>ML741800.1:0-354169 GCA_009193525.1 Aspergillus sergii
AAAAAAAAAAAAAAAAAAAGTTCACTTATATGGCCTGTCCTTACCTGGGAAACAACTGCATACATAGCGGAGGACAAGGGTACTACTATCATGGGAAAAAGACAATCCCTAGACCAGTGAGAATAATGCCTGTGGCCCTTCTTTAGATACCGGAATACTTCTTTGCGCTCAGAAGCAGTCCTTCAACGTCTTTGGCGAGGAAACCCCAGACTCTTGATGTACCCTTTTCTCTATATTGCTGTACTGACAGACCTATTGCTTTCACTCCTCACATGTCATCCAACAAGGAGGCCGCATCTGTCATATTATGGCATCACTAATCACGAACCCAGAGCCGAATGTTGCTTGGCCTGATTGTTATTGTCAGAACCCTCATTCACTCGGCTCAGCCTGGCAAGCATCTCCAGGAGCCAAGTTCGTGTCACAGAATTCTCCCGCTTTCCCCAGCTCATCTCCAAGTAATTGAATCGTCTTCTCGTAAACTCTTGCGGTCTCCATCTCCCACCTCCTGGGAGCTGCGTAATCATCTGTACTGAAGACATCATCCATATCATCTTCGTCATCACTGATGTCATCTTCATCTTCATCGTCAGGACCATCAACTTGCTCTCTGGCCTCTACAACAGCTACACGGCAAGTCTCGGCAATACTTTGGATTCGGACTTTCTCCGTCATAGACACAACATTGCGTCTTGATTCGAAGCCTGGCAGGGGTGCCCCAGAGTCGGCATCCTCTCCTGTTAAGAGAGATGCAAATACGGAATCCAGCTTCTTAAGTAGACGGAAAGTCGCCTTCGGAGAGAAGGGGTATTCAGGGAGGTATGTGTTAATATACACCGCCAAAGAGATCAAATATGGTATTTGAAGAGATGCTGTGTGAAGTCAGTTAAGTTTCTTACTAGACTTCTTTCGCTCCACGCAGCGAGTGAAGCAGGGCAGAGACACGTACGCGTCCCAGTAACCCAAAGAATATCGACCAAGCCCTCAATATCTTTGGCCACTTCTTTGAAGCTCTCATATCCCCTTTCCGATTCCTGCTGGACTTGGTCATCAAATGCACTGCTGAACTTCTTCGCATGTCGGCGATTGATGATCAAGATTGTCTTGTCAACATGGTTGATGACAGTGGTTTCTTTTGTTGAACCTGCCTTGAGGGGGTGAAGTCTTGGTCTGGGAAGAATGGATGGAGTAGCAGTGGATGTTGAGGGAGCTGGGGAGGAAAGAGACGGCTGTATGAACCCCCCTGGATCTGGATGTGATGTAGTAAAAGACATGGACGAAATTTATATATAAGTTATACAAGGGTAAAGTGGTCTTCGCCAAAAATGATACAAGGAAACGAACCCAAATCACACCCCTTTTGTAGAGTAGCAACGGATTCAACAGTGAAATGTGCACAGTTTCAGACAAGCCTACTATCCTGCCCTATGCAGATATGCAGACGGAAATAATAGGAAATACAGCGTTCCTTAGTACAAGTACCTGGTCGTGTATGGCGTCAGCTGGGATATTGCAACGATATCGATCATGTGCCACTGAAGATGTCATGCCAAGCCTTAAAAGATAGAATAAACGCGGTGGTCTGTGCGCACTACAGACTGATTATATGCACCTCGCAAGTATCTACTCGTACAAGGCCAAAATCATGGTCCCATGGCTGGAGAAGATATAGTTGTTATTTAATCTATTATAGACATAGAGACAAAGTCACAGGCATAGCTAGTGCGCGCGGCGCCTTAATATTTAAAGTCACTAAGTAGGTATACATATCATCAACCGATACATGCGCCTATTGTATCTCACACCTCCGGGATCATAAGATTTAGATGGAAATAAAAGTACCTAGTCGGAGTAACGATTATCAGCAGGTGTCCTAAATCCGTGGCAGTACTCTATACGCAAGGATGATTGCTTATTGCCTCAGAGAGGTGAGAAGATATTGATTACGCTGGTTTTTGAAGGCATGGCATGACGTCGACCAAGGTCAAGTCTTGCTCTCCTCTGGCCCCAGCGGACTCATCATTGGTATGGAAAATAACGAAATACTATGCAAAAAATGAACGAAAGCGCACGTTACTCACAGTCACTTCACACGTACATCTCCAATCCATGAGGAAGTCAAAACTTTTAATCAATCCCAAACGCCATGCTAAGAACCCATGCCGACACACAATGAACGCATTATTCAGGCTAATAAGTCATCAGCAATGAAACTCCTTGATTAGGAGAAAAAGAAGGGAAATAGTAGGAAACAAAATTGAACTCACCCTAATTTTTCCCTTCCGTTTTTTCATCTCCTCCAACTTCTTCTTATCCTCATCGAACTTCTTCAGCAACTCATTCTGCCTCTCCTTCCTCTTCTCTCTAGACTGGAACCGATAGAAGTCTTCCAATCCCTGCGACTTCTGCTTCTGCTTCTCTATCAACTCCCTAGCTTCATCTTCGTGTGCAACAGACGTAAGCTTCGGCCCACTCGTAACCGTGATAAATCCATCCTCGTCCGGCTCCTGTGCCCTGAGTGCCTGCTCCTTCCTCCTCGCCTCGGAAACAGCTTCAAACATCGTCATGAAATCGTTCACCGTGCGCAGCAACTCCGCGCGGGGAGGATACCGGGCCTCTTCATGGCTGAGATAACGCTGCAAACCCAGCTGAGGAAGACGGTCCTCGAGGCCTTCGCCCCAAACAATTTCCCCATCCTTCTTTTTGCCTGCTTTCTTGGCCGCTTTCACACTGGCCTCCATGCTGGGCTTATCGACAAAGACGACGACGGCATGCGCACCGCTTTTTTGAAGTTCCCGGTCCCACGTAGACGGTAACGCGACATCATCCAGCTGATTCTGTAGCTCATCGACTGTCACTCGCTTTCTCTTTTTGCTCTTCGAGACATTCGCGACCATGCTATGCGCCGTGGTCATTCCTCCCTTCTTCTTCGTCGGCACGGCTTCGAAGTGGACTCGCTCTACACGGCCGGCGGCTAGCTGGCTCCCGAATAGGTGGCGCAGGTGTAGTTCTGTCGTGTCGATGGGAACATTGACTACGAATAGCGAGCGGGGTGTATCAGCATCGGGAATGCGTGGTTCATGAGGTCGGAGGTAGAGATAATGTGTTGCGGGCTTTGCACGCTTGGACTCGGCGGGGGGTAAACGAAGTGGCAAGACGGTGTAGCCAGCTATTTCTAGATCCTTTCCCATTTTTACGGTGTGGTTTTAGTGAAAAATGGAAATCTAAAAAAGAAGAAGAAAAGTTAGGTTGATGGGTTTTGTTGCGCGGAAGAAATTCTAGCGGGAAATTTTATTTTAGCCGGGAAGGCGGAGAAAATAAATTTATCTGATAAATGAATCAAACCCCTTCTACTACAGACTATCTGCGAACATTGCACACGGAACTAGACACCTGAAGTACATGCAATACACTCATCATAGCGAATGGCACTCTACTTATGAGAAAACCAAACCGTAAGATTTTCTCAGTGTTAACACCTCGTATATTGTTCGTCCTGATCCGTGCATCACGATAGAGTTGTTGCATTCTACACCTTATCAGGATCATTGATACCGCCATTAGTGATCACGTAGGTCGCTTCTTGCTCCGGACAATCTAGATCTGTCAGCTAGGGTGGTCATCTTAATCCCAGGAGAAATATACCTGGTGAGTCCTGGATTTTTGCAACACGTTCGTCTCCGCGGCCTTTGCGGAGAAGAACTCGAGTTGTGGATGCATGCGCTAGGACATGGCCACCCACAGGCTTGCGTCCATCTGCACCTGCAAAGAGGGCACTAGCACCAGGATCACTCTGGACTTGATTTGTCTATCTTTGCATGAGATTGACATCCTCCGCGACGATGGAAGCCACTCACCATTAGGACGCAAACATTGAATTCTAAAGTGATATCCGATCAGTCCACAAATCAAAGGGCCAGAACAGGAGTACAAACCTTCGGCCATATGGGCGAGCTTCATCAGAAACTGATTAAGCTTCTGCTGACGGTCCGCAAGTTCTCCACGCCCACAGTAATCCACCCGGAAGCAATTCATGATACTGTCAATGATCAAAAGACGATATTCTCCACCAATGAACTCTTTGCTCAGGGTATTCAACAATTCTAGCTGATGTTCACTATTAAGAGCTCGCGCATAGGCAATATTCTCCCGAGCCGAGTCAGCGTCAACGCCGAATCGTTCGGCAATCTGAGCAATACGCTCTGGTCTGAATGTGCCTTCGGTATCAATGTAAGCAACTTTGCCGTCTGCACCGCCCATTTCCTTTGGAAGCTGTGCCACGACGGACATAGTATGTGATAGCTGTGTCTTGCCACACCGGAATTCCCCAAAGACTTCGCTGATACTCATGCTTTGGAAACCCCTAAGACCGTCAGTGGTTCGTTCTATGGCAATAGTGCCTACGACTTACCCTCCCAATATAACATCAAATTGCTTGCTCCCTGTTGAGATACGAACCACTCTCTTCCGCTGATGGCTCAACTCCATTGCCGTGATGAATCCAGATGCAGATGGCTAGTCGAATCAGTCACAGTGGTATAATCTTAAGCCATGCCTTTGCATACCAAACACTTGTTGACGGCATCCTTGATCTTTTCAACTTTGACCTCACTGAAGCCTCTAATCTTCAGAAGGGTCTTTCGGGTAGCCCCATGAACGGACTAGGCAAGGTAAACATAAGAATATCTAAGAACATAGACGGCTTGCGTCTGTAAAGGCCGTGGGACATACAGCAACAGTATAGAAGCCATTGGTCTTCAATTTTGTGATATCGGCGGCACCGACCCCTGTTCGCGGTGAGATCATACTTCACTTAGATGGGCGGGAGGTATACCATGAGCTTGGATGCTGTCAACGTCCACGATGAAGACCTATAAATGCCACAGCTCAGATCAAGTCAGAAATCATGAGCTTGAGAGAACTGAAGAGCAATTAAATAAAGAGAAAAGATCAAAAAGATCAAGGGAATAAACTCAACATCATCATTGAACTCATCACTCGAATCAGAGCCGGGCATGATGTCTGTGTACAAGTGAGATAAGTTTCTTGGGAGAGCACTGAGGAGAAGGGAATGAACTGAGACTCGAATTGAAAGAAAGCCAGGGTCACGAGCCTTTCCATGACAGGAAATCGTCCTACCTGGTAGGTACTAATGGGTCGGACCACCTTATGGGGATGACAATCCAAAGGTAGTCCAATAGAATGATGTTTCAGAATATATAGCTAGGCTAAGGCCAAACGGAATGAGGCAGCCTTATACCCAGTCACAGATCTATAAAGATAGGAATGCAAAGCCTGAACCTGGAATACATGAGATGCAACAGGAGAGATCCATTCTCGGAGAGTGGTATGAGCAAAACGATACGAAGAAAAACGGTGGAACTTGAGAAAATTGGAATTTGCTTTTCTGCTTTTTTTTTTGCTGCTTTTGCTTCCCATTCATCAGATATAGAGTATAGTACGGAAAGATGAGGTAACCACCGCGCCAAGTACCATTCTTTGATCACCAATGATCTTCAGTACCACAATCCCATTTGTACCATCTTGAAGCCTTTTCCTATGCATATCAACGCGTCTGCTTTTGTCCAACTATGTCTCGCCTGCGCTCAATTAACCCTTCGCCTCGCCTCGTCTCCTTCTTTTCTTGCCGCACCTATAATTCAAAAAGTGAAAGATACCCGAGGGAACAATGGACGCCAATCGTAAGAACCTGAGCCATGTATAGGATCCAAACCGTAAGGGAGCCTAAGACTTCGTGAAACTTTTGTTCGTCGTATACATAAGAGGAATAGAAAAAGGCCGGTGCCGAGAACTGAAACACGGGGGCGTAATATATGCAAAGGAAGATACATGGGAGTAGAAATAAATCAAGACTGTAGTCGGCAAGCCCTAATACAAAAACGAAAAAAGGAAACAGGCTCCCAAAAATGGGATCGATAAATTTCGAACCGCTCAGCTGTTTATGCGACAGCGGTGGTAGGAGCAGCAGGCGCAACAGGGGCAGCCTCTGTGCTTGTCTCGGCGGCGGCGGCGGCGGCGGCAGCAGGGGCAGCCGGAGTAGCAGCGGCGGTAGACTCAGCAGGCTGCTGGGTAGCGGCCTCATTGTTAGGGCAATCCCGGGAGATGTGGCCAGCCTGGGCACACTTGTAGCAGACCTTGCCAGCAGAGCTCAAGGGGCCACCGTTCGGGGCGGTGCAGTCACGAGAGATGTGGCCCTAGGAAAAGTTAAAATCCATCATTCAAACCAACACAATGGGCTACATATTATACTCACAAGCTTGCCGCAAGCGTAGCACTTCATAGCCTGAGCCTGGCAGTCACGGGCGAAGTGGTTAGGGCCACCGCACTTATAGCAAGTGGCAGCGCGAGGATAACCACCGTATCCGCCACGGAAGCCACCGTTAAATCCACCACGAGGGGCACCGACACCGCGGCCAGCGCCAGAAGCAGGAGCCGGGCAGTTGCGCTGGAACAAAATCAGTCAACCTCTATTCTGACGATACCTCCAGCATGACAGACATACAGCAAGGTGGCCTGGCTGGCTGCAGTTGTAGCAACGGCCATTCGCGCCATTGAGACGCAGAGTGGGACAGTCGGCCTGAACGTGGCCTAGGCCCTGGCAGTTGTAGCATTGCTTGGCTAGAAAATACATGTCAACCTCCTTATTATTTCATTACTGTCAACTGGGAATCCTTACTCTCGGTAGTACGAGGACGGGGGCAGCTGCTGGACTCATGGCCTATCGATGCATTAGGTTTCGGTACTGGGAAAGTAGCACGCATGGTACCTTACCAGGCTGCTTGCCTTATGAAGAATGACATATTAGTGAACTATATACAGCAGTTGCAAGTAAATAGAGTCACTTACAGTTGTAGCAGAGACGCTCAGACGAAGAGCACACCTCTACCAGCCCGTTAGCGAAGTCCGGCAGAATGATAGTCCTCGACTAGGGTGACCAACCGGCATAGTGGCCAATATTGCCACACTTGTAGCACGCACGGCGAGAAAGCAACATCTTGTCGGTATACTAGCTATCCAGAAACAGTATTGTCAGTCGCTATGCCCAAGTATCATTCGTCTTGTAACTCGGTTCGTAGAGGATATCTTTTGGCATGGTCTGTGGAACGAGCGCCGCGGAATTCAATGGCCGGTAGGCCAGCGATGTAAATTATGGTAGATGTTTGCTCTCGCAGTCTTTTTGAACCATTTTAAACCGTCCGAAAACCGACAAATATAGGAAGGGGAAAAAATGTGCGCATGTGAAGCACACCAAGAAAGGATGAGAAGTCAAGCGGCGCTGTGCGCCCTCCAATACAGCAGAGATGCCAAAAGTCACGAGAGGTTTCCGAGAACTTTGGAGAGACTCACTCTTCCTAAAACCAACAGCAAACTTCAAATCTCCTTATCAAATATGCTGAACTTGACCGTCAACTTGAGAACCTTGGAGGAGGAGCAACACTTCCAACAGCCCACTCTCAACACTGGAAAAAAGTGGGCTGACAAAGAAAAAGCGACTAAAAAAAAAAAAAAAAAAAAAAAAGTACACCACACAGAACTTACAACACAGCAGCTCTCCAAACGGAACCCTCGCAGCACTCCAACAATCCCTCCGAACCACAGGGAAGAACAGGAAATATCTTGGAAAATTCTCGTAGCCCACAGAAGAGTAAAAATTCAGTCAAGCGATGAAGCCGAGACAGGAAAAGACAGACAAATGTTTTAGCTTCTTACACTAAGGGTTACCTTCGATTACAGAACGCTAGAAAAGAGAAGGAAAAAAAGAGAAAAAACTTAACTCCCGAGCTTTCCCGTATTGCGTATAGTTGTTACAGTATTACCGTCGACATCCCCGGATTCCGTATCGGCTGGCACAGGCCTGAGGCACACGTTCCCGAGCGATTGACAATTTGACATTCTCTAGTGCTCCCTTGCGTTTCCAATACCACCCCATCGTGAACCCTGACGTGCTGAAGCCCTGATGGTCACGGGTGCCGGTGTAGTTTTCCGAACTGGGATAAGCGCCTGATTTTGTGCAGTGTGTTCCTTTGTCCCTCGATATTTTTAGATCTCTATTTCCCCTTCATGTTCTGGCATAGCAATGTCATTGGAACCCACCTTCTACTGCTCTTCAAAGGCTTAGCCATCTGTCAGCCATTCCTAAAGTAGTTAAGACATTCCCAAGCACCTTCTGCAATAACTGATCATATTAGACAGTAGAGTACACATGCGGCGGTACTCGACTGGACAAACCAACATCTTTTGACATATGGAATACCTTCCGAATGCATGGGCATGGACAACGTTGCTTGACTCGAGCTATTGTTGCACTGTGACATGGCTGTAGTCCGTTCCCGTTCAACAGACCTTCGCTTTCCTTGTACATCCGTGGTGTCTAAAGGCTACGCAGGGCAAGCGAGGCTACTGCATATATTTATAGCACTTGAGGAAGATCCCACACGTAGCCGAGACTCGCGGTAACATGGAATTGTCATCTTGGCCAGCCCCTGCGCATCACTCAGGTTCCTCCCTATCTGAAGAGTGTGTTAAGGTTTGAGTGCTGATTTCATGGTTGACAGCTATGATTTATACGTAGCGTCTGCGCTCACCAGGTGATTAAAACCTACCTGAGTCAAGCATACAGTGTAGCATTTTAGACTTGCATGGAGCATATTTAAATCGCCTAAGATACATATATAGAGATACATATTTATATCTCCCAGACCATCATTTAATTTATAAGTTACAACTATCTCAAAGCGACAGTGAATAACTTGGCTGGTAATACTCTCAAGATACTTAACCGTGTTCTTGACGGCAATGAAATATCAAATCATCAATCAGCACCATTACGACGTTCCCGCAGCATCTTCCATGCTCATAATTCATACGTACGGAAGCCGAACATATTGTGCCTCTTCCAGAATATATTTGCTCTCTTGGACATGTTCAGTTTGTTCATCAGACTACATAGAATCCTCTACTAGCTATGTTGTTTATTTCACTCCTACTGTAGGTAGTGATGCTGCTACTCCCGAGATTTTAGTTGTGGAAACAGTTCACCCAACCAGATGAAGCGCTTACCGTGCCTGAGCTAGTGGAACGGTGGGAAAGGGTTGGTCAGTTTTCACCCAATAAATGGATACGTTGAGTTAGAGAGATGGAGAGTGTCTTTGCACGTTTTCTACACTTTTTTATCCGCTCACTCGATCACTCGACATCTCGTGAATGAGATTCGCTTTATGGCTCAGGTGCTGCTAAGCGACCATTTCATTCATATATTAATGTGCTATGCAATGCATATGGCAATAGAATCAAACAGTAGTCATCAAGATATTTACTCTTCCTTCTCAATCACAGCAGGGGCCTTAATCTCACGGCCCTTGAGGAACTCAAGCCCCTCACCACCCTGTTCAAATTATGTCAGTATAGATCCTCGGATGAACATACAACTTGTTCGTTCTCGAACGGCGATAAGGACGGCGAACTTACATAGCTAATCAGCGGGGAGACCTCAACTCCAACGGCCTCGCCTTCAGTGACAACAACACCGCCGGCTTTCTCAATCCAGCGCTGTCCCTGGTTCATGATGTCGCGCTTACTAGTGTCAGGGTCATCTTCACCTGTGCCCCTGGCATTCTTCAGCGGCGAGAACTCATCCTCGCGGCGTACCTCGATGGATGCGAACTTCTCCAGAGGGGTCAACGGGAAGACGTCGAAGACGAACTGCTCCAACTTGATACCGTTGGGCTTCTCAGGCTTGAAGCCCTCGCCAGTCTCGGTGTTCACGCAAGGGATTTTCTTACGAGCAACGTGATGAGGCAGCTTGTGGGACCAAGTCTCGATGGACTCAAAAAAGCGGAAGGAATAGTAGTGGTTGACAATGTTGGCGGCACGGAACTTCAGCACGTCAGGCTGCTTGGGATCCTTAGCCTCGGCCGTCTCCTTGTCGATTTCGGAGTACTCGACCACATCAGGCTTGCCGTTCTTCTGAAGGATCAAGCCGACCGACTCGGTAGCATTGCGCTTACGGACCACCTTGGTAGCGATATCGACCTTCTTGGAAGCGGCGAAACCAATGAAGATGGGGTCGGCAACCTTGACTAGGCAGTTATCGACGCAGTAAGTGTGAATGTGTTCAATACCACGCTTCCGCATGTCTTCACGCACACCAGAGGTAATGAGGGCTTGGTAGATTCCACCATTTCCGTCAGGGGCAACAGCAGCCTAGACATAGTTGTCAGAACACTGGGTTGGTCTCCACCAAAGGGAGTATTCATACCTTAAACTTGGTCTCCAGCAAAATCTTACCCTCATTGGAAATGCAGGGCAGGACACCCTGTTCGAAGATGACGACGTTCTTCTTGTCCAGTCCAAAATACTTGTGCTGCTCGAAGAATTCCTCCGTGGGCTTGCGGGTAGGCCCACTGGTCATGACATACCAAGGGATAACGGCTTCCTTGCCGGAAGTTCCTTGTGCCAGGAGCTGGAGCTTGGCGATACGCTCTGCCTGAATCTGGAAGAGGGACTTCTGACTGGGTAGACCAATATCGAAGCAGCCCTTGGGTGCTGAGCTTCCCAAGCGGGTACCCTGTCCACCAGCCATCAAGACCACGGCAACCTTGTTCTCCGACACCGCCTGGAGACCTTCATCGTACCACCGCTGAATGTCCTTCGGGTCGGAGTCCATTATAGAGGCAGTGGCCACTTCAGGGAGGGGTTCGAGGGTAACGGGACCATCCTGAGTTTTGGCGGGGTTCAGGACCTTGTCGGCCAGTTCATTGATCCGGTTAGGGTCGAAGTTGCTCAGCTGATGGAAGAGCTGAGCCTTCTCGACCTGGTTTAATTGATCGACGAATTTGAAAACATGTCCCTGCCCGGCATCGGTATACTTCTGTTGTAGTTGCTGGAACTCTTCAGGGGAAGGCTGACGAGGAGTGTTGTCGGAATGGCCATGGAGCAGGTTGGATACGGTTTCCTTAATAGCTGCCGCCATGGTGTTGAACTTGAGTGTAAGTGGATTCGGAGGGAAATGTGCAGAGTTTGTTCGAAGGCAAGAGAGATATGGATGTGGGGGTGAGAGAATGAGGGAAAGCGAGAACTAGAGTCCGGGAGGGGTTTTTGGGAATGAATGGCGGGGTGCAACTGAAGCTCTGGGATGAAGGGTCTTTTAAAGCAACAACTACAACTTAATCTAGTACTAAGGAGTGTGTTGTCAAGCCACGGGCTGACCGCCAGGAATAGTCTACCTCACTAATGATTTATTTTTATTCGACTATTATTTTTAGTCAGGAGTAACAAAAAGAGAGGTGCTCCATACCTGATAGTAGTACTTACTACTACTAGCCTAGTACTCCATCGCAACCACAATTTTCCCATATTACTATTGAGGGTATGCGCCTATAATTAGCGATCAGCAAGTGAGTTTCCAAGTTTCGACGGGAGATCGGACTGGCCAACCACGCCTCAGGGAACGGTAGAAGGCGGAGCTCTCGTGGGCCACCATCGATGTGAAGCCGTGGGGCCACAAGTTTCATCAGGGGGTTTCGGTTGGTCAGTGAGTCTCAATCATGAATATTGCCCATATTTATTGAGTTACGTAGGTATGCTTGGTTTATTTTACACATGGAATATAACAGACATTAGGAATATGAATAACACATCAACGACGCCTCCTTTCCCGGTAACGTTCATCGTCCCGGCGTCGCTCACGGTGGTTGTAGCGACCACGATCCTTATCGCGATATTCTCCTCGTGCTGGGCTTCGACTGTGAGACCGGTCGCCGGGTCGTCTTCGATAAGGATCTCGATAGGAGTCTCGCCGAGGACTTCGACTAGCCCGTCGGTCATGATTGGAACTCCGTTGTGGACTCCGGCTGTATGACCGCCTGCGAGGAGCCTTGTCGCCCTTGTCAAACACCAGGGTATAATCGTTCTCTTCTTCACGAGCGTTATCAGACGCCCTATACTGGCGCTTCTTCTCAAGACTTGCTACGCCGCCAAATCCGCCCCGCTGGCCACTGCGCTTAGAGATAGTAGCGTTTCTCCAGCTTTCTGACAGTTTCGATACCTACATAACTCATCAGTAACACTAGGTGGTAAACAAGAATTGTAGAACTGACACTTTGAGAGAAATCCACATGGATACGATGATCATCGATTAGTACGCCCTGCATCTTGAAGTAGGCTTGTTCGCAATCTTTCTGATTCTCAAACTCGATAAAAGCGTACTGTAAGCTGTCACCTGTTCGTTTGTCTCGAATGACCTCGCATGATAAGATTGTACCAAACCGGCTAAAGATCAAATGAAGATCCTCGTCTACTATCCGTCAGCGTATGGCTCTCTACAGACATGAGAGAACATCTATGGGGACGGCGAACTCATACCTTGAGTGACAGGATTCAACTTGCACACAAACAAGACATTCTCTGGCGGCTTAACCTCCGCAAATGGGAGATCACCAACCATTTCAAGGGTCAGCGCCTGTGCTCTTGCTTCGCGTTCTCGCCGTAATTTCTCCATAGATTCCTCGTCCATATTATCATCAAGCTCCTCATCATCAGCTATTCTTACAGTAGCTAGCTGCGCCTTCGACGGCAAAGGGCTCTCAGCTGGAGCCACCAGGCCCGGGGGATCGTCGAATGGGTCATCAAGAATAACCGTATGTCGGATACGGATGTCCTTGAGCGGCCGACCCCGGTCGTCTATGAAGGCTTCATTTACTTTCTCAAGGACATCGAATCCCTCCACAACCTTGCCAAAGATCACCGCTTTGCCATCCAGGTAATCAAGATTCTCTCCCAATGTGACGATGAACTGGCTCGCAGCGATGCGCTGATCGGGGTCATGCGGCGACGGAACTGTTGCCATGCTCACTGTTCCTCTTTCATCGTGCTTCAACTTTGGCGGGGGCTCGAGCGAAAACGTCCTCTTTGGCGGACCTTCTAGAAGGCCCCATATCGACGAACCGCCATCGCTTTCTGAGGAATCAGGTCCGAGGGGATCGCCGGTTTGAAAAGTAAAGTTTTTTTGGACACTGTGGACGGGCGAAAAATTGTAGTACTTGACTTTGCATAGCTTCAGAAAGCTATAGTGGAAGAAAATGGATAGCTTAGTTTCGGTTCAGCTACTCGACATCATATACGCGCAAGATACACAAAAGCCAAACTAACGCGTGGGAATCAAGGGTACTTACTTTTCGCACGCTTTAGGACACTCGTCGACTAGTAAGTCAATGACAATGTCACCAAGGGAGGTCTCCAGGAGGACGCTCATGGCGCTCTGGTGGTCACACGTGAAGCGGGGATGATCGGCCGTGCGTTATACAAGGATACAAGGGGAAAGAAGAGAAATGACCAAATATTAGAATTGGACAGAAGAAACCAGAATGAGAAAGGGGCCAGCGCAGCAGCAAGGAATTAAGCTATTGATCGGAAGCTTGACGGTCTGGAGAGGGAGATGATGTGGCTGAAGAATTCACGGCAGTATCTTTTAGTCTACAGAATAAGGCGGAAAAGTTAAGGTGCGGAGCCGCTGCCACCAAACAAAAGCCAATTTGATTTCATCCGTCGATCCCCAGTTAGTTACTTGGTACTTTGGTATAGGTAGAGCCATGACCACATCTAGTCGGCTGACCCCTACCTCAATGGACACTATTCATTTCTACTTCTATTTTCGAAGAGCTTCCACCTCTCGAATCGTTGAACCGGCACCCCTTCGTGTAACTAGAACTCACTTCTCAATCCAACGGCAGACCTTCCAGTAGACCCGTTCGATGGGAAATCGGGCGCGCAAGGTGGATATACTCAAAGGTTGGCCAAGATTGGTGAGCTGCTGTCTATAATAACAAATAATCCGTTTGGCCAGTTCTCTTGTGAGATACGCTTCGATACTTGGAGGACAAAACTCGACTGTGACTCCCGTATGCTCTTCCGTGGAGTGGAAAACGTTTCTTGGCACTAAGCAATGAGGTAAAATATTTTTGGTACACTTGTTAAGGTACTACTGACTGTTCACTTGTTTCTCAAGTTCCACTGCAGAAGCGTTGAATATAACGGTCTACTGCAGCTCTACCATTTCACACCGATCAGCAACTACAGAGAAAAGGGAATACACGTGGTCGATCTTAGTATAATTTTTGTTCTCTTCTTCCCTGCCGTACCCTTTTCGGCCTCGAAATTGTCTCATTTGTTCTTTCATTAATAATAAACTATTTTTTCTTTTCTTTTCTTTTTGTACCCCTAGACAATCATTAGCTCCAGCGCTAACATATGTCAAGCACGTTTCACTGGTTCCTGGCACCTGGTGGCTGGTCTGTTTGTCAACATGGGTCCATTTCCGACCAAACATCTTCAGAAGAAAGAAAGGATGTCTGCAGATTGCTTCAATTCTTTTCTTCTAAATTGCTCATTTAGTCTCTTCCTTTTCTCTTCGTTACGTCAACGAACCTTGGTTCGGTGTGATTGTGGTCCTCAATTATAGACAAGGAGCTCATTAGGTTCTTTTGTCTGCTTGAACGGGTCTGCTACAAACAAAACCAATCTCACCAGGGAACCTTGTTAGCGTATACGCAGGCAAATGTAAATCTGGTATGTCAGTCAGGTACATCTTTTCGGTTCACATCCCTGACCTTTGTACATGACAGAGCTTTCCTGTCCAAGATTCCTGGCATTTTGTTGGATTGGTTGATAGTATTGTATCAATCTCATGTACTTTGCCTCATTAAAATGGTATTCCCATATCTCTTTCTATGCTCACTTTCTTCGGCTTTGTTCGATTTATTCTATACTATTTATTGGGGATGGATGGCATTAGATGATTGGAGAGCCATAGCCACGCAGTCGATGCACAGATGCAGATCTAGCCCAGTGACCTGGACACAGGTTTCAAGTCGGTCCATTTATGCCAGGGCTTCATTCGGGCTCAGTCTTGGCTACTAAGCCACATTTGCTTTCGTTGGGACTGGCATGATCTAATCGCGCCGAAGCACCGCCGTCAGTCCTATGGCTAGGATGTGCCAGCCCAGAGTTTTCCGAGACACCAGCGCAATGCTCTTGCGCTAGGCCGTTTGCAAGGACCTCTTTTGTGTTATCAGCAGTTCACCACTCATTTATCGAAGCAAAAGCTGGGTTCCCGAAGACTTTCATGGCCGTCACTAGCTGCCTACTCTTCTCTAGATTATAGGCGGCGTGTCAAAAGTACCAAGATGTATGTTTGACGTTGAAGACGGCAGGGAGCCCAGCCATAGGTCCCTAACACCGCCATTTAATGAAAGGCAAACAACCTCTATACTCGTCCCGGCTAACCCATGGGGGTGCAGTTTTGCAAGACGAGTTTTGCAAACGTAATCGACTGCTGTCCGCTCGTTGCCAAATGTATGTGTTAGGGTCAGCTCCGGTCCTCGCTTTGCTTTAGGGTCCATTTATGAAGAGAAATGTACCCATTTTAAGAAGCCGTGGCTCAGGGAGAAAAGCTGTGGAGCCCTGGTCGTGGCTATTGGCCCAGCAAAGCTCAGAAAGGTTTCCGACCCTCTCAGCCTGACTCGTTATGGCGACTATCAGGTCATGTCTACCCGTGCAACGTTACTTTGTGAAACAGAACCTCTTAAAACGCCGGGAAATTCAGTCTGTTGTCTGTCTGGCTGACCTTCTATCAGGGTGCATCTAGGGACCCGGCCGACTAGACGTCTGACTTGGATAAAGTAGACGGGACTCTGCATAGTGCAACGAGAAAGTCAGGTATCAACTTAACCACTTTCTCGAGCCAGCAAGTGAGGTAGCAGCCCTTTCTGGCTTTGAGCTCTTCCGAATCTGGTTACGATCCGTTAAAAATTATACATTTAACGGACTAACAGAAGAGAAAAAGATATTTTTTGAAAAAACAAATATTGATAAAAGGGCAATCAGAAAATTAAGCCTGACACATTGACTTAAAACTGCATCGCTTCCGACTGAGTCCCCCTCACCCTGCCCCGGTCCCTTTTCCAATGCGCGAAGATCGGCGGAACATGTTGGCCGCTATCATTCCTGGTTCATTGACCTTTGATGCTTTCGGCAACCACTGATTATATTTGAATTTTCTGTATTTATTTTGACTTTATGTACGTCTCAGAACCGGAGCCAATGCGTTTCCTTCGCCGCTGATACTTGAAGTAATGGCACGTTCTTTCTACGCCCCGGAGGACGAGGTCGGTTTCGACCCGCAAACTCAACAAGATGTACTCTCGTTATCACATTCAACGCAGGCTAGCAGCCAGCAGATGGTTGTGGACAGAATTATTGGACCTAATACTCCGATTCCGGAAGGAGAGAAGAGTCGAAACGCCACTAGACGAAGGATTCCCGTAGCAGTGAGTTCCCTTTGCCCAAGGAAAGGGAGAAAGAAGCTTACATTCGCAGTGCAATAGATGTCGAAAAAGGAAGATCAAGTGCAGCGGTGATATTGGCGACGGCCAAGGGTGTTCAAATTGTCGGTCTTCGGGAAATACGCACTGCCAGTTCTTAAGGGTCAGTCCTCTTCACCAATTACTGGATTCCTTTACGATAAGCTAAGATACAGTTAAGGTCAATTCATCAATGTTGCAGACAAAAGCCACTGGATGGCCGTATTCCTTTGTGAACGGTACACTGTCTTCAGTTCACCAAAGGCAGGGTGCGTACATATCTTCAATGGCCACAAGACAAGAGTTGTTGTTGTCAGCGAATCCCTCCAATTTCCGCGCTGCTTCTCTCTCACGTTCACCAGCCTTTGAAATAAGCTCGACCGAACCTCAACAATCCTATAGTCGCCCAAGCTTTGGTCAGGATCATATGGCCAATTATGATGAAGAGCCCTCGACTGTTTACGGTTCACAGCCTGCAGCCTACGGGGTGCCCACGACACTACCCCAAGGAGCCCTAGGAGACTTCTATGGAGTCCCATGGTCAAAGACATGTCATTCTGGCCTTAACGTTACTAGGGGAGGGCTTTTGCCCGATCATGAAGCGGAGGGCACGTTTCACCACCCTGATTACGCTTATATGATGTCGGCGCCGGGAACCCAAGCTACCGATACGACCTTCGTGCCCTCGATGGTTGCTCTATCAGCTGAAGGACAAGGGGCAGACCGGACCCTTCCCACCCCCGGTGGGCGAAACCAGCTTCAACTGGGTCTTTCAGTACTTCCAACATCGTCCGATGCCATTTCCGGGCTTTCTCAACAGGACTGCAGGGTTGGACACCCCTGGACACCTAAAGCTATCATTACTGCCAACAACGCCCGGTCGATGAAGCAGTATACCCCCGAACCTTTCAACGCCGGCTCTCGAAACCGTGCAAAACCACCTCCATCGAACGTGCAGGAGATGGTGCTTGGATATTTACCAATGACGTCGGCTAGTGCTTCGTCGCCGTTGATGCCCTCCTGTGGCACGTTCACTCGATTTAACCCGGCGAATCCTGGCGAAGAGCTGCAGAGAAACGAGGAAGCCCCGATGCGAAGGCCGATCTTCACTGAGAGTGCTCGCCTTTCTCTTATGGAGGATAGCTCCAACATTTACGGTTACTGCAGCGCTGAGAGGAGAAAAGGACCCAAACCAGGCACTTCCGGGATGCTGATGAACGGACTTCCTTACACGCGGCCTCCCGAGCAGCTCCAAAGCACCCCCTCCTCTTTAGTTTTCAGCTTGCCGGTAGCGGATAGCCTCTCGGGTCCCGGGGCAACCACAGAAACACATCGGACGCAAGATTTGGGTAACCCGGGGGGCTTCTATTCCGAGGCGTGCTAAGCGGCTGTGCATGTTACTGCAGCGTAAGCGCTCTGACCCTGAGAGTTGAACAGCACACTTGTGCACGGTGTTTTGGTAGAGTTTCATTTCGTTTGTCTTTACTATTTGTCATTACGCTGTCTGACAGCCAAGAATTGGTGCAAATATTCATCTGTTTGTACTCTTACCATTCCCCTTGATTCCCTTCCTGGCCCTCCGATAGTTCTGGGTTATTCCAAATACTTCTCCTGCTTGTACACCCTTCGATATCTTCTCTTTCCCCCGGTCTGTGTTAGCCAGTGACAATCAGCCCTGTTTCATTTTTCCTCCTCAATGTTTCAACTTCATTTCCTATTTTTCTCTCCGGATCTCGGCCCTGGGAACCCAAAAGTTACACCAATATCGGGGTAGGCAAGGACTGTCGGGTCGGGTATCTTTGTAACTTCCTTAGCTTCTTTTTTCCGCTCTATTCTTTATGTGAACCATAACATGTATGAGATCTAGGCTAGGCCACGGTGGGAGGCATTTTCGAGTGAACGGTGGCTTGTTTGAAATCCGTTTGATGCTTGTGTCCGGTTGGCGGTTCTATCTCTGCTGGACCGTTCTTTTCCCGGTCGAGCTTCCTGTGCATGTAACCTGCCTGGCTCCAACTGCAGCCCTGGAACCCGTAAACAGCTATCAGTTACAAATATTTAATATCGATACACAAACTATCAATAGTCTTTCTTTGATCCTACAGTCATCACTAGTCCAAAAAATCCAAGAATAGATCCGAGGCAGACGGGAGCCCTCTCGGTATACGGACCAGATCAATGTCGCTTGTGAACAGAAACTCACAACTCAGGAATATTAGAAGTAATATAATGCCCCCAAACCTCCGCTATGTTCCCCAAGGCTATTTTCCCATATCCCTATCTAAGTAAGAGAAAACCCAAACAAGGCTGAACTTAGTTATTGTCTCTACACCAATCGTTCCCAGCCCTGTGTCCCCCCTCTTTGTCTACCTAATTTATTTCCCATTTACACTAGGTACGACGTATGTACATACGCAGTGGACCAAGAGTAGAAAGAAATCGTTTGTATAGACAGTAAGTACATCTTTATCAGGCGACAAAGGAAAAAGGAAAGATACTATTATGTTTCAGAACAGGAAAAGGAAAGACATGAAAAAAAAAAGAAGAAAAGGGTTCATCTACTCGGAGCCGACTCGGCCTTTTACAAATATCTCTACATCCATGAATGAGCTAGGGAGGATTTATCCCATTCAGTGGTCTCCGAGAGACGGTTCCTACTAGTTGAAGACATGGTTTGAAATCGGGGGTCCTGTGTTACACTACGGCATCCATGGGGCTTGAGAATGCCGTGATTCTGTTGGGAAGGTTTCATATTGGGGGGTGGGCGTAAAGAACTGGGGAGAGTTGGGAGTTGGAGTAGAGGGCTTTCAAGTTTCCGGAGCTTACTGGTCTGCTAGCGGTGGGTTTTAAAACTCCCCGTTAACTAACAAGAGATAATCAGGGAGAGATATCGCCAACACTAGCCCCGAGTAAGCTACGCATCGAGAACCAGAACTAACACCAAGGCTGGTAAGGGGGAGGGAAGCGATGCAGGTTATAGACACGAGCCCCATGGATGTCTGACATCTCACAAGCCTCTTTGCCTGGAAAACTTGGTTGGAGAGGAAGAAGTGATATCCCATGCATCGACAGGTGTAAAAACCCCAAAAAAAGAAAAACAGGAACAAACCCTTGTATAGTAAAAGCACCAATGTAAATAATGTGTAAATCCCAGAGTTATAAAAGTAAAAAAGAAACATTTTTCATCCACCAGCCCGGAAACAAAATAAAGTAGAAAAGATGAGATATAAGAATCCAGAACCCCCAAATCTCAAATTTGATATTTTTTTTTGTTTCTTTTGATTGTGATTGTTGCCCCCTGTCATCGTCATGGCATGATAACTATATTTGCATAAGCATAGCATACATAGCTTTAGTATGGTATGGTGTATCGCATATGCGAATGCGAATCGCTCAATCACCACCACAGGGTTATCATCAATAGCTTTAGCACTAGCCCCTGGCCGCAACCAACAATCCTTCCCTTCCGATCCATATCCATCAGAATTCGACAGGTCGAGGGCGCGCTTAGTTCTTGGACTTCTTGGGGCCCTTGGTCTTGGCGGTACCGCGGAACTTCTTGGAGCGGTTCTTGCGCTGCTTGCCTGTATTCCGGGAAAAAAAAAATCACACATCAGCCCATGCCTTGTTTCGATACCCAGATATACCATATCCAGAGGGGAAGGAAATGCATACGCTGCTGTCTGCTGGGCTTCTCGATCTTCTCGGCAGCACCGATACGGACGAGACGGTAGTGAGGCTCGAACTTCTTCAGGGCCTCCTGGGAGTCGTAGACGAGGGCGAAGCCAGTGCTCTTGCCACCACCGTATTGCGTACGGAAGCCGAAGACGGAGACCTGGTCCTTGTTGGCCTTGTACAGGTCGGCGAGCTTGCCGCGGAGCTCATCCTTGGAGACGTTGGCGCGGTTGGGGTGGAGGACGTCACTGCAAATGATATTAGAGATCATGTTCAAAGTATCGCTCTTCGTGTCTTGCAAATGTTGAAAGCTCCGATCCATCACTGCCGGTCCTTCTCTTTAAAGATTATAGAATCCCCATAATCAATATCTCCCCAGAATATTAACATTTCCATAAGAACCCCCTCTTGATCCAAAACTTCTCACACCGAAAAAAAAATTCGTCTGCCCAAGAACAAACCGTCCCATCCCAAGTCGGCCTCGGAAGCAAGATTGTGAACAGCGGACAGAGAGAGAAAAGAGGGAGCTTACACGACCATCTGCTTACGAGCAAGCAGGGGGTTGCGGATGAACTTGCGAGTCCGCAGGGTAACGGGAGTGTCGGCCATTTTTGCGGTAGCAGCGAATGTCTGCGTCGACGAGGACAGGAAGTTGGGGGGGATTGTCGAAGTCGCTGTCGTTGGCGGGCTCGAAGTGGTCGGTCGTCAAATCCCAAAGTGACAATTTTGCTTGTTGTGCATGTGGGCTCGCTAAGGGCGCACTAACCCGTCTTCGGTAGGCCTATGCACGTGACATCCTTATCCGCTATCAGTCGATCGTCCCCCTCATTCGCAACGGAGTATATCTTTTTTTCTTTTTTTTTTTTTAGCAGATAGAGTGTTGTCTGAGACTTCCCTAAAAAATGTCTCCAGATAACGATATTCATTCACTAAAGAAGCTCGCCGCACAGTACGCCCAACAACTCGACCTGACTCATCTCTCTCTCCCCAATGCCTCCACCATCGTCCATCCCGACATCCAATGCGCCATCTACGAGCATATGTTCAACGAGGCCGCAGTATGGCCCCTCCCACCAGTGGGCTATCGCACCCGCATTTTAAAAACGATCATTGCACGGATTGAAGATGGGATCACCGATCCGGAGGAGGATGTACGTCCGATCCTAACCTCCTTGACCTGTACGCAGAACCCATTTCTAGAAATACAGATGATAGTTCCTTCCAATCAATATATACAACCATTATACATTTCTACCAATTGAACCATCCAAACTTCATAAAATAAACCATTAACAAGTAATCCCTTGATAGGAACTAAATTCCGACCTCATCGAAACCTGGACAAATCTCATCTCCCTCCCCAAACCCTCTCAAATCCAGCAAGCCCAACAATTAACCTACATCAAATACACCGCCCCCACCACCACCACCTCTCAAGACCCCCAAACAGTGATCACCTCAGAATCGCGCGGTCTGATCTACTCCTCCGGCACCACCGGCTTCCGCACCTGGGAAGCCTCCCTCCACCTCGGAACATACCTCGCCACACCCACCGGCGCAGCCCATGTCACCGGGAAACGGGTGATCGAGCTCGGCGCGGGAACAGGGTTCGTGTCAATGTATGCGGCGAAGTACCTGCAGCCACAATTTGTGCTTGCAACGGATCGCGAGGGCACGCTGATCGAGAATATGAAGGATAGCAAAGCGAGGAATGGATTAGGCGGGCAGTTTGGGGTCGGAGCTTGGGAATGGGGAACGCCGTTGGGATATCCGACTGAAGATGATACCGAGGGTATAGCGAGGGAGGATCTGTGTTTTGATGTTGCACTTGGCGCGGATTTGGTACGTTACGTCTTGTTATTCAAGCTATTTGGTGTTCTTCGTTCGACGGAGTTAATGGAAAGTAGACCTATGACACAGACTTACTTCCTCTGCTGTTCGCTACCCTTCATGACCTTTTTGATAACTACCGGGTCCAAGAGTTTATTCTCTCGGCTACATTACGGAACCAGAAGACCTTCCAGGCGTTTCTGGACGCTTGTGGTATGTGTTCCTTTCAATAGTCCTGCTTTGGTGCCGGGTTATGGAATTGACTGTCTCGCAGACGACCACCGTTTCAAAGCAGTGTGTTTATCGTTTGAGTCGCCAGTGACGGGAAACCAGACCGGTTTCTTTCATGAGACTGGGATTCCAATCCGAACCTACCGGGTCACTAGGTAGCTAGTCTTTTCGCAAAAGGTTTTGAGTTCGCGAGAAAGAACTTGGCTACGCTTGCGAGTAACTTAGCCTATCAATGGGTCAATGACTAAGAAGTATCCTTAAGATTTTATGGAGATTCTGTTATGTACTGTATTGAACCTTCATACACAAGGCACAATATGGAAGAATAACAGCCTGTAATAATAACGAATGTCTGCTGGGGTATCATGTAAGCAAAGAGAGACGCCAAGTATATACTCGCTAATCGACTAGGGGGTGCCCATACACAAACATGCAGCTCACCCCCGCCGTAGCATGAAAGCAGATGGTATAATAAAAATTCAGACTGTGTACAGTCGGCCAGGACACTACTGTCGATACCATTCGTGCCTTACTCCGCCAAAGTCTCCCTCAACAGGCTCTCATCGATCGCCTCCGCGTGAATAGCAAAAGGGGCTCGGGGGTTTGGCCTAAAACCCATGATTGGGCCTTTCTGGTTCACGCCAGGGTACCGATATCGCAGGCTCGGAGCTGTATCAGCCTTGAGGTTTGGCTTTCTACTCGCAGTGGACGGGGGTGTAGTGTCTGACGATGCCTGCGACGCCGACGGTATTGGTTGCTCCTGGTGAGGGTTTGCGTCGCCAATAGCCGCTGTGGGTGCATTTCCCAAATGCTCTCGCATCCACCCGCCTACGCGGCGGGTGAGGGAAATTTTTCGAGTAGGTGTCCCAGTAGGGTCCGAATGACCACTTGTTGCTGACTCTGTCTCGGATTGCCTACTAGCAGCCATCGAAGCAAGTAGCATTTGTGAAGACTGGTCAATTTTCGAAGGCTCTCTATTGGCGGTGACTGTGCTCGTTGAGAGAACTGGGGTGGAGAACCGATCGTTGCTAGAAAAGATACGGCGCGGGACGCGAGCAGGGAATGGCCTCGAGACATCCTCCATCCGCGATGGACGTCGACTGGGAGTATGGATGTCCATGCCTGCAACAGAGAACAAGCTCTCATGCGATTGTCTACGCCGCGAGCGATAAGGAGAAGCAAATACATCATCAGGTGCAGGAGAAAAGGCTCTCTCAGATGTGGCGTAATGCACGGAGTCCTCCCGTTCCTCCGGTATGACAGGCTGGTACGCATCCCCAAGACCCTTGTTGAAAACGCCATCATCCAAAGGATCGACCGAAACATCCGTTTCAGGAGATCGAAAACTAGCATCATAGAAGCTGCTTCTTCGTCGACTAACCCTTAATGGCGAAAAGGCTGTGCTGTCGGGGCTAGTAGCTCGCGATGAATCAAACCCACGCTCAACTCTATCAAATATAGATGATGATCGATATCCGGACTGCGGTGAGCTCGCCATGGACTCAGCTCCAGGAGACTGCGAGGACCAGCGTTGAGAAGCCGAGGGGATCTGTACGGGGGGCTGGGACATCATTGTGGATGCAGAAGAATGAGAAGACTGCGACCGGTGCGTAGGTTTGCGAGCTAATTTGGTACCAGAAGGAGAGTGTACAGTATTTGGATGGCCCCAGGTATGTCTGTTCTTGGAACGTCGGAAAAGCGTGGGCCTCTCCTTTTTAATAGACGGCGTATGATAATGGTGGTGAATGTGGAACTCCTGTGGTGCCCGACGCGGCTCCTTGGACTCAAGTTCCTGACTCAATGTCGGTGCAAGTTGTGGCACTTGCCCATCGCCTTCTGTCATGGGGACCAACTGGTGCGAAATGATCTGATCCCGCAGACACTGCACCTCTTGATTCGAACTCTCTAGCAACTCCCGTAATTCAACGATTCCCAACTGCAAATTGGCATTGTCCTGTAATATGTCCCTGACGAAACGGGACACCACGGTGCCGCCGTGGTTCCTGCCCAACTCATGAGTCGCCGCGGCTCCTTTTAGACGTCTAGCAGCGCCATCTAGCTCCCGTTCAACGGTCCGTTTTCGCTCCATACGCTGGACTGCTTCGGCATGGCGTTCGCGTTCCTCCCGTGCCTCCTTCTCAATGCGGTCGATTTGATCATTAAGATCTCTTAAAGTACTTTCCGCCTTCTTCCATCGCTGGACCGCCGATCTTGATTCTTCTTCAGCTGACTCCAGGCTCTCATGGAGCCTGGATTGTTCATTCTCCATCTGAACCAACTGGGCGTCAAGGTCAGCTGCACGGGCAGCCGACACTGTGACTTTGCGAAGCTCAGCTTCAGAATTCTCTAGTCTAACTTCAAGGGACTTAGCATGAGAATCTGCATCAGCAACGGCTTTGTTCAGAGCTTCCAGCTGCTCCAATAACCCGCGATTCTCTTCGATTATGCGGGCATTTTCGACCTGCACCTCACGCTTCTCGCGTTCCAGGTTCTCAATACTGGCGAGGAACCGATGACGGTCTTCTTCAGCCTCGGCCATGTATGATTCATGGCGATGGAGCAAAGCCTGTAATGCAAAAGTTAGTGACGACGAGTTCGTTGAGGCGAACGCCGTAGCAGCGTTATCTTGCAAGGCAGCCATGACGGACAACAACACAATGGGAGAGGATGGGAGACCTAGCGGTCGTTAGAGTCGCCATGGGTGGCACGAGGTTGACAGGTCCTCTCTCTCCCTTTTTTGCTTTTCCTCAATAACTCCAGTCCGGCGTTATTTCGCAAAATTAACGAAAGGAGGGTCTAAATTCCAATGGAGGACAAACAATGTGACAGGGGGAAAGTAAAAACAAACTGTGGGGAGCTGAGAGTACGACGATCTATGTACTCTCAAGGAACCCCAAGTATGTACAAGTACAAAATATGCAGACAGACATCTAGCCAAGTAAACAAGAAGGCAAAGGAACGGGAGCCCGGGCATAAATATAGATGCATCGAAGATAACGGAATGATGACGCAGAGGCCTGATTTCGACCCAAAACGCCGACAAAGGAACGTACCTGACCCAATCGAGCAGCCGTAGCGAGATCCTTTTCCAACCCCTCCAGGGCCACATTATTGTGCTGCAGGAATGCACAGTCATTACGGCCACAGCAGCAGCGTAGAGCCGTCGGAGTGGATGAGGAGTGGGTAGGAATGCATGGAACCTGACTAGCAGGAACCGGGCTATGCGGACGGGATGCCATGGCTGGGATTAGAATGCGAGACTTGCCCAAGACTGAGTGTGAGTTGGCACCCCTTGGAGTGGCTAGCTAAGCGGAGGCGCCAAATCATCGAGCTGAGCTGTCGATTCCCAGTGGATCTGAGGGGTCAATGAGGGGTACAAATGAGATCAGTACATCTCCACCATAAAACTCAGTTGAAGAGCCATGTAAAGGAAAACCTCCGATGGCTATTGTTAGTTGACAGTCGTAAACTACGAATGGAAAGGTAACTTGGGAAGAGTGAAGTAGTTTGTTTGGCAGGGAGAAAAAAGGCGGAGAAGACTGTCGATAAGGCTTCCATCAGAGCGCTGATTGGCTACAAAGAGAGTTACAGTCACACACGGTTCTTTACCCGCAATATTTCAAGAGTTACGCAGATGATAGCGGGTATCACTCGCCTTATTTACATTACCATTACTTGCAGGTACTGTACCGCAGGGACGAAAATAGCAATGGTACCACTTGTAGTAGTTCGTCTCAATGAGACACATGGATGTAAGGAAAAAAGAGAGAAACCACTCATCGCCTCACAGTTGTCATGAAACCACGCAACATGATTCCGACCTACATAAGCATGCTCACAGGCCAGGTTAGTGGCAGGCGATGGACCCAACTAGACCAACTTAGTAGCAAGCCTTCCCAGATCGTCACTGATGTGCAGCCACGAGTGGAGTGACTCTGGTAGAAATCGGAACACGAGATATCACAATTCACCACTCATAGTAATTCTTCCGGATCATCATCCGTATGCGCCTCCACGCACATTGCCTTTTAAAATTTTAAAAAAAAAATCTGAAGAAAAACTCTATCGGCTGAATTTGGAATTGAATTGGGAAATTATTACCAGTCATGGCTTACTACTGTATGTACTTGTAGCGACATACTTATCTAGGTCCGTGTATATGAACACAGCAAACTCAAAAGTATCTCAAGACGACGATCAGGTCAGCCTGACCGGGAAATAAGAAAGGAAAGACAGAGTTGTGCAGGGCCACCAATAGACATTCCGCGAGAAGGAAAAAGTGTTTAACGAAAATAAAAAAAGAAAAGGCTACCAGTCTTCATGTGCCACGTTCACAGAATAATCAAGTAATCAGTCCCAAACATGCTGCTGAAGGATTCAAAGTAGAAAATCATTTTGCACATTAATAAACGCCCCAGCGCCTCCTTCTTCACTGATTTCATTGACCAGCACTTCCGTCTGTTGGTATAGCCGCTCCAGAGCAGCCGATGATGATTTGCCAAGTGAAACTACACGTAGGTTAGTCGGGATCCACTTCGCACGAACAACGAATGATCGGAGGAAAGTACCTAAAATTGCCGAATTCAATTCCTCTGCAACAGCAATGCGGCCTGCAGGGTCCAAATAATGCCCGTGGACTGACTGCTTCGGATCAGGATACGCCACCAGCGAGAAAATGTCATCCAGCATCTTCTTGTTCCCTCCACGCTCGTCATTCGGATAATCTAGGCGTAATTGTTGTCCATACTGGACGGCTTCGGTGAGGAGCTCGTTGAACTTCGCAGCGTTCTCAGGCTCTTCCGTATCCATTCCATCAGCGTTCCAGCCGCCACCGTGGTGCATATGTTCGTCAAGCTCCATCTCCTCGTCAAAAACGGCACTGCCGTCAGAAAGACCATTAGATGGCTTGTCTCTCCTCGATGCAGCCCAGGAGGGCTCGTTGCATCGACGCATCATTTCTAAGAATTTCCGACATCGTAACTTGAAGTGAATATGAGGGAAGTTCTGCAGTACATTGGCGTAATAGGCATTAGTATACTTCAGTGCCTTGTCGATATCGCCATCTAGTATCGCTGCTCGGATTTCTGCGTAGAGTTAGTGCAAGTTATCTAAATTAAGTCGGGGACGCCGCACTTTGCCGGTTGATCGCTTCAACATCTTCCTCTACTTCATACTTCTTCAGTGGCTCCGCACGCCCATTTTGCAGCGCCGCCGACTCTGCCGCGACCTCTTCTGCAAAAGCCCGAGCCGTTTCGACATATCCGTCATGAGCCAGGAACTGTGCAACCAGTTCTTGGAGCAAGGCAGACTCATCTAAGGGTGGCTGTAGGTTAGCGGTGCTGGTGGCACGAATCTCTGAGTGAATGGCAAATTTCTCTTTCTGCATTTGATCAGTTATACTCATACCGCCAACGAGATGCACGCTACACACCTTAACCATGCCATCAATGTCAAACATGAACGGATGTTGGCCAAAGTTCGCCGCCAAATGCACAGGAGGCTGTTTTTTCATCCCCACCGAGGGGTAGACCTTCAGGTTTCGCAACTCCCGAAAGGCATTGCCTAGCTGTCGTTAGCTTTCCTTATCGAGCTTTTTGCCTGCCGAGATGTCATTACCCAGAAATACGCCATTTTTAGTGAAAAATGCACAACCCGTCGAAAAGTTGACACCGCAGCCCACGGTATCGTTTACACCAAAGGTAGGGCCGTATTGTCGTCCTTGCCCTTGGCTTTCACCGAAAAATGACTTGCCATCATCACCATGGTACGCCCAGGATTCTTGCTCCCATCCCGGGAGACGCTCAACCGACGCTTTATTACTGGAGAACCCGATCCCGATCATTCTGTTACAGTGAGTATATCTCCCAAAAGAGAAAGAAAATACGGACAGAGCAATGGAAGGGAAAGAGGAAGGCGATCATCTCCTTCTAAAATGATGTGAACATACCCTTCCTTAGGTTTGGATAGAATCGTAATTTCAAAATAGTAGATCCCGCACTGTGGCGGCATCGGGTTATCCGCACGCACAGCAGCAGCTTCATGGTCGTGTTTATTGACTGGGCCGGTATACCGGACCTCCAATCCCCCACTCGTGAGCTCCAGGCCAGAATATTTGTCTCCGTCGTTCCACCGTGAAGGAAGTGGCATAACGTGTTCATCATCGCCAGGAGGTTCCCTCTCGATGATATCATAGGTCATCCCACGATGGGATGGTGCTATACGCGGCAAGCTCGCCTGACTGGAGGAGGTAGAAATGGGATTCGACGTTGATGAAGAATAAACTGCATCCCGTTGGGACGCCAGTTTGGCTCGACGGGCTGCATCGAGGCGGGAGATGTACCTGGAGTTGCGCAGGTATGATGGTGTAAATGAAGACGACGCAGCGTCGGAGAAGCTGCCGGGATTTGGGGGGAAGGGGTCAGAACGAGTGAAGCTGGCATATTTCCGGGAATAAGGAGGAAGTGTATCGCCGGACGACATCCTCCATGAGGAGTTCATCTGCATGTCTGCATCCACGTCTGCGGCTGGCCTCAGATGGCGGCCGTCGGGATGAAATGGTGGGGGGTAAGAAGTGGAGTTCGAAGTAAGCAGTTGCGAGAACGGACCACTGTTGCTTGGTGGCGAGAGCGCAGTTCCAGACAGGACGGAAGCGTAGGATGAACGACGGGGGATGGTAGAGATGCTTGGGCCGGAATATGTGGTGGTTACAGGAGCTCCTCGAGCTCCACCGGACGGGGGAAATGGTGCATCGGTCATATTGGAGTCGTTCGTTGGATGGAGCCAAAACCAACGGCCGGCGGGTACTTAGTAGTGAGCGGGGAGGGTCGAAGAGCATACACAACACCCTCACGCGAGCGGCTCTCGAAGCTCGAATGACTATGACGATAGTGAAATGCGTAGCATTTGTCAATGTTTATTGATAACTTGCTTCGTTTGTTTCTTGCGTCTTCTTTGGCTCTTTTGTCTGTGTTTTTTTGGGTTATGGTCTCTCGGCCACAGGTCACTTGGTTTTCCGTAAACGGCAGTGGAGCACAACAACCAGAAGCCTAATATTTCGCTGTCGACTCTATAGACAAGTATTTCAGGACGATTTCTTGGCGGTATTGAAATATTTGTGCAAGTAATGAGACCACACAGTCCAGGAAAGACTGGATCGCAGTTACAACGAAGTTGGGAAAAGACCAGATAATGGGAATTCTGGAAGCGTCTTGTGTGACGGGAAAGGGGAGGAGAGACAATAATGCCTCAGGAAGTTGTCTGATTCCGTACTACAAGGGAAAGCGTCACGGGGCCACGGGTTTCAGTCTATTCATTTACTAAGAGGAAAAGGAACATGATGGCATGACAGGAATGTGGCTGCGGGGGGCAGGGAAGGGAAAAAGCACGGGGCGCCCAGAGCTTCTGGAGAAGAGTAAAGAAAAGAGTATTCATAGGTACATCGACCTCCGTGATGTGGTATTACTTTATTACTACTATTACTGCTCTTCCGACAAGGGAGAGATGAGGGGAACCCTTCTAGTACTACCTTCCATATAACCAGCTATGGTTCTACCAAATTGGGTCTGGGATTAGAGTACTCATGAGCGCACTAGCATATACTACTACTATATATCCATGCAACAGGACTCCTCCAACAGTGTCCACATAATCTAGCAAATCCAGCATGATTTGCTGAGACCCCCTCCTGAGATGCATCCAGCATCCGGCTTATGCTAGCAGCTGATCTGTCCTTCTCTGGTCAGCAATCACTCCTACAATTACCGGCCACCAAGACGGCTAGGGTTTCGGGTTAGTTCCAGATGAGATGTTACATCAAACACTGAAAAACCACTATCATCTTTACATTCATGGCTAGCTAAAAGAGAAAACAAATGAACTCCAGAATCAGTCGATCGACAAAACGTCAATACCGAAACTCGTTCATTCTAGCGAATCACTTTGAATTATAAAACCCTTGCCTATCCTACTGATACTTCGAGTAAGAAACCCCGGCTGCATCTGTAGATCTATTCCCAACGTTTTCATGCATACAATAAACATCCCCCACATAACTTTGGTAGAGGGGTTAACTCAAATCTTGCGTAAAATCCCAGATCCAACAAACATAATAGTACAAAGAAAGAACCAGAGAAGGACAAAGACAAATCAAAAGGCGATTGAGCGGACAAACTCAGGCGGACAAAGCCAGGAGTGGGTGAAACTTCTCTGCCAGTGGCCAGAAATGACAGCGAACAAATGAGGTAGCCCAGTATGGGAGCGAACGATAGAACTTCCTAAACGCCAATCCAAACCATACAAAGGTTGAACATGTAAACAACGCTCCAGAAACCACGGGAAATAAAAATGTAGAGTGAAAATAATGTACACGAAGGATGACGGCTGAATCAAATTATGGGTTTGAGCCTATGCGGCCATAGCAATGGCAGGCGAAGATGCCTCTGCGATATTTGGAGGGACCGGGGTTAGGTCTCCATCACCAGAATTGCTCTTCTCGCTAGGAACCCCGCTGGCGCTTTGATTCGCCTTGCTATCGCTATCACCGGTCTCCAGGACGGACTCCTTGCTTTCGCCATTGTCGTCTGTTTTCTGTCGGGGAGTTCGCCAAGTCGGTAGCTGCCACTGGATTCCAGTGAAGCTCTTCAGTTGTAAAGACTTGCGTTCCCATTTGCGGCATGGAGCCCCCGAACGATCAAGGGCGCGAAGACCGGCATTAATGGCACCGGTGTTGGCTTTGGGCCCCAACCTATGGGATGGTGCAATCTTGACGGGTTCGGAGCCACCGTCATCACTATTCGTCCCCAAGTTAGCATGTGTTGTTTGCAGTACCAGCTAGGGAGATAACAAACACCTACAGTCTGGGTTTCTTCTTCGGACCAGGCTTTCCTCTCGGTTTAGGGGTTGTCTCGCTTATCTGGTTCACACCTCGTTTGGCTCCGGGCTTGGGACCAGGTACACCTTTGCGACGGGGAGTGTCAGCAGCCGACGTTCCCGCGGCCGGTGTAGATGCAGCATCAGATGCATTGTCGGACGGAGGAATAGGTGCTTCCACGGAAGATGACGCCGGGGAGGAAGGTTCTTTTTCCTTGACGGGGGAGTCGGCTCTAGACTCGTCGTCCTTGACGATACTCTTCTTCCTGTCCTTTACCTCTGGCGGAGGAGGACTGGCAAAACGACTTAACAAGTCCGGCGAGAGCTTGAGGACGATGACCCCTTTCGAAGAGGGCCCAGACCGACTGGAGCGACCGTTGGCGGCAGTAGCAGCGGGCATTTCAGCTCAATGGGTAATCTGCCGATGGCGATTTTGTAAGGGTAGGGTAGAAGAAATGACAATTAGCCCCGACGGGTGTGAAGGGGATGTAAAAGCCGTTGAGACGCGGAGTGGCAGTGTTGGTGGAAGGCAGAAAGTTGGATATTATTTAAATGGCGATTGTGACGTGGGTGACGGACACGTTGGTTGGCTGGAGAAGTGGTTCCAGACGTCAAACGCGGCGGCGCGACTTGGTCAGGGTGAGGCAAAAGTTTGACAAGGCTGATGGAGACAAGAGGAGCGAGGCACGAGTGACATAGTCCGATTAGATAGTGACGATGATGAAGCGGGATGGTAGAGGATAGGAGAGGAGGAAGAGAGGGAGAGGGGCGGAGGGAAAGAAAAAGGACGGGGGATGGAAGAAAGGGATGGGGATGCGCCGTGTGGTGGTTTCATTGTTGGTGTGTGTTCATCTCGTCTACTAAGAAGGGAACAGCCAGACTTTCACACGCTCTCTCTGTTCTGTGCGGTCAGTCCAGTGACTGTCCAGGAGACGAGAAGCTGAACCTTCTGCGGACCGAATCACCCTAAGGAAATTTACCGCCCTCGCGTCTCGTACCGTTTCTTACGCGTGGCTTCCGTGGCTCGGGATTGAGGAAACGTCATCGTTCGGGTGTTTCTGACTGTATGGGACGTTCAAATTCAATTCATTCTATACTACCTCATCTACTCACTATACCTACACTGTACATATTCTTAGTATACGTATCTATTAATATTTCATGGTCTTTTTTTATTCGTACCCTTGCTGATTGATTTCTAATTCTGCTAACTGACTGGATTTAATAAGCGCTTTGTCTTCCTTTTACTATCCATGAACAATAGTCTCATTTCCTAGACAGAGGAAGTGGACTCCTACCCATGCTCCATGCCCAGCCGAGTTAAATTAAGTCATTCCATCCATCCTACAATCTGAGAAAGAAGTGGGAAAGTATTGAAAGTAATATACATACATATCCATCCTACCGAGGAAGAAAAAAAAGAAAAAAGAAAACGAGAACGAACGAAACCGTATATTCATAATAGGACTCGTATCTATCTTACAAGTTACAGCTTTTTTTCCCTTCCCAACGATCAAGTTATGGATCGCCAGTCCCGCTTATTAGTGAGGTAGACTTTTTGGCACGAACTTCCACCGCTTCCGTCCGGGTTTATTTCGCAGGTACGGAGTACGGGTATTCATTATTAACAGGTAATTACCGATCCAAAGGATGGAAAGGACCTACTGTATAAAGGATTGAAAGAAGTATTTGAGACTTCGTTTGGGGTACGACCTAACCTAACTTTCATCATTGATGGATCATTAATAGCCTTTTACACCTCTCCAGACCTTCTATACTCGACATAACACCCGATATATAGACGACGAAGCTATATTATCTGTTCACCGATGATATATCTACACTACAAAGTGGACCGAACAGAAAGATCCGTTATGTTTGTGTTGTCAGATGATAGACTAAAATGACTGGGGGCACATATGATGATGCCTATTCAGGAAACTAAAACGACTACCTACGTGACTAGTACTAAGTAAAAAAGGTAGTAAGACTTGAACCAAGAAATCCCTCCCGACCGGTTCGCCACAAACGGAACACAATCACACAAGGCACTTGAATTACTAAATCAGAAAACCGCGCAATGGCCGGGAAACGGGCTGAATGTCCGGGTTATCCGTTCCCATTGATAATCCCCAACCGCCGAGAGTTATTCGCTCAAGTAATCGAACGAGATAGGATTTAAAGGGTTCAATATTAATCCGAGTCCAGTGAACCTGCAAGTTGGGACCAAAATTGCCTCACCTCCCACCTCACCTCAAATCTTTCGATGTACAATATCTATTACTATTGGTGCCCATCTACAGTGAGAATATTGAACTCCAGAACAGTTCGTGACCTATAATGAGCTTATCGGATATAATACTACCGAACTACTTGAATTCATGTACAATTAACCGCCTATCCACAACTCCAGCGCTAATCGGCCTTCTTTTCTTGTCTTTTCCGTTCAATCACCTCCCCGACAGCTTGCTGCACCCCCGAACTAGCCCGTACACTGCTCAGGACCAACCCCTCTTTCATGCCCTTGCGCAGCGTGGCAACGCTCTCTCGATCGCCTTTGAACGGCGCAAATCCTAGTTGCAACAGCCGCGTCGATTCGCCGTCTGTAGCCCGAGAGAGCTGAGCTAATTGCGCGAGGCGCTGCATGGTCTGCGGGTGGATACGCTCACCCGCTGCGGAGGATGACCCTTTACTGACCTCGGGCGGTGTCACCTGCGAAATAAAGATATGCAGCATAACGGAGGCACGTTGCGCCAGGGTCAAGATCTGAAATGGTAGGAGATAGAAGCTCGGAGTCTTCGTAGAAATCCCCAGCAATTTTTGTAGCTCTACAGGGATATAGGATGCAGGGAAGAATAAAGCTCTTGGTTGCGTGATCAAAGCTAATTCAAGAGTGATCAAGGCAGCAAAAGTAAAGAAGCGCCACTGTGCACGGTTAGGAAGAGACAAGCAGCATCTAAAGATAATCACTCACATAACGACCCCAGTTGGACCACCAGGTAAAGTTCAAAATGATAATGGTCACGAACCCTCCCACATACTGCGGTATCGACCGCTGTAACCCTGTAAACAGAAAGTCTTGCACAGTCTTGACATTACTCCAGCCAAGAATATCGGGTCCAAATCTATCATATGCAAACCGCCTCGCAGGATCCAGTAAGGTATCTTGCGCCAGCTTCAAATATACAAAGTAGTCGTCGGAAGGAATGCCATCCCCTTGGTTGATCTTGTCTGGATGATGCTGCGCAGCAAGGCGCCGGAATCGCGATTTAATCGTCCTATCATCGGCCAATGGAGAGACTCCAAGTGCTTTGTAAAAATCACCGGCAGCCTGAACCCGATGAAATGTCTCATAGAGCGTGTAAAGGAGATAGCTTGTCACGACCAGAATAAAGATGCGACGGCGATGTCGGGCATAGCGCGGAGAGGGGGGTTGAGGTCGAGGTTCACCCGCGCGAATGGTGATTCCATAGTAAATATTCTGAACGATGGAAGTCGCATACTATATCCCACGTTGTCAGTGATGGCCATAACGTGCTGCGTTGAGGTCGACGGGAACCTAGAGAGAAGCAAAGGTAAAGATAACACTCACATTTGGTAGAAATGCCCAACCAGCAAAAGATAAAAGAGAAGCCATGAAGATATTACAGTCCCGTGCTTGTAGGCAGCACGGGAAATCAACCACTTTTAATTTTAAACAAAAGTTAGCGCCATGAAGACTATCGTACGTATGTTGTCTTCTTCCATGGAGTTGCGTCTTGGCGCCTGCCCTGAAACTTACCGCCCTAGACACCGCCTTCCATTCCCCACATGAGCAAAGAAGGAAAAGAAAGAAAAAAAAAAAAGTTCTCGACATCTGAAAATCCATCGGATATCAATACTCGAAGATACTCCACAGGCGCACCCGTTGCGCCACTATCGAACACAATGGCCGTCGACGCGATGGAAATAGATTCAGAGCGGGTCCCAGCCGCCGTACCATCCCCAGAAAAAGAGCGCAAGCGCAAACACAAGAACAAGGACGTATCATCCTCATCGCCGTCAAAGAAGAAGCGCAAGCATGAATCGAGCCAATTAACCGACGAAACCGCGGCTCATGACATTGAAAAGAAGAAAAAGAGCAAGAAGTCCAAGGATAAGACGAAGAGCAAACAGGCCGGCACAGAAGGAGCAGCAATTCCAGACTCGCCTTATGTTCTGACCACCGCAACGCTTTATCTTCCTCTATCGCCCATCTCGATTTCCCCGACTCATGCTAAAGCCTCCCTCCTGGCGGAACATCTTTCCCCTCTCCTCCTTACTTATTATGCTCCCCTTCAAGGAATCGTCTTGGCCTACTCCGATGCCTCGATCTCGAGTACCCCGCCTTCCCCATCTACGTCCTCTGATCCCGCAGATCCCAATCCGAAACCATTGACACTCGCCAAGACAGCAGGCGAATACGGCGTGCTGTACGTTTACCTGACTGCGACATTCCTGGTTTTCCGGCCACAAAGGGGTCAAATTCTCGAAGGATGGGTCAACGTCCAGTCTGAAGGTTTCCTGGGCGCTGTTGTGCTCAACCTCTTCTCCGTCGGTATTGAACGCAAGAGACTCCCTTCGAACTGGAAATGGGTCCCACCAGGTGAAGAAGGCAGCGTCAGCGGAGACCAGCAAAAGACAGCCACCGCATCCGAAGATGATGAATCCGAACCGTCTGCCTCCTTCGATCAAGAAAAAGAGCACTTCAACCCCGTCTCGTTGGCAAACCCCGTCTCCGACACCCTCAACGAAGAAGCCAATGCTGAGGATGACGAATCTGCCGCAGAGGGCTACTTCCAGTCTGTATCTGGTCACCGTGTACGCGGCACTGTCCGTTTCCGGGTCGTCGATGTCGACGTCATCCCCGGCTCGGAGCGCGATCGCAGCTTTCTTAGCATTGAGGGCACGATGCTCTCACCGGAGGAGGAAGCCAAAGTGCTTGAAGATGAGCGCAATGGTATCTTGACCACGTCTGCCACCCCACGCAGGGGACTTAGCCAAGAACCCCGGGTTTCCATGTCCGGCGCACTAGCAGCGCCATCGGTCGCTGCTATCCCAGAACCAGAAACTCCCAGCAAGACCAAGGAGCCGAAGGCCGAGAAGGAGAAGAAATCCAAATCCTCCAAGTCCAAGAAGAAGGAAAAGAAGGAGAAATGATCTATGAATCGAGTTTAACTCTGAGCTTACTCCGCCTCGATTAAATTCAATCAAGTTATGTTTGTGTATTAAATTTAGCATTCCATGTTCTATATTATTATTACTATCACGTTGGGCGTTAGAGGGAGAAATCAAAACTTATTCTGAAATTATATATGCGACCCTTGCGGAAGATATATATCGGCGCGTTGAACTTCTTATACAAAGCTGGACCAATCGACAAACGTTGGGTTCAACGGGCTGACAATATATATAGAACGGACGTCCTGTGAACTTTTACAATTTCAACGAACGAGCTCACCCATGAATTTATAACAACCTACAAACTGTACTATTGGAGAAAGCTTTGTTAATTAAATCTTTACACCTTCCGGCAATCCTACTTTCAGGACATCAACACCACCCTCAATCTGCGACTTAGACGGCATATTCTTCCGGCGCATCAACTCCGCACACTTCACCATAATGGGATCCATGCCCATCGTTGCAACAGCGACCACTGTATCGCCCTTACAGTAGTACGCAGCGAACTTGGCGTTCTCGGGCTCGCCCTTCAAAACGAGGCTATCCCAGCCGTTGGGGGTGTTACCACAGTACCGCAATTGGGCGCCTACGGCAGACCAGAAAATTGGGATGAAGGCCTTCGGTTTCAGGGATTGTAGTGATGAGGCTGAGTTTGCGAGGCTATGAACAATAGCGCGGGCGACGCCGCGGCCGGCGTTTTGCGCAACGTTCCAGTGTTCGATGCGAGTGTGAGTGCCCTTCGGATCCGCACCGGGCCCATGATAAGGGTATGTGGCAATGTCACCGATGGCAAAGACATGGTTGTCTAGACCAGGGATGGCGAAATGTTCATCAGTTCTGATTGAACCGTCATTCTCTAGAGTAATGGCCTGGTTGTTCTTAAGGAAGTCGGTAGCTGGACGTACGCCGACGCCCAGAATGACTAGGTCGGCTTCTAGGACGGTGCCGTCGTTGAGATGGACTGCGCCGACCTTGCTGGAGTCCGAACTAGAAGGTGTGGCTTTCGCAACGCCGGCCTGCAGCTTGAATTTGACACCCGCCTTCTCCAGGTTTCCTTGAATGATTCGGCCGACCTCCTCACCCAAGACGCGTTCCATAGGGGCCTTTTCTTGACCGACAATGGTGACATCATTATCTTTGGCGAGTGCGTTGCCAACCTCCATACCAATGAATGAGCTACCGACGACCACGATCTTTTTGTTCTTCTCGCCTACCGCCTTGAGGATGGACTGTACATCGGTAACAAAGCGCAGGAGGAAGATGTTGCCTAGGTCATTGAAGCCTTCCACGGGGAGAGTGCGCGGCACACCTCCAGTAGCAAGTACCAGCTTAGTGTATGGGTATGTCTTGCCCGACTTAGTGGCCACAGTCCTCTTGTTGAAGTCCACCGACGTCACTTCATCAGTGACAGTTTCGACGGAGACACTCTCGTACCACTCACGAGGGCGCCACTCAATCTTCGAAGGATCTGATATCAGAGCCTTGGACAACTTGGTTCTATCAATAGGCAGGTTGGGCTCTCGAGAAATGATGGTGATGTCACCCTTGTATTTCAACTCGCGAATGGCCTCGACAACACCAAAAGTACCGCTTCCACTGCCTGGAGTTAGATATACTGTCACTTGGGATGATGCATGCGCTAAGAGATCTTACCCTCCTACAATGACCAACTTCTCCGGAGCGGAAGCGCTGCACGGGGCAACTGGATCTCTTTGGCCGGACTTAATGGTCGACTCCTCTCCCTTGATATAAACCGCACCATTCTTCTCAAAGACTTCAAACTTATGCAAAGCTTTGGGAGCGGGTGCATCTTCAACATCACCGGTACTGATATTAAAGCATGCTACGTATGATAATCAGCCCACAATATCCTTTCACAAAGCAGAACGTGGCAGACTTACCTCCATGCCATGGGCAAGTAATCCGTCCCTCCGGAGCAACGACACCAAGTTTCAACGGAGCTCCGTAGTGGGTACATTTGGGACTCATGGCATGAAATTGACCTTCGTAGTTCACTACCAGGACCTTACCATCCTCTATGCCCTCCACTTCGGACTCCACCTTGTCCATTTCCTCGATGTCCGCTAGGGACGAGATATCCTTGAGTTTATATTCTTGTGCCATTTTTGCTGTGGTGTGAAAGTGTTTACGAAATTGAGTTGAAGAGAATGGCCGACTATGAATGGAAGCTTTCTCGGCAGGTAGTATGAGACGTCTAGACGGCAATGGGGTAGATTCAGAGCAAGGAGAAGAAGATGACAATAACCTAGCGCACGTGAAGCGGCGTGATGAAGTTGGGTGAGCGCAGCACGAGCAAGAACAGGTAGTAGAATTGCGACAACCACAACGGCAGCGGGGGGTGGTGGGAGAATAAGAAGAGGCAGGGAGGATATGACGAGGAGAGGATAGCGAGTAGAAAACAGGCGATGAGAAGCTGTTGCGTGCCCCGCGAGAGAGGGGTACGTGCATTAGGATTGGGTGAGCTCAATAGATTAGAAGAGTACCTTCTTAGGTGGTAGTACTCTATCTAGTAGATGTCTAGAGTTCCACACGGGAAATGGATGTTCTAAAGCTTATAGGGAGGAGTGCTGTGATCTAGATCATCTTTCTCTTGCCTGGGTCATGATTATTTCATAGTAATTGATTTCATGTCTTGGATTAATTGATGGATTCATTTATTGATAGCAAGGCTATGACGTAAACGGACAGCCAATCAGCGACTGGGTTTTGTCAGACGTCATCAACGTCATCCTTCACCCTTTTTTGGCAGTTTATTGACTTTGAATAACGTAAGCTATACACGGGATATCTCTTCATATGTACCATACCATATACACATATATACTTATACAAGCCTTTAGGGTCTAGAACCATCAATCAGACACTAACACTAGCCCCTTATGGCGTAAGAGTACACAAACCAACCAGGAAACATCAGGGAGCCATTCATCTAGGATTTTGGCCTCCGCTTTCTTCCCCGCCGCGGTGACGGACTGATACTGACCTCTTTCATGACCTGTACTTTTGGCCCCGCCGATGACAACCTAGTTTCTCTGCGGGTGCCGGAGATATCCTTATGCATCCATCCCGGGCCTCGAGAAAGGCGACGGATCCGAGAAAAATCCTGGCCACTGCCTCTGGGAGACCCTGCAGGGCTGGATTGAGTCAAGTCGATTATTCCTTGGGGCGCCGAGGAGTCATGAGTTCCTGAGATCTTCTGCTTGCCCTGTGGAACGTTTCCCATGGTAGCGCTGACCATTGGATCATCTTGCGACGGGTATGACTTCCTCGTCCTCACCCTCCCTGACCGGCGTGGAGAAGGTGAAGAAGGAAATTCCACTGCAGACACATAATCCAGTGTTGTGTCTCCTTCCTTAATGCTGCATCTCTGCTTCTGAGAACTACGTCGACGCCGGGTTTCAGGAGCTTTGTCGATTTTGTCAACCGGATTGGGAACGACGGAACCAGTCGATGACTGAGAGGCCGGCCTTTCCGGGAGTTGACTCACTTCCCTTTTGATTGAAGGGGAGCTACTTTTCTCTTTGTTGCCATCGAACAGCTGGTCCATCAGGCGGCTGAATGAGACTTCACTCCTTGGGGTGCTAAGCATCTGCAGATCGTCGTCCGATGGGGGTAACGACGAGAAATTATCAGGAAGAATGGGAGGCGGAGAAGAGTGGGACATAAACTGAACATCTTTTCCCGGAAGGCAGTGAGAGTCGGAGCAACTGCTGTCAGAATCATTTAAGCTGGCCTTCAGCGGCTGCCCTGACGTTGGGCTAGAAGATTGGAACCCATCGAACGTCGGTGACCTGATCTCAGGACTGGCGTCGCCTATAGAAGTATGTATATTATTAGTCATACTGCTTGTCGGTACCTCGGGATCCAGTTTGTTAGGCAGCTTGCTAGATTCCTTGATTGTTTGTTCATAATCTGTAAGCCCGCCGGACGTCCCAGGTTGGTTTGTAGCCGGACTGGGGTTTCGCGGAAATAACTCTGGGGGGCTTGGTCGGGTGAGCGCGTGATCGCGAGGCAACTCGAAAGTAAAAGGAGATCAATGTACTGACTTGCTGGTCTGCTTAGTCTTTTCAAGTTCTGCAGGCCGAAGAAGCTTCGGGTCAATAAGATCGGTAAAGGACATCTCCCTGAAGCCGTCATCTTCACCTTCGTCTTCATAGCCCGGCATTTCAAACCCACTGTACTGAGGTCCGTCTTCCTCAAGTTCTATTTCTTTGACCTGTCTGCGGTCTCGCTTCGCAAGCCGGAGATTGAGGGTCCCATCATCATACACGTCATGTATCTCCGCAACTCGAAAATCGGTCACGGTGGGTTGCCAATTTGTGGCCTTAGACACATCCAACTGTTTAAAGGCAAGGACGCATCCACATTTCAAGTCGTCTTCAACAAGGTCGCGAAGAGAGCTTGGGTCACTTGGGACTGAAGGCAAATCATCTGATTTTTCTTCTGCAGTCTGCGCAGCTTCATAATCGTTTGTCTCGCTGTATAGTTGCTCCGAGTCATCGTAGTTGTGATGCAGATCATCGTCGACAAAACTATCCTCACCACCTCCATAATCACCTTCTTCCCCATCGTAGACCTGGAGTTGCTGGCGCCTTTTCCTCTTCTTTCCTAAGCCTTTTCGTTGTCTTATAAGGTCACCAGCTTCGTAATCCCAACGCTGCTCGAAAGGAAAAGGAGGCGCCGTCAATTGAATGTCATCATAAACGCACTCAGTAGCTCTAACTATGAGTTTATTTTCCCAGTCCTCGTCCAGGTCACTCTCAGGGGCACCAGTAAGTTCATCAGACACGTTCTTCTGAGGAACGAAATTGTTCGCCTTCCCTGCGAGCTTCTTTCGAGTAGCTTCCTCGTCTTCTTTGGTTCGCGGTGTTCTAACACCAAGGGAGCCGAAGAGTAACCTTCTAGAGCTTGCAACATCTAGGGTGCGTCGTTTTGGCTCTGGGACAACTTCGCCGGCCTCCTCCACAGCAGCTTCGTGCTGCTTTGCAAGCTCTTTAGATTGAGACTGGTTGCTTTCCTCAACCGGCTTTAGAGGGGAAAATGTGCCATCGGTAATATCGATGCCCCCTGACTCAATATCACGGAGCAACTTTTGCCGTCTTTCCTCAAATTCTTCCATCTCAGGGCCTTTATTAGAACCTGAAATTTCAGGCACAAAGCGCTGGCCTTTATTCTTGTCCTCCCAGTCTCGCAGAGCAGCAAAATCTGCCTCCGCGGGCAACGCACCAAGCTCTTTTAACTTTGACAGTCTTCGTCGCATTTTGTTGCGTTGATTGCTCTTCTTCGTTCTTACAGAGCCATGGCCAGGTGGGTTGGCTACGAGTGGCGCGGTTGATATCTCCTCATCCTCCGACTCTGAAGTGGAAATGTCTGAATCGGAGCTAGAATCATCACTTGATTCGGAGGATGATTCGTCTGAAGAACTCGAGCCGTCACCCGAATCTGTGTCACTGGAGTCACTCAAAGAAGAGCTACTGGTACTGTCGCTTGAATCGGGGCTTGAATCCGAAGCTGGCGGTGCCTTGACTATCGGAGATTCTTGGGAAGGAAGCATCGGCGACCCCTCTTTTTGCCGACTGAACCTAACAACTTTTGAATCCCTTCGGAAGGACTGTGCTTCTGAAGAAGCCTGAATGACTTGTGTAACTGAACCCTTAGTCGGTGCCGCATGTGAGGTACTCAGCCTTGAGCGCAATGCATAGCCTCTGCATTCAGTTTCATGTTGTTCATCATCCATTGGCTCGGTTTCTGGCATAGCCGAGATATCTAAATCCTCTTTTAGGTCCTTTAACTCATCTTCTAAGTCTCTAGCATCGATATCAGATGCGTCTGCGTCGCTTTCTGATGCTTCGGCATCTTCAGTGTTATCGACGTGATGGCGAATAACGGTACCATTGCCAGTATCCTCGTGGCTCTCATGGTAGTCCTCATATTCATCCTCATCCTCATCGTCATTATACTCCACATTGCCATCCATAATACCAGTTTCAGGCTCATCGACGCCTCTGAGAGCCGAAAGTTCTTTGAAAGAGCGAATTCGCGGAAGAGCCCACTCCGTATCCTCCTCATGGTACCCGACTGCATTATCTTGTGTCGCAAATGTAGTACGCCTTCTTTTCCGTGGAGGGATCGTGATCGCAGGTCTTGAGGAGACCGGTCGTTTTAGAAAAGGCTTTCCAAAGGGTACACCGTCTATGAGGTGCTTTCCATCAGTCGAGATTTGATGCCGCCCGGTCAGTCGCCTAGCCCGTAAGTCGGATATTTGTAATGCGCGAATCCTTGATTACTCGGGTGTAAGTAAACGTCACTGTGATGCATACTTTGTCGGAGCCTGGTATGATGAGTCCAAATACTCACAAGATTTCGTCGCCATCTCTCAAAAGACCTTCCACCTCCATGAAATGTAGACACTCGGAGCCCCCCACTTCAACTACATAGTCCTCAAGTCCCCATTGCCCACTGAACTCACTGTCAAACAGTGCTGGCTCCGTCTCAAGAGGAACAACCTCATTGACATCTTCCAGGAGCTGAGCAATGGTATAGCCACCATTCGCATAGAGCGCATTAGGCGCGCGTGAAGAGGTAATAGCTGACGCAAATGCGGGGAGAGCAGACGATGTACTCTGACCGTAAAGAGACGGTGATGCGGTCGTCCACAAAATGCGCGTTACGGGTAGACCGTGGCGTTGAATAATGAGGTGGAGACGCATGATGGGGAATGCTTGATTAATGTATTTTTTTCTTCTTCGAGATTGTGGAAATTAAATCATTGAGGTAGAGTGCTAGTGAGGCAATTTAACCTGCAATTGTAATAAATGCTTCTTGTGTGATAGAAGCTCCGTAGATTGATCGCGTCGGGTACTCTCACACTTATGTAGTGGAACAAGCAGCTCGGACCTTCTGGCAACGGGGAGAAGATGCAGAACCGATTATTTAGTTCGCTGGAGAGAATTGAATTAGTATGGAGCCAGCGAATCAATCGGGAAGGGCATATTGTGGCAGGAGAAAATTCATGGGGCGCGTGAAGTGACACAAGAGAAGCTCGACAAAGAGACGCAAGAAGCTCACTTTTCCGAAATATCGCCCTAGACCTGATTCGTCCTACTAGTGCCTAAGGCCAACACAAATACATACTGCTGCGAAATCACTCACCGCAACTTAAGATTTATCAGTAGCACCAAAGCAAACATAGACGGGTAAACAAACAAATGAGATTTTCAGTCTAACTGTACTCTAGCCCCTCATAGTTTAGTGAGCAAGGTGTAGTGCTGTTGTGTCGCTCATAATACCTATACCATGGGGTATATGGAGGGAGTTGAGGGTCTAATCTATAGGAGTACATGTATGTAGACAGGCATTATATTCTGTAATTACTATCTATAACATGTACGAGTAGAGATAGGTGTATCTTAAGTGTCCTATCCATAGAGAAGATATGGTATCGAACACTCACAAAGAAAGACAGGAAAAGGAAAGTACCCCTAGAAACTCCTGTAGATGCATGTGTATCCTCTATGACAGGCAACAATGGAGCTAGTGTCTCAATTTGCTGCTGTTTGGGACATGTACTATCCGTGTTAAATTCCTCAAACAGTTTACTTGCTATTGTCGCTCCTGACGCTTACCCTAGCCCAAATAAGGACCCTAGGGTTGTTGAAAGTTGAGTTGAATGATGGAAGTTCACGTCCAAGTGTAAAAGAAGCCCCTTGAATGCGTGATCCCAAAAAATCAAGTACCTCCGGAATTTGGACTTCGGGGAACAGGCTTCCTGTTGGGAACACCTAGTTTTAGAGCCCGAACATCTGGTCTGGATGAACTTGGCTGGGCTTGGCTTCCGGGCGACTGCAGTGGTTGGTCTGCTACAGGCTGATATTGCGGTGGACTGTCTTCCTGAAGAGCTGCGAGTTTGTGAATCTTGAGCACACTTTGTTGCCGTGCGACGGGGGATGTAGGGGGAGACCCGGTCTGTGGTTCAGGAGGAGTGGACGGAAGCATATCGAAAGACTCAGACGACGAGTTCGCTTCGCGGTTGCTGTAGGGCGTTTGGGGCTCAGGATCCTTTCCCGAGTGAACTGGCGTGCTTGGATCAGTTCCAAATTCAATAGGTCTTCCGGTGGAGGAGGCAGCTGGTGGGTTATACTCGCGACGGGGGCCATCCACAGGACTCAGAGTTTCAGCCATTGCGTCTTCGTAACTCGGGGGCGCGTCATCATAACCATCCTCTGGATTTAGAGGTGCGGGAGGTCTAGTAGGCCTTGGGGGCATCGGAGGCGGTGCGCTGGTTTCCTGAGAAGGTCGGCTTGGTTTGGTAGGGGAAACTGTTGGTTGAATGTGCCCGTTTTCAGCCATGGCGTCCAGAAGCGCTTGAGGCGGGGAGATTCCAGAGTAAACTTTGACAGGCATACGTAACGGCAGTACGATGAGTTGGGGCTTGTATAATTAGTGGATGCGCATTATGAGGAGAGGGGACTAAACGTACTTTCATATTGCCGACAGTGCCATGACTCAAACCAACCCGCACTTCTAACTCATATGTCCTCGAGATATTGCAGGTTTCAAAGGTTGGTGCCACCGAGCTCGGGAGAGGTATGTGGCTCCACATACTAGCATCGATAGTCCATTCAGTGCCGACTGGATCGCCTCCTCTCCCAAGTGGAATGGCCATATTACTGCGGCTGAAGATGACTGAAGTGTTTGTTTCATTGCGTTTTAGATCATGGGCAAGAATTTTGGTATAGGCGATCAACTCAATTTGCAGTGTCTGCAAGAATATCGTTTCATATGACTCCGAAGTTTTGCTGACAAGAATACGTAGCGGGATTGGTTCGTTACATGTGAGTATTGAGGGATTTGGTAGTCTGATATCTGCGGATACGCGAGGCGAGTCACCGGAAGAATCTCGGAGAGACGAACTGGAGCCTTTTTGGAACAGACTCTTCATTTTTGATGTGCTGGGGGCTTTCGCAAATCCATGTTGACGTCGCGCATATGTTTCTTCACCCGGATTGCCCGTCCTCGGTGGTTCGATGGGAAGAAAGTTTATGTTGGTAATCTATAATCAAGTCAGCTTTTCTAAGCAAATTCACCTCGGGTCATTTCATAATGAGGTCTATTCAGGTTGGAAGCTTGATTTTCATCTTTCCATAACCCTGTACATACCGTCCTTATATTTTCCTTGTAGAACTGCGGCCTAACTACTGTCGCTTTGACGTAATATTTGATGTCTGCCATTTGAGGGAAACTATTCAATGATGGAGGCAATGTTTTCTTCACATGTCGATGTGTATCGCGAGCTACCTCAACTTTGAGACCACTAATGTTGAGATTGGTGAGCATGCTATTCTGAAAGCTACATGCATTGTTGAAGGGAAACTAAGTCAAAGTCAGCACGTCGCACTATAATAAACCGTTGCTATTGTCTAGCCTACCTTGAACTGAAAGGGATACTCGTAAGTCCCCGCAGCAAAAGTCCAAACAGTATTCGGAGTGTTCTCATTGAAGACAGCCGGTGTTGGGAAGAGATTGAGGACTTTGTATAAGATCTATCCGATCCATAAGTAACGGCAGAAGCGCGAAAAAGAAAAGGAAAGAAAAGGAGCGTCTCACCTTATGAACCTCAATCTCGGTGCGCTTTTTATCAGATTGCTCATGGTGCGGATGTCGCGGTCCTGAGAGGCGGGTTCGACTTTCTCCTTCCAGTTTAACTTGGATCCCACTTATTTGAGTCTCCGAAGTCAGTTTTACCACAACCTTGCCCGTGAGGAAATCGAGGTTAGTGAAGTGCGTGTGTGGCCTGTCGATGTAGAGGGTTGCGGACATTGCGGAAACACCTCGACTGCGAGGGGTCACCACTCTTCTAATGGACCGTCTCAGTAGTTTCTAGATGGAGGTGAAGAAATAATTATAAGCTCAGAATCCTCAGTCGGTAGTTGAAGACTCTTATCAAGGCTGACCAAATATTGTGTGGATCAAAAGAAACCAAAGAAGTTGGGGCGGAAATTCGGCAAGCCCTACGAGATATACGAGGGGGAAATGACGTTAAAAGTCAGGGACAAGAACAGCGGGCGTGGGGCAGCGGTTCACCAAAGTCTCGGCGCGTATTGATTACTGTAAAAGAAAGAGAAGGAGAAGCAAACAGAAAGGCGTAGACCAGACCGGTCTTATTTAATATAGCTCGTCTTAGATCATACAGTACAATTCAACAGTGATTGATTTCAATGCTTTTATCAATGGAAAGATCGTCCAAGGGTCTGGTTACAATTTAATGGGTCTGGCCCGTCCATTGAATGTCATTGCCGACGGCTAAGCCACTCCCACACACCGTGCATGTCAGTGTTGCACCGCCACCTTCCGTGAAATGTTAAGCGCCTTACTCCGTACCGTGGACTCTAACAGCAAACATGGACCAGTGATAGCATATGTCATGACTTCCTCCCTGAACGATTCTGATTGGGTATGGGCAGTTTCCAGAATGAACTAAGTAGTCCAGATCCGAGCCCTCCGTGGGTTATATACTCTAGGCACCAAGATTCTTCAGCAGCCTCGTAACGCACTACCACATTATAGACCCTCCTTAGCAAGCATGTCTGAGCCAATACATTGTACCAGACTGTCAGCCACAGATACTCAAAACACGTTTGAATGATTGTTACATACCTGCAATGGCAAGGTAGAACGCGATAGCATTGAACCTGTATCGCACACTAACGTCAGCTACCCCAGCCGATCAAACGGGTGCTGGGAACAGAAGACTATTTGACAGACCTTCGCCTGTTCCCCGTGATCTTGCCAGCCAGCCACTTCAATCTGTTAGTCCAATTAATCAGATCCAAGTGGTTCACGCCCATGAGGGTTCCTTTATAGCCGTCTTCCCCTCCCCACCTGCTACTAGCAACGCTGACTAGTCCGTCATTATAGCCTTCGACCTGCTCAAGGTACCTATGGGATAGGCGGAATACAGACCAAAAGCTTGGCTGCATGGACGCCCCGTAAGAAAAGTATCTGCACCGACTCAGCCTTACGCTAACTAACCCACAGTGACGAGAAACACATACCGGACGTCTTCGACATCGGGAGTGGTAGGATTGAACGTCTTCTCCATGTAATCCCGTGTCAGCTGAGAGAAAGCACCCGTCTCAAACTTTATTTGTTCGAGAGCGTAATATACCTGAGCAAGACGCTCATCTATGGATCAATATTATGAGCTTCTTCGACATGTTATGACCGGGGCGCCAGATAAACTAACCGCCGATCTGCTTTAGAATGTAGTCTGCAACTGCGGAGCCTACGGCTTGATTAGCCGGCAGGAGCTGTTTCATACTCATGTTGCGACTGACCTCTGTGAGGAGTTGCAATAGTTGTCAGAGATAGAACTTTAAAATCCTTCGGTTGCAGATGACTGATCATGTATCGGGAGTCAAGCCCTCTGGAATATGGATCAATATGTAAAGGACTATTCGTTTGACATGAATGTCTCACCCCTATTGACCTGTGTGAATGAGCATGTCCTCTTTAAGTATTAGTTGGATATTTTTTTTACCATGCTATGACTGCGCTGAGTTAGCTCAATAAATCGAAGGGCTACCAAAACTCGACATCGATAAAGAAAAGGAGGAAGTATAACATACGCAATAATATTAACAGCCTTCCCTTGAGCACCAGCAGCAATATCCTTTGCTAGTTCCTCAGCACGTGCTTCAATGGAGCCTGAAGGAGGTACTGTAGCGGTGATGACCTCAATTCCTTTCACTGACAGCGCCTCTTTAATACCGCGCCAGTATTGCACACCAGGAAAGTAAGGGCCAGCAAGGCGCAGTTCATCAAATCCAAGAAGCCCATGGGCTAGGACAATGGCATGCTTTGGGGTATCTAAATCAGTGAATCAGTGGTTATGAACACTTTCTTTGCATGTATACAGACAGAATTTTGAGCGCTTGAAAGAATTGACAACAACTGACCATAAACTTCCCGAATCACCGCATATTCATCCTCAATGACTTTTCCCAGCCCTTCCAGCCGTGGGTCAGACCCCGTGCCCTCATGGAGCTGGTATCTACAAGTTGATGAATGGAACCAACGAGGGATTCGATGATTGAGCCGAGGATATTGGCAGACATGCTTCAGGCTGGCAAACCTAGTATCTGAGCGTAGAGTAGCGACGGCGCATCTCATCTTCTATGTACCTAGCTGTTGTTTGGAATATGATGTTATTGGGGGTGCATTGCGGGATGATGTAATGGCTGCTGGAACCTAAATATGTGTGCCTCAGGCCAAAAGGATTGAGAAATGGATTTAAGGCATTGCTTTTAAAGTGCATGAGCCATCAATGTGCCGGAAGAGCGGTTTGTGGTGAAACATGAAAAATTAGCATTAGCATACGTATGCGCTTTATAATAGGTTGCTGGAGAGCAAAAAGCTGCCAAAGGCCTTACTACTATTGAATTGCCTAGATCTATGAGTATGGACTCTGGGTGACAATGTAAACATGGGTCTGCCGTAGCCTTCGAGCTAGGCAGATATCTAGAACCCCAATTAAAATGTTTCTTATAGGAAGTCGTATCCTTTCAGAGCCATCCGAGTCCAAAGGTATTTGAACAAATAGCTCATCTATATAGAGCCACGACCCAGATCTTGCCTCAGGCCGAAGTAGGCGTTGTCCAGCGTTGACAACATCTGCTGGAGTCGGCTTAATGGAATTAGACGTGGTTATGATCAAAGTAACGAAACAAACGCTATATTCACAGCATTTAAAATAGTATGCCCCAAGTAAATATATCCCCTCGATGCTGCCGGAGAAGTCCTATGGCCGCAAGCCTATGCCTGGCTGAGGATCTTTTCGGAAGCCTCAGGCTTCACATCGGTCAGCGCACTGATAAGGTCTTCAACAACCTTAGCGCCCTTGCTGTTTCCAGCATCCTTAATTTCCTGCAGCTTCACTTCTGCCTCCTTGTTTGCATCCTCTTCGGCCTTCTTGTATCCGCTCGAGTGCTAATGTTGAGAAACATGTGCGGTTAGCCATTTTAAGCCTTATAGTTTACAACACTCATTGAGCGGGGTCATGCTCACCTCAGCCTCGAATTTCTTGAACTCTTGTTCCTTCTGATTTCTGTACTCCTCGATCTCCTTCTGTGCCTCTGACTTCGCATCCCTTATGCGCTTCGTACGGTCTAGAAATTACACATCAGGTCTGTACATCTTATGTCGAGAGGGATGAAGGGAAATCGTACATTCTCTAGCTGAACAAGCGCGATGCGTCAGTATATGCATGTGATCTTCCCAAGCCTGTATCGAGCAGACAGACCTTGTTGAACAATCTTCTGAGCCTCTCTCTCGGCCTAGTACTTGTGTTAAATCATGTAGCCCTTGCGATATACTATGACAGCACGACCTACATCGAGGAGGGTCTGAATGCCTGCGGAGTTCTGAGCGGACTATAACGTATTATTAGCATCGCTAGCTTTCACAGCCACGCATAGTCCTGCGCTCACCATCTTGACTAATATATCCTCTCAGCTGACAATGGAAATCGAAAAAAAGAGGGAGGGGAGAAATAGGGACACGGTAAAGATAAGGCGGAGGCGTGGAGATGCGCCGATGATCTCCCCGAGGCCGCCACGAATGGTCAGCTGTAGGCGGTCTGTATTCTGCCACTTATCACCGCCATTGTGATAATCGCCGATAATCCGTTGCAAGCTCTGGATCATGCCAGAGTTCTTTGGATCTGTGGTGCCTGGTAATTGCTTCTTTTTATCCAAAAGCCACAATTGGAAACATATAAAATGTCTCGAGCATCTAAGCTGACACTGGCTGCTACCGGCTTGGGTACGGCGGGAATCATCTACTTCGTTCACTGGGCACAAGAACAAGATAAAGCCGTATGTACCTTGCTCTGAAACGTTGACCGACGCTAACTCCTGGTCATTTCTGAAGTCCATGCACAAGGGGGTTGAACGAGATATGGAGAAGCAGCGTATTCGACAAGAACGGCAGGCCGAGTTCGAGATTCAGCGAAGGCTTGAAGAAGAATACAGGAAACTCCAAACTGTCTCCCCAAGCATAGAAGATCAGAGTGGAGGCGAAACGAAACAGGGGAAAGGGACATAAAATTCAAAAGCATTATCACAGTGTTGGATTGAGTTGGATGTTATGCTCTACGCTATAGGCTCTCATCTGGTGAGTCCAAAGCCCTCGGGGAACAACTACCTTGAAGAGTGACCATCAAACATAACTAAACTGAATATGGTAGTAGACGCCTAGCACTTGTATAATATACCCGATTGTACAGTATATGATATAGAATCCCTGCTCCCACGCATGCACTCGCATTCACACTGCCATAAAGATGACCTTTGATACCTCTTGGTCGCACGAAGAATCCTGTACTACTGTATGACCTGCTCACGTGGATGCACCACAAGTCTGTCGTCAGAATGTGGCAGGATCTACATGAAAGGCCATGGACCTTCTCAGCTGGAATCAGTCTATCTGACGCTTCGTAACACAGACACCATAGTCTGTTTTTCTGCCCTTTATTTCTATCTCCCGATCGCCTAGCATGCTCATAGTTTGCTATAAAAATCTCCGTAGGAAATGGCCCAGGATATACATGGAAAGGATCAAGATAACACCGAGCATTGCAACTATACACAGTATCGCACATAAAAAGATGGCCGGCTATTATCGGAGGCCGGCCCAATTCCGGCCTCATGCAACTAGGAAAGGCTATTTTGCTCTTGATCCGGATTTCCTGGCGAATCAAATAGGTTTATGTGGGGCAGCATGCCTTGGCAGAGGGTGAAATATAGAGCGGACAAGTCGCTGTATACGTACGTTCACGGAAAGTACACGGTGGAAATGCTTTGATTTGGTGGATTTAAAGCTTTATATGATGAAGCGGGGCCTGTCATATACTAGAATAGTCATTAGAAATAACATACCTGTCACGAGAGCAAGGAAAGGTGTCATTGTAGCATAGTTAAGTCACTGCTACATTCGGCCTAGCGTGTCCCCGTGATCATATCTTGCCCTCAATGCCAAGGATCTATATAGATCTCTTGTATATACCTCCAAGGATGAAGGTAGAGATAGAGAGGATGGCGTTCTCATCAGCTATTGCGAGGAGACCTCAATAATCCATATCAAGATGCTTATCAGCTGTGATATCACGGTGATACCGGCCGGAATCAAGTCTCCACGGGGTTTTCTCATCTTTTTGGTAATAGTGCCATCGAGGCCGGAATTGATACCGGCCTCTGAATGTTATAAGAATCGCCTCCTTTCCCGCCCAAATCCATTCACTCATCAAGCCATAAGAGACCGCAAATCTTCTCTAAGCAGCTCCGGTTTCCTTTGTTATTCTCACTTTATCTTTGGGTCGGCTCTCTGCCTCCATAAGCGTCTCCCTTTCTTCTCTTTGATACCATATCGTCTCCCATAGAATTACTCTTAGTTAGACACTATCTTGCCCCTTTCTGTCCCTTTCAAAATGACACAAACCAAGGTCCCCCCAACCTCTTCCACTACCGTGAAGCGTTTTCCTCATATCCATGATGACCCGGCAACCTTGCCTAAGTCCTTGGACCCCTTCACTATCACCACCTCTACCGGCTTCTTGCCCTTCATTATGTCCCCTACCAAGCTGCCTGATGCCTTCCAACCTTTGGAGTCCTTGCTTGAACGTCTTCCTGTGGAAAAGCTTGATGGTACCCCTGGTCTTCTGGCTACCTATGAACTGGGTCCTGCCGTCCAGGAGCTTCCTGACCTCACCGCCGAAGTTGACAAGCTTGTCACTGCTGATGGCTCCCCAGACCTCTATGCTGTCACTGCTGTTTTCCGTGATTACTCCTTCTTGGCTTCTTCTTACCTGCTTGAGCCATGCTGGGAGAACTGGTGCAAAAACCCTGACAAGGGGTATGGCCTGGGACGTGACGTGCTTCCTAGGGCTGTGGCTTGCCCTATGTATCGTTGTGCTCAACTGTATGTTACAACACCAAGCAATCACGCCTTCCTTCATTCTAAGGTATAACTAATTATCATTAGGTTGGACATCCCCCCTTTCATGTCCTATGCTGCCGCATACTCTCTCTTCAACTATACCCTTGCCGATCCCAAGAAGGGTCTAGTATATGACAACCTCCGTCTTGTCCGGGCCTTCGAACATGGCCTTAACCCCAAGTCCTCCGAGGCCGGGTTCATCCTGACCCATATCGACATGGTCAAGGATTCCAATGGACTGATCAGCGGGGCCCTGAAGGTCGTCGACACCATTGAACAAGGCGGCTCCCGCGCCGAAGTCAACGACGGCTTCAGAGAGATTCTATCATCCATGGAGAAGATCGAAGCCTGCATGGAAGGTAAGCAACCCTTCCTATATCCCACCAAACCCCTAATCCAACCCAAAACTAACCCATCCCAGACATGTGGGCCAACTCCAAGCCCAGCGAGTACCTCTCCTTCCGGGTCTTCATCTTCGGAATCACCAACCAATCCATGTTCCCGAACGGTGTGATCTACGACGGCGTGCTCGATAACAAGCCCCTCAACTTCCGCGGCGAAAGCGGCGCCAACGACAGCATGGTATGAGCTCCATCACCCGCCCCATCCGACCTAAAGACTAACTAGCCCACCCAGATCCCGCTCCTTGACCACCTCTGTCAGATCCCCATGCCGTCCACCCCACTCACAAAGATCCTGCACGAGTTCCGCGCCTACCGCCCCCTCCCTCACCGCGAGTTCCTTGCCTACATGAACTCCAAGGCTGCGGAGGTCGGCGTCCGCGACTTCGTTGTCAAGGATACCGAGACCGCCATTCTCTTCCTGAAGACCCTGAACCATGTGCGGAGCTTCCGCTGGCGTCATTGGTTGTTCGCCCGCGAGTATATCATTCGTCGTACGCCTCATCCCACTGCTACCGGTGGTAGCCCTATTGTTACGGTATGTTTCCCTTCCGTGTTGTTATTAAGTATCGGGAACGGAACTGTGGCTGATGCGTGGTTACAGTGGCTTCCTAACCAGCTCTCGGCTGTTATGGATATGATGATCTCGATCTATGATACTTATCTTGCTCCGCAGAAGGAGCCGGAGTATTCGGCTAACGGCCTGACTGGGTATGATGCTTCTTTCCAGAAACAGGTTGAGCCGATGATGGAGATGGTGCGTGATCAGAAGGATAAGTTGGCCAAGGAGGTCGAGAAGTGGTGTCAGGAGAGGGGGAACGGTTTCTGAGAGTCGTGACTGTTACGAAAATGAATGCTGTTGTGAATTTAATGCTTCTGTATATTCTTGGACATACTAGCGAAACCTGGAATAATTCAAGTACAACACGGTTTTGATTTCATACATTGCGGACAAGATTACCTAACTACACAACCTTATTGAATGATCCAAATCCAATTTCGCTAAATTTCACTTCAATAACACGCGTTGCATTGCATCGTATGTTCGAATAGGAGTAGGTGTAAAGTTTGATTTCTCAGAAACTTGGTCAGATCCGCCGAATATACTCTGTTGCATGGCAAAGGCCCCGCTCGTTGAGGCGCGGCTGACTTCAGGACACCATTATCCTTCAGGCAATCCCTTTTTAGGTAGTCGTCTTGGTGTAGCATCGAGTCACGTGAATATCTCAATGCCGTGTGCCCGGCCATATGCAATTGCGTCTGGTGAGACAAGCTCGCACCCTTTTACATGTAGCCGCTCGATTTTCATGACATTGCCTTCAGAGGCTCGGGCATTGGCGAATGTCTTGATGGAGATGCCGGTAATCTCGGTATAAGACATGTAAATGACTTTCAATTTATGCATCTTTTCAACAATTTGGCTCGAGAAGTTATCATTGATCCCGATAACATGGGAGACGTTGAGTTCTGTTAGATCGTTGGCGTGTTGGCATAGGCTGTGCCAGAAAGCAGTCCCGCGCAATCGGAAACAGCTGTCTACATGAAGTACCTCAAGCGGGGCTTTGGCTTCCACGAGAAATATAAGCATGGTGTTATTCGAGACCCAAGGCACATCCCTGAACATGAGGGTCTTGAGTTTGTGAAACTCAACAGGACGCTGGTTAGAAAATGGGAATTCCTCAGTTGCAGCACCACCGCAGATGCGTAGGTATTCAAGGCTAGGCGGTAGAGTAAATTCGTCACTGATGTATATGCCGCTGAGGTCCAGTCGCAGTAGTCGCGAAAAGTCTATTGGGTTGAAAGAAGGAGGGTAAGGGAAAAAGACGTCTGGATCTGAGTTGAGGCACAGCTCTTCAAGATTTGCAATGGAATAGGGAAGATCAGGCTGAAACAGTCAGTTAGCTGAGCTTTGAAGAGGGAGCGTATAGCAGGGTTGATAGTACTTGTTTGCGAGGGATGTGTAGGGCAGACGTATGCCCGTTTAACCATGATCCCTCTGTAGTGCCGAGAATTATGCTTCGTAGGTGTGGGAGCTCTGAGGGCCATTGTACCTTTGATGAAGGTGAAGTTCTGGCTTTGTATATTTTGATATTCTCAAGGAGAGGCAAGCTTCCCAAGAACTTGGTAATATACTCTTGCGGTACCGGCATATCCCTTGATATTATCAGCGTTTTCATACGTCGGGAGCCTTTGAACATTTCATAAAAGTTCTGACAGCTAAACGGCGTCCCGACTTCCAAGTATTCTAATCTTGGACACCTGCTGAAGAATTGAAGGACTTTTTCTGTGGAACTAGAGGATACGTTCTTCACAATAGCATGGGTCACCATGGACTTCGACCGCCGGATGTAAGCCCGGACGGAACACCAATGGATTTTGCTGCGGGCACCGGTCAGGTCAATCCGCATCCACAAGTCTCGCATTGAGGACAGGAAGCTGTCCCATTGTTTTGATACGCGCAGGATGGCCCTTGAAGATGACAATTAGAAGGGAGCGTGGGACGGCAATTTGAGCCACGTACACAATCTGCTTGAAGGTAAGATGCTCTAACACCATTGCTGCTATTTCAAGAGGCAGCACACTGAATGGGTCACAGCATTTAGATGTTAGTTTATCTCGAAGCTTGTTGTGTAGTTGTTCTACGAGCTACGCAGGTCAGTAAAGCCCTAGCGACAAGGTCCACTGGACAGTAGCACTGACCTCACGGCGAGGATGATTACTAGGCAAAGTCTTTAGCGCATAGGCGTAGAGTTCTAAAGCCTTCTCGAGCTTTCCTTCCAAAAGAAGGCATTTTGCGCAGCGAAGATATCCCTGATCCAAATTAGCAAAGGGGTATGAAGCCTTCTGAACACTTGGCGACAGAGCTATACTCGTTCATCTTGCTTGTCCTTTTTGATCATGTGCCTCGCATCCTTGAGTGCCCGATCATATTGACCAAGCTTAGAGTAAGTAGCGGCGCGATTATCAAGTATACCAAGCAAATCAGCATCTTTACTATTTAATGCCTGAGGCAGCCCAGATTGTTGTTAGATTTGACAGGTTAAAGTCCGATGTAATATTGACTCGCCGTACCTCTGTGAAAGCATCGATGGCAGCCTTAAAGCTGCCCGTCTGGTATAGTTGTTGACCATGCCGCTGCAAGGCAGCTGCTTCGCCACGCGCTAGAGCTATGGTTCGTTAGATTTACGCTAATGATCATCACCAGAGCGTCGGGACATTTCATGAGAAGTATTTTAGAGTTTGAGAGTCTTAGCACGTACCTTGAGAGCCCATCATACCAACGCTTCGACTAGGCTCAGTAAGAGGTCCATGCTGTGAGGAGATGAACCTACGCGACTGGACGTGCTTGTCTTTTAATTAGGATTTGCTAAAAAGACCAAAGTCCCTCCCACTAGCCTGAACGGGCAAAGCGTCCCCATCAAACACGGGACTCCACTTTCAAGGCAACGAATCTATGGGGTATCATTCCGTTCGCATGGATGCCCTTGTTACTTCCTGGTGAATTTTTGCTCCTCTACAGATAATCCATGGATTGTGTCTCTGAGATGGATATTAGGCTAAACCGGTTTGTTCCCGTGTGCATCGTCTCAATCAATTCAACCGATACAGACACCACGATCGGTTGCCTTCTCAATACTACTAGTATTCTCGGGTAGCCCTGCATATGCACAGTACTTCATTTGTGCTTGACTTGTCAACTTCTACGATTGACATGATGCAAATAGCCCTGCTTCCGTTTGGCTTACATACGGAGTACCCATTGACCCTTCAAAGCCCTGAACTGTATGTGTCTGACAGGACATAAGAAACCCCTTAGATAACTCACCACAGAGCCATCGTTAGGTTCATGTTAAACAAACCAAGCTGCTAATCATACGCATGGCACATTAGAAGGGTGTGTCATCTGTAGTACGAGCCGTAGGTTCATGTATTTGGTATGCACTGTCACTGGATTGGGACCTGTCCTTGAAACTTTCTGACAGGTAATAGTGTGAGTTTATGCATTCAAGACTCAACCTTCCTTGGAAAAAAAGCAAAAAATAAATATAAATAACAGATAAACAAGAAATCAATACGAGATTCTCAATGTCACGTTACCTTACCTGGTCAATACATGAGATCTCAGTCATGAAAGCATGGACAGTGGATATGTGGCCGGGAGAAAAGCCTCAGCACCGTACATTTAACAAATAAACTCCTAGTTGCGCAGAGAAATGCGCGCTATTCTTGAGCAAGCAACGACTCAGATGGCCGAGATTTGATGTTCTGGTATGTATTACAAGCATCGTAGGTTTGCACAGCTCGGTAGGGTAAAAATATCATTATTCCGCTGTACAACAGAGATCCAGGTTTATCTGAGCCAGAGTGTGTGTGCAAGAAGATGCCGGACTCGACTCGAGTAAGGTCGAAGAACCAAAGCGGTTTAGTTTCCAAGTCCGCCTAGCAACGGAGGCGGCGATCATGCGACTGCACCTTTGGTGTATCCGGTCCTCCGCGGAAAAGGCGGTGTTTACATTCTTCCCCATTCGGAATCCCTGCAAGTGAAAATAACGGCCCGGGGCCTTTGCGAAACGCTTTGAATTCTCACGACTTAAGTCGCCCGATCCCCGCCAGTTCATCTAATATTTGGCCGACAGCTTGCAGGCAAGCATGGAGCCGCATAATTTACAGGCGGCATCTACCTATATAAATAATGTGCTTCTCGCCCGGGGGCTGCTGAAAAGTGGCAGACCGATCGATTTCGCTCAGCCGGAGAATGAGGAGGGTGGCACGGGGGCTGCGATGGCGAGAGTCATCAACTTGGTGAATGACTTGGTCCTAAGGAGAGATGTACGTGAATCTCCTGCCTTATATCTTACATGATCTGACTAAGTGGGAATAGCGCGAAGCCGAACACCGAGAGAACCTAGCGACTACGATTCGGACATTGCGGGCGGAGGATGCCCAGAAGACACTGGAGATTGTATGTTACAGCGGCACTTGAGAGGCTATACAAGAAGCTAAGACTGCGTACAGGAGAAACTCAAGGCGAAGACATCGGAATTGGCCCGATCGGTCGCTTTGGCGGAAGCGCAAGAACGTGCCCAGAAAGCTAATGCAGCAAGTGCCGACGCTACGGTACGACAACTGAAAGATCAAGTCCAGCGCATGAAGACTACGATTCAGCAAGTTCGGGCTCAGTGTGCCAACGATATCCGCAAGCGTGACCTGGAGATGCAGAGATTGAAATCTCACCTGGCTGAACGTCAGAGAGGAAAACGGGAGGGGCTAGGCGTGACAACCATCAACATAAACCCTGCAGTCGATCGATCTTCCAAAGCCAAGCTTTTGTCGGGTGGTGATAATGTCAATGATCCAGGCTACAGTCTAAAGCAGGAAACCAACGATTTCCTGACGGAGTTATGCCAGAACTTGAGCGACGAGAATGATAGTCTGATTATGCTTGCGCGGAACACTGTTCAGACTCTAAAGGACCTGCAAGGTTTGCCACAAAGCGAGGATAATGAGGAGTATTCGAACGGCGCAAGCGTAGGAACTCAGAAATCATCACAAGGCCCAGTTACTACACTTCCGGCGTCTTGTGAAGAGCTGTCCAACCAAATGGATAGGGTGCTTGAGCATCTGAGAACACTCCTTACTAACCCCTCTTTTGTACCACTCGAGGAAGTCGAGGTGCGCGATGAGGAAATTGGGAGGCTACGGGAAAGCTGGGAAAAGATGGAGAGCAGATGGAAACAAGCTGTTACCATGATGGATGGATGGCACAGACGAATCGCCGATGGTGGTGGCTCAGTACAAGCGGAGGAGTTGCGAATGGGTATGAGGCTCGACCTTAGCGTAGACTCGGCTCAGGATCTTGCGCCAGCCGACGAGGAGGAGACACAGATGCAGTCGCCAATCTACGAGGACCAGGAGGCTGAAGAGGAAGAAGAGTCCGCAGACAAGGCTTCTCAAGAGGGCGCTGAGCTACCTCCGGCTTCTGTTGACACTCAGCTACCGGTACGGGAGGAAAAGTCTCAGAAGAGCACTGATCGTGCGCTGAAGGAGCGGAGCGAGAATGTTCGACCGGCGCGCTTGCCACGAAAGGTTTCTTTTACACCTGGTCTCCATGGATCACCTTGTGAACCTAGTGGTGGCGATGATACTCTGCCAATCAAAGCGCATCAGTCCGAGACAGTCACGCGCAGGCCGTCGAGGAGAAAACCGGAGACCAAGACGTCTCGTCAGGTACCCAGCCAGACTAGCAGACTGCATGAGCCGAAAAAGCCAGGTCTGACTAAAGAGCAGGGGCCCAGTTCTCAAACTCGGATGAGTGTTTCGCAAAAGCTAGCCGCCGCCGAGAGTGAAGCTCGGGCTGCGGAACAGGCCCGCAAAGAAGGCGAGAGCCGTAAGAGAGGCCGCGCAGTGAAGGGTTCTAAAGGGAGCCAAGATCGGCGAAGAAGCACTCTCACTAATGACGAGCTGGGCGAGCTGATGGGGATGACATCCCGGTGAACAAGCTATTGTAAGCCAGTGTGTTTAGGATATGATGTGTTTGATACCCTCCAGTGTAAATACTTCTCTGCGTGCTACCTGTTAGCTGCATACGATTGTCATGATTTGACCTGACCTGGCGCATGGGAATTCTTCTGTCTTTAGTTGAAAACATGTTCCCGTTAATCATAATGCATGTAATGGATTGGATATGCTGCACATCCCTACTGTTGATATTCATGAGGATATCCCGCAACCTCGGCAATTCCTGATTCGGTCCGCATTTTGGTTCGATCTCCACCATTTGCTCTAGAGTAGCCGGCTTCTCCTTTAAGTGGTGTACATATACCCCCTCTTAATCTCTCAAAGATCTGCGTGCCTCATAGTTCACTTTCACTACTGAGCGGATCTTGAATAGCTACATATTATCACCAGCAGATGAACCAACCTCACCACTGCGCTATCAACGACACCCAGACAAACAATCATACAAGGTCAAACCCAATCACATAATTACGTACATACCTAAGATCCAAACATCCCAATAATCATCCGACAATGTCCTCAACAACCCCAGACACATTCAAGGGCTGGGTAGCCCACAACGCCACCAGCCCCCTAACATTCACGACCTTCCACCCCAAACCATTCACAGAAACCGACATCGAAGTCGCAGTCTCCCACTGCGGGATCTGTGGGACAGACATCCACACCCTCCGCTCAGGCTGGGGCCCGGCAGACTACCCCTGTGTGGTCGGCCACGAGATCATCGGCACCGTGACCCGCATCGGCTCGGGCGTCCCAACACTGGTATCATCCCCAGCCTCCCGGGAGATCCGCATCGGAGACCGGGTCGGAATCGGTGCGCAAAGCATGTCCTGTCTGAAAGCGGACTGCTCTGAATGCGCAGATGGACAGGAGAACTACTGTCCCCGGATCACGGGGACGTACAACGCGCGGTACGCCGACAAGAGCAAAGCATACGGGGGTTTCGCGATGCGCTGGCGCGGACCGGCGCATTTCGCGTTCAAGATCCCCGAGTCGCTGCCCTCGGCTGAGGCGGCGCCGTTGCTATGTGGTGGAGTCACTGTGTTTGCGCCGTTGAGGAAGTACGGCGCCGGGCCGGGGAAGTCGGTCGGGATTGTGGGCATTGGGGGACTGGGGCATTTGGGGATTTTGTTTGCGAGGGCGTTGGGGTGTGATCGGGTGGTGGGAATTTCGCGGACGTCGAGTAAACGGAAAGATGCAATTGAGGGGCTTGGGGCGGATGCATTTATTGCTACTGATGAGGAGAAGAAGTGGGGGAGGATGCATTCGCGTTCCCTGGATCTGATTATTTGTACAGTTGATGCGCCGGATATGCCGTTGAGTCAGTATCTGCGGCTGCTGAAGGTGGATGGGACGTTTGTGCAGGTCGGGGCGCCTGAGAAGCCGCTTCCGCAGTTGACGGCATTTTCTTTGATTCAGAAGGGGGTGAAGGTTACTGGGTCGAATATTGGTTCGCCGGAGGATATTCGCCTCATGCTGCAGTTGGCAGCTGAGAAGCGTGTGCTGCCGTGGATTCAGAAGAGGCCAATGGAGGATGTGAATGCTGCGTTGGCTGATATGGATGCTGGTAAGGCACGGTATCGTTATGTGTTGGTTAATGAGACGGAGAAGCAAGCGAAGTTGTAGGATGTACCATGTGGGCGTTGGTTTCTGCCGGTAAAGGGTAGGTCTGGTGTATTGATTACTGGATGATATAGAAGGGCGCACGTTGAATCTAGGGTGCAGAGTCTGTACAAGTATGGCTTTAGAACGCAGTTACAGATCAAACATGAAGATTGAATTCGATTAAGATATTGACCATGAATTACCCCAGTATAGCTCCATCTCGCTGACGGGCTCCCTAATGGTAGTACTCGCCATCGGGAGAACTATGGCCGAAGTAAAAGACTGAACCTCTTGAGGAACTAGAAGTAACTTCTCTTCGCCATGGCAGATATTCTTAAGCTTAACGATTGGGTCGTCAGTAGTGGCAATCGCAAGAGCCAATAGGTCTCTATAGAAGACAATTATTGCCTTTACCCGATCCAGAGAAAGGTACGAGATATACGAGGCCATCTATGGATCCTTGCTATACCTCCACCTCTGATATGGTGCATGGAAGTGCGACGAGGACGAGATCTGTAACTCGAGATTTGATTAAACACAATATGCGGGACCTGTATTCACTTCATGTCTTTCACTCTCCTTGCTGGGTTAAAACACTTCAACACTGTTCTATATAGCTTTCCAGGATGGAAGACTCAGAGCATACAGAATGGACTGCCTATCACTACTATCCTTCCAAGGCTGCAGGTATATTGTTTGTTATACTATTTCTCATTCTTTCTGTCATCTACACATGCCGTCTACTTAGAACCCGAACATGGTTCTTCATCCCGTTGGTGACAGGCACCTGGTGTAAATTTCCCTGCTTTGCATCCCGAGCGGTGCAATGGTTGACCTCAATAGTCGAGTCTGTAGGATACATCGGGCGTGTTCTGTCGGCCAACGAATCCCCAAATTGGACAATAGGTCCGTACGTGATGCAAAGTACCCTTCTTCTCGTCGCACCCGTGCTTTATGCCCCTAGCATATACATGATACTGGGCCGAATAATCCATCTAGTCAAGGTGGCAAAATTGGCAATAATCCGGGTGACATGGATGACCAAGATATTCGTCGCAGGGGATCTGCTCAGCTTCCTGCAGGCCTCAGGTAAATCTCATCATAAGGTGGAGACGCATCGATTACTGACCAAAATAGGTGCGGGTACTATGGTCTCCAATTCCAAAAGCACTGGCAAGAATATCATTCTGGGTGGTCTATTCATCCAGATCGTTTTCTTTGGATGTTTCCTCATCAGCGCTCTCGTTTTCCAGAGAAGATTAGCCAGGCGTCCCACTTCAGAGTCCGCGGATCATAACATCCCCTGGCAAAAGAATATGTTTGCATTGCACTTCTCAAGCCTTCTCATTCTGATCCGGTCGTGTTTTCGAGTCGCGGAGTATATTCAGGGCTCGGATGGCTTCCTACTCCAAAACGAAGTCTTTATGTACGTGTATGGTGGACTTCTAATACTTTTTGTAACCGTTGCCTTTCTGGCCATTCATCCAAGTGAACCTAGCTGTATCTTACGCGGAGAGTGACTTCTGCTTAAGCAAGGGGATTGGGAGACTGTAAGCCTCGTTTACCTGTTTGATGCATTGGATATATTACCCATTCTAAACAATCACATTTTTTCGTAAATAGGTCCGTAATAGAGAAGGACTTGAGACTAGAGTGCCCGATATGCTAGATATGCGCAAGCGCATATCCTGTTATTTACTTAGTACGTGCTGAGAGAAGTCAAGCTGAACTAATCTGTTTCACTTTCATTACGGAAATCCTGTTCAAAGATGTCTACCATAGGCCACTGCGCATGCGGTTTCCAGCAGTCATCCAGGATTTGCCATATTGCCTTTGGTAGCCTGAGTACCCACTGGTCGATGCACTAGTCATACTTAAGGCGACAAAGGACCGCACAAAGATGCGCTAGAGTGATCAGGTCCAAAAAGTGGAACTTCAATCTGATTGCCCATCTCGCGGCAACAGTGGTCGAAGTCAAGCCACCATAGGTTGCAGGCGTTATATCCATCAGGTTTTCAATAGTTTTATTGCAGATGTCTGTATCATGCGTCGGGCCTTGCGCACCACAATAAGCATTCAGCTCACATAGTCGTTTGAGGGGTGAAGGTACATGAGGGAAGAGAAAGGCTTTTCTAGGCAACTGCATACCTACGAAATTAAGCTTGTTTCATGCATTGGAGGTTGAAGGATACATAGCGGATTATGTCATCATAATAAGTGCCAAGAATTATATAGATACAAGGAGTAGTGGACATCATATCGTTAGCCATATATAACACAGTAACTTAAGAAGCAGACTTGGTATCTCAGAATATTGAGGAAAGTAAGAAGAAAAGGAAGAAAATATGGAAGAAAAGAAGAGAGATCCCTTAACCTCCACCACCACCCCCGCCACCTCCATTGCTATTGTCGCGCCGTCTTTGTTTCTCGTACAGAGAAAGCCCAGTGATAAGGACCATTAGATCAAACTCCTCGCCATAGTTCGTCGAGTCGATTTGGAGTTTGCCGCTTTTCTTGACGCTTTTGAATGCAGTGCTGGTAAAGATTGCAACAATCTGACCTGTTTGCTCATCGACCAGCTTGAAGTTGCGGCTACTCCATTTAGATGCGGAGGAGCCCTCGACCGCAACAGAGTGTGTTCTCTTCCACATAAAGGACCGTCGTTCTGCTCCATAGGCACCCCGGACTGTCATTTGCCAGCGGTATTTGTTGCTCCTGATGTTTTGAGAGACAAGGTCCTCCCACTCAACTTGGTTGATACTCTGCGGGTCACCAAGCCCTACTTTCATGTGCCTTGAAAAATGTAGGAATTTGGAGACACCCACAATAGGGGCCTTCTTATCAGTGCCAGCATGGAATGTGAGGTCTGGCTTCTTTGGGGTGAAAGACGACGTATCCACAAAGAAAAGAGGTGTCTTGTCGTTAGAAGTCACGGTGTAATCATTGCGCCACAGAGTATGATATACATGAAAGAGGCGAGAGTTGCTGCTTGAGTTCAAGAGACTTCCATCGAAAGACTCCTGGTCCGAAATGGACTTACTTGGATTCATTGTGGGGATGTCAAGATATTGTTACACATGAGTGAGGAATAAGAGATAGGATAGAGGATTATTCGAGGGACGTTTTCTACGCATCTTATATATCTATTCTGAGGTGAGAATCGTGGGATCATTTTAAGATTCTTGATACGAGAAGCACAAGGCTTAGCGTTGATCATCATCACGGAGTTCCAAGGGATAACTTAAAAAAAGAACAATGTGAAGGAATGCCATCCAATTATTAGCAGGAAAGGCTCCAAGGGCTGTGCTCTTGGCTTTGGAACGCCGGCCAGATTTAGCCTTAGGCAACCCAAGAGCGGCTAGCGAATACGACTTGCCCAAACTGGAGCACCATCGACACGTGATCAAGTCTCCCAAATGAACCCGTCATGTGAAATCTAGTCACCTGATATCACCTGACATCGCAGCTGGTGCCAAGCCCCGAGCGCGTTGATGGGCGGACTGGCGATGCTGAAGAAGAGGAACTTACATAGCACTTTGGTGTTGACAATTTCTAAATCTGTAACTCGACTACTCCATCACCTGGCGGAGGGTCATCGGCTAACTGTGCGCGCCTGGCATTAGGTGCCCATTCCCTCTGCACGAGTTGTCTGCCCCCGAGGGTGGTAACTTTTCATTCCGCAGATCTAAGTCGACCAAGAATTATCGCTTTGTTTATGCTCTCCTCGTTACACCGACCACCACCAAATCAACATGAGTTTTAAGGCTCCTTTCGATTCGAGTCCACCCTCGACCCCTGGAAAATCTCGCAGCTTGTTCAGTTTATCTGAAACCCCTGCGGGTGCTCCGCCGTCGGCATCCAATTCCTTTACTCCGCAAGGCGCTCCTCCGTCCACCGTATTCGGCAGCTCCCAGATGAGCTCGAGATCACAGTTTGACTCCCCTGGTTCTCTCTTTACAAAATCCGGAAACATCAATCCCAACGACAGCATATTCGGGTCCTCGATCGCATCCTTCGATTATCCAGCACCACGGGGAAGGAAAGCAGCTCCAGCCAGGCCTTTTGCGCCCTCTCAATCACTTTTCAGTGTGACAAACGATAGCCGGTTTGGTGACTCGACCAATTTTGGGCCGTCAAATAGTTTCACCTCGTCGCAAATGGAAGAAGACGTCGAGGGCGAGGAGGCCGTTCCAGAGGAAGAAGAAGTGGATGGCGACATGAACATAGGAGATACAACTGGAGACGGCAACCGCTTGAGCTTCTTGGACTCTCAGTTTGGAAAGCCCGTTTTCCCACAGTCCACCTCGCAAGATCAACGAAAACCGATATATACAAATCCAAGCAATGCGAAACGGCCTAAGCTCGATGAAAAGTGGGCAAATCAATCACCTCTACGCAAAACGAAACTGTCCCCCAAGAAGGACTCTCCCATTCCGTCAATTGTGCGAAACTTTACGTCAAGATCGCGTATCGCGTCGGTCGAAGAGCCGAGCCAAGTCATCATCAACACGGAGGATGAAATATGTCGCTTGTACGACGAAGTGCGGAAGGCTGAATACCAAGATGTGGATTTTCAGGTCACGCTGTCAGAGGTCTGTAGCCAACTCACGGAAGATTGGGAATTATACGCAGAGTACGAGGGCGTGTCTAGGATGTCTAGTACACAAGTGGGCCCTGGGGACCACGCTCCTGGCGTGATTAAGGCGAGCTTTCTGGGCTCTCTTTTGCTACAGCTTCACCATCCCCCTCTTTCAAGTGATAGGCCAGGGAGTTTTCCCAACCCCCTAGGGTTTGCGGCACCGCAAAGTCTTGTGCTTGCCGGCTCAAGGACTAGTGCGCCCATCCCCATACCGAAGCTGCTCCTTGATTGGCTTAATAGAAATTATCCTCAGACGGCCGAACTGCGATCCTTAAAAGATATGGATCCAAATCCTACTGCGTCTTCAAACTTTTGGGAGATTCTTAAGGCCGCTGTATTGCGCGGTCATATTCCCGAAGCCGCGGACATCTTGCGAGTCGCAGATTTCAACGACGCTAGGTCTGCGTTGGAGGACGGCTTACCACAAACGGGTTATCGTGGGGCACAGTTGCAGAATATCCAGAAGTGCGTCAATAGAGCACTACAGATTTTAGACTCATGCCCTGGCACCCAGCACGGTGATTGGGACGTTAGGGGAACCGAGTGGGGCATGTACAGGAGACGTGTGCTTGCTGCAGTAACAGATCTTGAGGAATTTGCTGAAGGAGGTGAGCAGCAAGACGCTGAGGCCCCGGTTGTGGGCAATCGTTTCCAGGCAATAAACTTCGGATTGAAGCCCAGCGGTGCGGCGGGCGAATTCTCCTTTGCACAGTCTGCACGCATGGCAGAAAGCCGCGTTCCATGGACGATTTACCAAAACCTGAGATCCCTCTACCGCATTATCCTCGGAGATACGAGCGCTATCATGAATGTTGCACAGGACTGGGTCGAGGCAACGATCAGCTTGACTGTCTGGTGGGACGGGGAAGATGATGATGAGAGTTCAGCGCCAAGCAACGGACTCGGTGCCAGCACTAGCATTCACTTTCTCCGTCCTCGGGTATCGAAACCACAGCCTTCTAAAAGCAATCCTGAGGACGCTTATCTTCGTCGCCTTGATCTTGCTTTTAATAGTGCAACAAATGCAGAATCCGATGACGGTGGTTTCCGGGTTAACACTCTCAGCAGCATTGAAGTCGGACTGGCCTCCGTCTTTGAAGGAAACGTTGATGGCGTGCTAGAATTGCTCCAGACGTGGTCACTTTGTGTTGCGTCTGCTGTGGCTGAAGTTGCGTCTGCCGGTGGCTGGCTAGAGACGACAACAGGTGCAAAGCCGCTAACGGGCTTGAGCGAGAATGACTTGATGGTCCTCTCCTATGGTCAAGATGGTAAATCGCACAGGGGCGGTGTTAGCAAGGACGACATTCTAAGCAGCTATGCATCTGGCTTATTTGAGCGTGGAAGCATGGAAAATGGTGTCCGACAGGGCTGGGAATTGTCGCTCGAGGTTCTAAGCCGTTTGAATGACCATGAGAAGATGCAGAAGAGCGTGTCGGAGCTATTAGATAAGTTACCGCTTGACACTGCGGAGCAGATGGACAGAGCCGTGTTGCTATGCTCCGAACTAGGTCTAGAAAAGGAAGGGAAACGAGTCTCTGAGGTTAGTCACCAACTCGTGTCAACAGAAATTTACGTACTAATTCATTGCAGCGTTTTGGCGATCTCACAGTATCCAAGACCGAAGAATATGGCCTTGCTTTAATCTGCTATGCTCGGGCACACAACCGACGAAAGGTCAAGTCCGTCGTTGATCTCCTTATCTCCTACAGTCTCGTCCAATCACGCGCGTATCCTGCACCTGCAAACCTTGATGAACAGCTTCACTCGTTGATCAGGGAACCTAAGGCATGCCTCTCGGCCGTTGCTGGGGTTGATGAGGAAGCTGCCGGCATTCTTCAATTCTACTTCAGTGGTTACGCTACTCTGCGACGATACTATGAGACTCGTGATGAGGCTATTGGTCTCAAAGAGGGGCAAAGACCACGATTCAAGCCTTTAGCCAGACGGCGAGCGGCGGCGCAAGCTTTGGTCGCGGTCATCAGTAGCGCTGCAGACAGCATTTACGGTGGTCTTTACGACCCCGACCGAGATTCGGCGGTGCAAGTCGATGGCTTATTAGCACTTCTGGGAGAGGCTCTGCCGTTTGTCGAACGTAAGTCGCGATGTTCCATGTTGGATCAGCTCGGCCGCTAACTAAACATTAGAACCTACTCCCACTCTTTCCGTGTCTCAACAATCCGCCATTCTGTCTGCCATTGAGGATCTTGAGACGGTTACACCCCGGGTCTATGCTCAATGTGAGGAGTGTTTCCGCTCTACACTCATCGAGTATCACTCCTCCAAGCGCGCAGGCGCCGATTCAGCATCTAATGACGCTTTTGTTCTCCCACCATCTCCTCGTGCACTGCTGAAAAAGTCCGTGTCCTCGCTGACAGCTTCGAGCACCTTCTCGTTCATCGGTAGTGATATGATCGAGTCCGCACGGAACCGGTCGGGATCCGGATCTGCTGGCAGCTCTGGCGTGTTGGTGCCTCGTTCTGGTGATGACGCTCGTTCGGCGTGTCATGAGCGAGGCTGGGACTGGCGTGCTGGTCTACCGGAGGACGCCAAGGGAGAGGATATTCTCCGGATGTTGCGGCTGGGGCTTGCCAAAGGACTTAGCTTCGGAGCTCTTGGGTCTGTCTAATCAGGGATTGATAAAAAGTTCTAGAATTAGCATGTACGCTTGTTTTCCAAGGGGTCGGTGCTTGTCACTTCTTGAAAGTATTATGTATAATGGGTAATAGCGTTCAGTAAAGATAAAGGAATATTAAATCCGATGCGCATGGACGCAACGTATTACAGCTACTGTGCTATTGGTTATAGTACCTTCTCATGCATGTTGTACTGAGAATCGTACCCCGGAAAGAGCTATAGCTGATTCTGGGAGGCATCTAGTAGATATACTAATCCCGCGATGCCTGTGCATGTTGAATACTACACTATTTAGTATGGTTTCGCATTAGGGTAGGTGATGAATAGACATACGATGAGGCTTTTCCTTAGAGAAGGCAGTTTAGGATGGGACCGCGGACAATGAGCATTTTTGAGAGGCTGTGAATGCAGATGTATTATACACAGTATAGTAGTAAAATGTTAGAAATTACACATTCAATGTATTAGAATTGCACGAGCTACATGCATATTCCCTGGCTCCCACTATCGGTGCGTTATTTACTACTGCATGAAGGCAGTGAAAGGGAATAAACCCAAACAATCCCTCTCCATTGGTGAACCGATAGACTGGATCTATTTCCCTAGCTGTGAATAGATGTTTGGTCACTGCATATATTAATATGGTCATGTATAGTACTATAAAGGATGTCTCCAATCTTGTTATCCTCATCCAAATACATATCATATCATGATGCCACCGGTTTTATTTTGGGCCCCTGTAGGTTTGTCATCTAGCCACCTACCTGACTGCTATTCGTCTTAAGGATGCAACCGAGGAGAAGATGGTTCCATTGAGGTGGCAGTACTCGGTCGTCTATGTACAGACTTCGTGTTTAAGGTAGTTACTGTGTGCTCATGGGTTCCGTCCCTCAAGAATCGCACTCGTGGATCATCGCTCAGGCTCCTGGTGACTCTCAGCCAAGGGATGTCTATACTGGACTAGTTAAGTCGCCTTCGGGTCATACATTCGGTATAAATGTCTATAGCGGTGGTTCTTTGGCACCATCCACAGCGAAATACTACGTACTACAGCACTCAAGCGTCCAGTACTAGTACTCCATCCTCGAAGTGGGAACATCAACCAAAACCCCTCCTCCAGGTCCGAGGATGCATTTGAGGCTGATGCTTCCTCCTCTACTGGATTGAATACCAAACACTATTTCAATTCCATATCTACGCATCGTGACTGGCTATATCCAGGGACGAGACACCCGCTCTTGACTTCAAATAGCGTCATAAAAAGGAAATCACACTTTTAGTCGTGGGCGGAGCCTAGACTTACAACCAACTGGCATTTGAAAGAATCGTATCCATCCTCTACCCAGTCACTGACCGGCTGGTCTATAACGTCCTCGTCTAATCAAGCCAGAATGATGTCCTTCAGCCCCCAGCACGTAAGTTTAGGGCTATATTACATCCACAGCATTGGAACATCAGAAAGCGCCTAATTGATAGATTGCCGTCACATCCAGCGTCATGCATAGCGACAAGCTGTGTATCGAGAATTTTCTGTTGTTCCTATGACCTCGATAAACAACAAAAGAACCGCCATATATATATTGCTGGTGGAGAAAGTGTTCAAGGCGCGACCTTGATGTCCATGGCATTTTTGTCGAGTGGGCATGAGATATATTACATTGGTGAGCAAGCTTATGTCAATCATATACTCGAACCCTCCGGCGCTTGGACAAAATACAAGGGATACATTTCTTTTGCCTGTCAAAGAAGCGAATTGGATCTAGTGTACTGCCTTTAGGTATAACTCGTCTACCGGCTTAAGTACATAAAAGGCGTCACCAACAGGTGCGAGATCTTAGACAAATATTACAAATATTAAATAAGACTCCCCATTCAATGCGGCAACAATAAAGGTCCTGAAGGTGATCGTTGAGAACTAGAAACACCCTGATAAAGGAAGATTAGAGCAAGCACTGTGTGCTGCTATCGACAGAGATGCTTTCGTTCATATAAAAGCGGACAAGAGGCGGCATGGTCGCTTTCCAACCATCCATACCTATCTGATGGCCCATTATAGGTCTCAAGTTCCTTTATTCCAGTGTCCAAGTCACCGAAGGGACCCAGAAGTCGCTCTATGTATACAAGAGTCGCTCAATTCGATTGTGAATTAGTCTGGAGACAATTAAAGAGATGTAGCCAGTATTTCCCCAATTACTTGATCATTCTAAATATTAGATTGCCGAAGCCATGCACAGGGCATTTTTCACAAAGTTGAATTTTATCAAGGATGAAACTGTCTAGTATCACCTAAAAAGGCCTGGGGCAGAACTTCCATATACTCTCATACATGGCAAGAGTCAGCTTTGTCCATTCCATTGGTCCCTAAGCTAGCCGCGATGCCCATAGGCCCTAAATCGATGATAAAGTCGCTTTCATAGCAAATATTCTGCATAGGGTTTCGGAATTAGATAATAAAGGATGAAGAAGGGAAAAGCCAATGAGGGCTACCTTGTATGGCTTCCATGTTGGACTATGCCCCAACAGCTAGAGGATTAATATTCACCCCAGAATGTCATGTAGATGAATCCAGAGACTTCAGCCACTTTCCACACTATCGCATGTGTTCTCATGCTCTGTTTCTCTTGATCTTCTTGTTTCCATACCTTTATGTCATAGATCTATTTGTTAAGTTTGAAATTTCATCATTCTGATACATAACCTGTATCATCTGAAAGAAATGTTACACCAGGTGAATAACTCGAATAGAATGTTTCTTATCCATTGTGACCAACAAATATCCAAGATTGCCACAATACTAAGTCCTAAATTGTCTACAACAGTAAAAAAGGCGTTAAGAAAATAGAAAAGACAGGGAGTATATTAGAAACGTATGGATCGTCACTCTCAATTGTTCGCAAACTCTCTAAAAGATATTAGCTCTGTCTTTATGGTCTCCCATTGGCTTGAGGAAAGATTCTATGTACCATCTGCAACATAACAAGGAAGACACAAGGAAACCCAAAGTATACAGAGAAGACCCCTAGATATGCATAATGGGCTGTCTCTAAGGATTGATAATTATATAAGTATGGCCACCTCCAAACCTGGGTCTCCGAATTAGACACTGATCATTCTTAGTAATTCAAAAGAGCAATGCGCCCCAATATCAGTATCTTGATTTTACCACTACTAGCATTATCTGCTAGCAGCGACGATGCAAAGGACAAGATTAAAAAACACGAAAGTTGGTGGTGGCCCAACTGCACCGAATATGGCGTTGTTGAAAAAGACGGGACAGAGTCCTTCTTCAAAGCAACATGCCCTGACGGAACTGGAAACAACGTTACCACTGAGTTGGACCTCAAACCATGTTACGACGATCTACTGAAGGAGAAAGACGAGTTTGTATTGAATTACAATTTTGACGGATTTGTACTGAACTCCCAAAATAGAACATATATTGAAAAATGCATATTGCGTAACGGGCCTCCAGAACAGAAGGAACTAGGTTGCTTTGTCTACAAAGACAACCCTGATAACTCCAATATGACACAACTGAGTAGGTGTTGCCTTCCTATATATTTACAATAGTCGCTTTCTCGCTGACCGTTATAGCATGGTGGGATAAACAACATGTGGCTGTTGAAGATAGTGTCCTTACTTGCTACGATCACAAAGGAGAACGTGTCTGAAGTGTTTGAACACATTGTTTTACGCCTCATTTTGTGCGGCCTTTATAATCCTCTGTGCACATGGGATCTGGTATAACACATAATGGATCAACATATGATTCTTTTGAGGCCTCTCGGCGTTTCTTTGCCGCGGTACAGGGAGCAAGCATTGCAGATAGGGCATGTATTGCTATAGACTAGCTCTATCATCGAACAGAATGAAAGACAAAGTTCTACTAGTATCGTCTTCAGCTGCTGGTGGTTCGAGGGACATTGCACACCTAGTATATGATTCGTCGGCATGAGGCTGAAATCTGGAGAAAAAGCTTAATGTATAAATTACTTTGAGAAAGAAGTTGTATGATGTTGAACACAAGGAGTCTTCATAACCATTTGGCTCAACAAAAGTGGGAAAGGTGCGGCTGACACAGGCTCGCGGCCGATTTAATGCAAGTTAAAAAGACCTTGGCTTTCGGATGACATCCAGTATGGTCAATAGTTCGGTTACGTCGGCAATGGCAATTATGAAACCGAGTCTAGTGTCTCAGAAGTCGCTGCAAGAGCTTGACAGAGGCTCAAAGGTAAGAGATAAGAGCCTCAGCTGAAGAGGTTACTAGCGTCTGCCAACTAAGTTGACTCACCGCATAAACCGGATACAAAAACTTGCGACTTAAAGATAGAACTGACCAGTAAGCAAAGCGACTAAAAAAGAACAAGACGTTTGACCTCGTAGGGCATGCTGCAAAGGTCCTCATGGGGATCAGGCCAGAAATGACTGCCTGGCAATGGGGCACGATGATTGGCCAATGAGAGAGAATGACTCAGGCCATTCTTTGGTCCAGTGACCCCGCCAGGGGAAACGCGATACGGTGATAGGCCTGACGGGCAAACCGTTCACTGTGTCCAGCTGCCTTCTCCCCACTCACCAGTCAGCCTTGTGTCAATCCACCGGTTTTCTCCGTCCTCTCATGCATTGGAACTAATCTCCGTTAGACCTTGGAAGGAGCACTCTACAAGTTGCCCGGTTTGTCACCTTGGACTTGATTCGCTCTCTGTGTCTTGACCGCCCCATCCTCTCTTCGGCCTTACGACTCGAAACAGGTAAGAAGAGGAATGAGGTCTGTTCTATATTAGTGCCGTTAGACAAGCCAGCTGAAAACCCCTGCCACAGGAGGACGTGCGCTTGCAAAGGACCGCGCTATTTTGCCAGAATGGCAGGGGTTTGCAAGACTGTTTGCGATCCCTTAGCCTTCTTGGCTCCAACGGTTCCATCAAAAGTGGATAACCATGCCTGGTTGGAGTCATGTTTGCAATGAGTATCAGCTGTCATCGCAGATTTACCTTCTGCAACAATTGCATTAGTCAGAGGCATGTTCACAATCTGAAGCTTCGGGTCTGGCTTGCTCTGAATGGAAACTTGAAGGACTCAGCCCGACGAACCCCACTGATCGACTAGGGCTCGGCGTCATCCGTCATCGGCCCTATGTGGATTGGAGCATAACCACTATGGATGGTACTAACCTTGCCCGATAGACTGGGTCCTACTATTTTTTTCATCACTTGGCTCCCTTTTTTGATTTTGATTTTAAATTTTTTTTTAGCACCTCTTGCCCTAGTCGCGATACACGCTTTCTTCGGGCAATGAACGACCGTTGATTTTGACGGATGCCTTGCATCTGTCGGTGTTTGACTCTCTAAGCGGCTTGGATAGGAGGCATGAGACTTGCTTCTGTCTCCAGTTGTTCCGTTCTGTGTCCCCATCGTGGTCTATGATGGTCTGGTCGCCTGAAGGTCAATTTTTATAAATGATCGGACTTTAGCATCTCCCTTTCCCGGTTTAGCAAACTACCGACAACATTCCCTTGACTTTCCTTGTCCTTTTGTATTCGAGTCGCTCTTTGACAGGCGACTTAATTTCGTTGTCGCATCCCGCTGGACGCCAACCCACCCTCTCTTCATTCTTATAATTTACAGACCCCGATATCATTTACCATGTGCTTCAAGGTGGTAGAGCGGTTCTCAGTCTGTGGTTGCCTTTATTTTCAACACGCGGTTGACCCGTGTGAAGCATATGGCCAACGAGGCCATGTAGTGCAGGAGAAGGTAGTTCTTGTCGGATATGCATGCGAAAAGCATGCCGCACGACGGGGCGGATCTACGCCTAAAGGCTGCAATTGGCCCGATTCTGGCTATTCAAGCAAGGGATTTTGACGTCGATAAGATATGTCTATTGCAATGCCCAACGTACGCTGCACTTTGACCCGTCTGTGATGTGTCAATCTTGGGGGCAATTGCAATTGGAGTCACCCTGAAATACGCGACCAATTATCCTTTTCTGCCGACGACGATTCGACTCTCCGGGCCTTCGTTCAATGCAAGCGTCCTCTTTCCTCCTTACGTTCTACTAGTTCAAACATTTCGCTCGATCTTTCTCTTCTTCATTTTTTAATTTCGGTTTATTCTTTGTGCTCCTAGCACTGAGCTAAGGCTGTCGATGCCGGTCATGAGACACGACGAACTACGACAGCGATCAGCGATTCGTTATTTGGGTTCAGCGATGCAGCATTGAGATGGATTGGGAGTATACTGAGTATACGAGTTTGCATGGATGGAGTTTTTGATTTCCAGGCTGGTGACCTCGACACTCATTAGTCCTAATATTCCGGTGCATGCAACTGGCAGGCCAGAACATCACCAACACAAACCCAACATCTCATTTCCTCTACCCCTATAACTATCCAATGAGAACTACTCTCGATTAATAATCCTCTCCAAGAAATCAAACCCCCTTCTCTGCACCTCCCAAGTCCTAGACCCAACCTCCATTCCCATCGCAAACGTATGATCCTCCCCGGGAACTTCTACCATCTCACACTCTATTCCTTTCGCCTCCAGAACCTTCACCAACTCCCTACTCAAATAAATTGGAACCATCCGATCCTCAGCCCCGTGCACAACACACGTAGCAGGAAACCCCTCCCGAACGCAGTATACAGGATCAATCTCCCTCACATCCCGCCCAGGGAAACAAGCACTCAACACCCGCCCGTTCGCAATCTGCATAAACGCAAACGCATCCCGCGGCCGCGAAAAATCCGGCCCCTTAGCCCGTCCAGACTCCGTCTGGCCCTCGAGCGAGATAGAACTATCTGTGGGAACCGGATCCTCCTCGTAAACCCGGTTCATAAACTCCGGGGACAGACCCGGAGGTAACTTCTCAGCTACATGCGGGAGGGGCTCCGTCCAGAAGGGATGTGTGAAATGGACTGCGCCGTAGAAATCGAGAATTGCTTTCGGTGGCTTGGGGATGTCGTAGCCCTTTACCGTTTCCTCATTAGCATATGAATGCAATAGACATGATCAAAACCAAAGGTAAGGAAAGGGGGGGATTTTTACCAGACTCAACGCCAAAAATCCTCCACTGCTCGTCCCAAACGCCATAACCTTCTCTGTATCAACGCTTACCATTTGCACCCCCTGATCGCGTAGAAACCCTTCCAGTCTACCATCATATATCCAAGCCAGAAGATCCCGACAATCCTCCACCGGGCCCTCGAGGATATTCACCCCGGGACAGAGACGATGGTTAGGGACTACTACCATCCACCCCCGGGATAGACAGTCCTCGATTTGGGGGACGGAGACCATGCGTGAGTTGCCGAGCATGAAGGCTCCGCCGTGGATGTTGATTACTTTCTCATTTCATTAGTATCATTCATTGTTGATGATATTAGGTGGGTTTGTATACTTTCGGGGGTAGGGAAGAAAGAGGGGAGGTAGGGACAACGTACAGACGGGGTAGTTTACATTCTTGTTACATTGAGTTTGGGGTATGTAGATGTCTGTTGTTATTTTCGATCCATTTTTCTCTTTGTAGAGGGCTGTTAGTGGGTTGGATGTCATTTTCTTTGATTTTGCTTTTGCTTTGGTCTTGGGCTTGGTTGTTGGGGCTTTTGTGTATGTACTGGATGGATCTGGATTTATTTCTCTAGAGTGAGGTGTAGGTGTCTAGTATATGGTGTTAGACTGGGTTTCTTGATTGGTTTTATATAGCTATATGTGATTACTTACTGGATATATGGGCTATTGAGTGATTGTGGTGGATTCAGCCCGAGGGGACCGTGTATGCTTTTATGCCTTGCTCGGGATATCCGGGCTCGATTTATTGCCGGGACGATCCGAGTGTGGGGTTTCATACTTTATCTCCATGTATAGAGGATAATTTTACATATTGGTTGGAAGTGCAGAAAAAACATTTTTTTTTGTATTTTTTAAGATTTTTTTTGGCTAATCGAAGCATCATTCGTCATTCGTTCTGGACGCAGTCAAATACATAACCCTGGTTAGGGTTAGGCACCAACGTGACCAGATAAATCATCACTCATTGATTCCTTCGTTGCATGAATCATTCGCCTGGCTGGTCTGTTATAGCGATAGACACAGGGCGATATTGTCCTTTCATCTTCTTCTTAGCTTCACTCTCACCACCATTTATCTCACCACACCTCTGCCCCAAGGCATCGTACTAACCCAACTCTCTTCCTCGGACGCGACTCCCCTCCAATCTCAACCTCACTATAGCACGAAGCGAGTCCGGCACACTCGTAGCAAAGCCACGATCCGGTCTTTTTTATTGTTTTTTTTTTTTTTTTTTTTTTTTTTTTTTTTTTTTTTTTTTTTTTTTTTTTTTTTTTTCTTTTTTTTTTTTTTTTTTTTTTTTTTTTTTTTTTTTTTTTTTCTTTTTTTTTTTTTTTTTTTTTTTTTTTTTTTTTTTTTTTTGTGTGTGTATAAAAATGTTCTCTTCCAAGTCCTGTTGAGGAGAGACTGTGTTCCGAGCATCATGGCATGGCTGTAACATGCCACGTTGATTGACATTGCTTGACGGATGGGGTCAACCCATCTCTGTGAAATTGACGAAGTAAAGATTCCACCAAGTGCATTATTTACCGACGCACAACAATACCCTGGCGACGAACACCCCGGCGGGCCCGGCGGTACTCCTCGTCACTGTCGGACTCGGAGCAGCTAGCCTCAGACGACTCGGTGACATAGCCACAACGACTACCACCGCAGTCGAGCTTGACGCGGTCGCCCTTCCGAGTGATGCCATAGCGCTCGCAGCGGCAGACGCTAGCTGGGTCACTCATGGAAGACAGCGATGAGGGAGAGGTGCTGCCAGAGGACCGAGAAGACCGAGAAGACAGGGACGAGCCAACTGAGCTGGGTGGGCTGTTGGAAAGGGAGTACTCGTCTGACAGGCGGGATCCCGCAAAGCGCATGGAGAGGTCCTCCATGGTAGGAGCGAAGTCGGTCTCCCGGATTTGGCGGGAGGCGTAGGGCTTGGAGGGCTTGGGATGATGGATCTTGGACGGGGACGGAGCACGGCCCTTCACGACCTCATCGGAGGTCCTTCTGGGCTTTGGGGCAGAAGAGCTGGATTTCTTGCTACCTCCGGGAACATCGAGGATGTTCAGCTTGCGGCCGGTGGTTGGCTCAATGGTGTACTCAACGGCGGGATCATGGGAGACGTGGTATCCATCCATGATATACTAGAAGGATTAGTAACTGTCAATGATCATGAGCGAAGAGGTCAAGCTCACATAGTACCAGTAGCGGCCGCCGAGTTTAAGCATGGAGGTCTGGAAGCGGAACTTGCCAACCCATGAACCGGGCTTGCCCTCATCCCTGGAGAGAGGAATCTGGCGGGAGTAGTTGTCCCAAGAGCCAAGCAGGTGGACAGTCTTGACATTGGACGAAGTCCGAAGAGTGAACTTGAGTTGCACAGCGGACATTTTGAATGATTGACGTAGTTAGACTAAAGATTAATAATATTCACGGTGAATGTATAGATTATCGTGTCGAAGTCAAAGATGAAAGCACTCTCCCACAGTATTCGATGCAGAAGATATAAGACTTGAGTCGAAAGACTACCAGAGCCGATTCAATCAAGTCCGTGTTGGTTGGTTGGTTGGTTGACTGCGGTATCCAACAGTAATGCTCGCGGATCCAGTCCACGACACGAAAATTAGAAAAAGATAGTAAAAAGCCTCGGCGATAAAATGAACAAGGCTGAGCAAGGTTGTGAGCTGCTGAATGGAGACGTCGACCAGCGACAAAGTTGAACTGTCAAAATCAAGATGTGGATAATGGGGATTGGGGTATTAGAGAGCACAGCTCGTCTGTTAGGGGGATTTGAGTATGATTTTTGTGTTTTTGATATCAAAGAGGTGAAGGGGCAAGTATAGAAAAATGATTATTAAGGTATAGTAGAATCAATTGAACAAAACAACTAAACCAATGCAACCAGTGCACAGGTGTCTCCAAACAAACTAAGGGCAGCTCCAAACAAGACCAGTCTTGCTGAAGAACAGAAAGAAAGGAAGAGAAGAGAAGAGGGCGCAAGGCTTCCTGGCGGCTGCGGCATCTTTTAAGGCAGTCTCTTTGGAAGCCTCAGGTGCTTGTCGTTTGGCTCTCGTCACACGGCATCCACTGCTATTCTTGGAGGCGGTGGAGTCACGACGGTCAACCGCCAATTGCCAGTCCTCTCGCTCGCTTCCCCGCCCATGCCCGTGCCAGTCGGCGGGTAACTGGCCCGGTCCATTGGTCAACCGGCCATCCAACCACCATCCCGGACTTACCGCCTGTGAGTCCCATCACATCAACTTTCCTCGTCAATGCCGGTCGACGAACAGGATGTCGACGTTAATTGCCTCGCTCCCTGCAGGATCATGATAAGGTTTACCGGAAAATTTTTGCTCAAGGAGGGGTCAATTCCATCATCCCCTCCAGCCGAGTGAGTGTCCTGTCTATGCTTGGAGTTGGATCAGATTGATGTAAACAATGGTCGAAGAAGCGGGATCCCAGCAGATAAGAGCTGCATCTACAAGGATGAAAGCAACGGAAGACTCCAAAAAAAATACTCTAGATTTTATTCTGATATGGTAAGCAATGAAAAGACACAAAGATATGTTCGCTTCTCCAGAATCATCCCCGCAGCAAGAAAAGGAAGTTGTGTTTAAGTACCAAAACCATAATAAGCATCCCTCGAATCCACGGTACGCCGGAAAAATGCCAACCCAATCTGTTTTCTTGGTGGACAACACAGAAAGCTTGGGAGGATAAGGATTAAAAATGTAGAGAAACACCGCGTAAGACCATATCGTCACAGAAAAAAAAGCCGATTGTACAGATGCATGGATGATAAGACTCCTCACGGTGGCCCCTCACCGCACGGACACGCCGGAACGGTTGGTAAACATGCGGGCGGCAATGTTCATTGAGGCCAGCTCTTGGAACAGAAGCTTGGCGGCATAAGGGATATGCACCTGCGAGATCCTGTGCTTGTTGTTGCACAGTCGACACTCGAAAAGTCCCTTCTTCAGTTTACTGCAGCGAGGAGATCATCGTTAGTCCAATTGCAAATCAATAAAATCTATCCAGGAGGCAGAGGAGATTACTTACGCAACTGGCGTCATTAATCCGCAGTCATCGCAGATGTGGACGCGGAACGGGTCAGAAACGTCAAAGAGACGTTCCTTTAGGAAGGCACTTGCTCCATGGGCGATCATACAATCACGTTCCATCTCTCCGAATCGGAGACCACCATCACGGGCACGACCTTCCACGGGCTGTCTAGTCAAAATCTGAGTCGGTCCACGAGCACGGGCATGAATCTTGTCATCGACCATGTGTCGCAGACGTTGGTAGTACGTAGGTCCCAAGAACACCTGCGCCACTAGCTTCCGGCCGGTATGGCCGTTGTACATTACCTCGAATCCGCGAGACTGGTAGCCGTGCTCGCGAAGTAGACGAGAGACAGAATCGACAGTAACATCGGTAAAAGGTGTTGCATCACCCTCAAAGCCACGCAGGGCTGATACCTTACTAAGCTGGCACTCAATCAAGTGAGCAATAGTCATACGCGAGGGAATAGCGTGAGGGTTGATGACTAAATCAGGCGCAACACCTTCTCGAGAGAACGGCATGTCTTCCTGACGGTATGTAATACCAATGGTACCCTTCTGTCCGTGACGCGAAGCGAACTTGTCTCCAATCTGAGGGATTTTGGTAGTCCTCATACGAACCTTGACGAACTTCAGGTCATCATTGCTGGTGGACACCAGAACTTGATCCACAATACCACTCTCAGTACTCCTAAGGGGCGTAGAGACGTCCAGTTTCGTATGGGCTTTGGTTCTCTGGCCGAGCTCCTCGGCGTCGGGAGCCAGAGGGGCCGTTTTGCCAATAATGATATCCTCACCAGAGACACGTACGCCAGGAGCAATGATACCATCCTCGTCCAGTTTATCATAAGTGCCCTTTCTCATGCCAATCGTATCCTGTCGCATTGGCTTCTCAAAGCGTTCAACAACCGTCAAACCAACCATCTTCTCGCTGTCCGTGTACGTACGGTAGAAAAGACTGCGGAAAAGACCACGATCAATACTGCTTTGGTTCATAACAACCGAATCTTCCTGGTTGTAACCGGAATAGCAAGCAATGGCAACAATGGCGTTCTGACCGGCTGGCAATTCACGGAATCGCAGGAACTCCATTGACCGTGTTGTCGCTAGTGGTTTCTGAGGATAGTAGAGAATATTCGCCATTGTCTCCATACGCTGATCGAAGTTTGTCAAGAACACACCCATAGCTTGTTTACCCATAGCAGACTGGTATGTGTTACGGGGCGATTGATTGTGATCAGGGAATGGAATGATACTAGCACAAACTCCGAGGATCATACTAGGATGAATCTCACAGTGTGTCCAAGTATGTGCCTTCTGGCTCAGTATAGAGCGAACACGCTTGTTGGGATCGAGCTCTTCTTCAGGAAGGGCGTAGCCCGCCTGAAGCTGTTTGGAAATCTCCAGATCTTCCGGTGTCATGACAATCATGATCGTCTCCTCTTCTTCGGCGTCAACATACTCTACCACACCCGATCTCACTAACCCATCCCATCCAAAGTAACGTTCTCTACGATCCTCAGGGTCGAGGTCGGGTGGTAATTCTTTGTCTTGTTCCAACTTGCGGATGTGCTCTTTGTTCAACACCAAACCACCGCAATTTTCGCTCTTCGGGTCATTGTCAATGACGAACAACGGCCTGCAAACACGTCCAGCATCGGTGAAGATCTTGAACTCCCGCTCACGGATATCACGAATCAAACTGACCTCGTGGGAGATCATATTCCGTCGTCGCAGTGACTGCATAGTATTGACAAGATGGGCGGGATCTCTATGGATACCGACCCACACTCCATTGACGAAGACCTTCGTTGCGTTGGGAGTGACCTGAGGCTCAAACTCCTCAAGAACTTCCATGTTACGCTGAATCATGAAGTCAATGATAGGTTCGCTGGGTGTACCAACAGTGACATAACACATGAGGGCCAAGTTCTTGACCAGACCACAGGCCTGACCTTCAGGAGTCTCTGCTGGACAAACCAACCCCCAATGAGTATTGTGAAGCTGGCGAGGTTTAGCAATTTTACCATCACGACCAATAGGCGTATTGGTCCGGCGAAGATGTGACAAAGTAGAAGCGTAGGTATAACGACTGAGCACTTGCGACACACCAGCCTTAGCACTTGCGGCCTTCTTCTGTTCACCCCAATTACCCGTAGCAAGGGCGTACTTCAAGCCACCAGTCAGTGTACTGGCCTTGATACCAATATTGAGGTAGATCTCTCTGTTGGTCTCAACACATCTCTGGACGTAACGCTGGAGATCACGAGTAACTCGGGTAAACAGAACACGGAAAAGGTTCGCCAGAAGGGGGCCTGCAAGATCGAGACGCTTCTTTCCGAAGTGATCACGGTCATCAACATCCCGGCGGCCCAGAGCACACTGCAGAAGTCTGTGCACCATATAACCCAAGAAGAATGCCTTCCGAGTCTCACTGCCTTCGCTCTGTGAAATATGAGGAAGAAGCTCCTTCTGCATAATTTCACGCGCGTATCTCACACGACGCTCATGGTTCATGCTTGACTGGGAAGAGCCACGCTTAGCAATGAAGTCCAAAGCAACTTCACGATCTTGAATAACGAAACCCTCTTCAATACAAGGCTTTAGCATTTCCAACATAGGGATATCGTTACGGTCGTAGCAAATGTGGTTAAGAATGTCCTCGTCAGAGACCACACCGAGCGCTCTGAAAACGACAACGATCGGAATGTCCGTCTTCACGTAGGGCAATGTGGACCTGATAGTAGGGCCGAATCCACCCTTTGCACTATCACCCTTAGCGAACAACTTGAGAGATAGTTGAGAAAGAAGTCGAGATCCCTTCTCAACGGCACTTCGAATTTCCGCGACATATGGTGTTGGACTCGGTGGCGCTTTCTTGAAAACCTGGACCGTGTTACCTGCACTTCGCTCCTGGGCAATCAAAACCTTTTCGCTTCCGTTGATGATGAAATAACCACCGGAGTCGTAAGGGCATTCATTCCAATTGTATAGAGCCTGCTCGCTGAGGTCCTTAAGAATACAATACTTGGATTTGAGCATGATAGGCACTTTTCCGATGAAAACGGTTTCCTCTTTGGCTTGATCGGCGGGCAGCTCCTTCTGCTCCCACTGGAGGTAGGTGCCACGAGCCTTTCTGTCTTCATCTTCCTCAATCTCCTCGTCGTCACGATCAGCAACCGACCGCTCTCTGCCTTCCATGATTCGCTTTGTAATGCCGAGATAGAGGGGACTAGCGTAGGTGAGATTTCGGAGACGAGCTTCCTGGGGTAACATGATAGTGGTGGCACCATCACCCTCAGTGACGGAGGGACGGGAAAGCATAACTGTTCCGAACTTGAGCTCATAGCGACGGACAACAACGGGGTCGACTTCATCTTCGTCGGGCGGAAGTGTCTGGTCGAGTGTTACTTGGCCTTGTTCCTCCACCAGTTCTTGCATTGTCGATGAAATGAATTCATCGAAAGAATCCAGCTGCTGCGAGACTAAACCCTTCGTATCGAAGAAAGACGAGATGACGGTCCAGCAATCCTCCGAGGTGATCCCCTCCTCCATATCATCGTAAAACTCATCCTCGTAAGCATCATCGTAGTCAGCCATTTTGACGACGTTCTAAAACCAATACTACCCAGATAAAGAATCGATCAGTGAGCGCAAACAGCGCGACGCGCTCAAATAAAAGATCCCGTGCACAGGCTGTCTTGCTGCCGAAAGAAGCAGTGACACCTGGGAAGGCCTCGTCGGAAAGAGACGCTTGGAAAGGGTCAGTGGGCTGGGAACCTCAGGTAGATGAAAAGTGAGAGATCCCAGACAAACTGTGATGATGGGGATGAATGGCGCAGTGCTGGGCTCACCTCCGGACTTTGATGGATCTTGAGCAGAGCCGCCACTAGCCTCGACCGCGGTCTTGGCGCTATCAGCTGACTAACGCGGGAGTCAATAATATACCACGTGATATGCAGTTTACGCCTGAGGCACTATAGGATTTTACCCCGACCAAATTGGAATCGAGGAATGATATTGGCTATAATACATAAACCCATAAATCTCCCAATGCTAGTAAGGTCATTTACAAGAACTGTAGAAGAGTCTCAAGCATTTCCTTATGATCTTTCTGTCCGGGATCATTGTCCGAAAGCCCTTCAATTTGTTCTAAACGATGTCAGTACAATTACCACAAGGAGGAAAGGAAGGACTAAACTTACCTTTCAATGTACCTTGAATAAGAGAAAGGCCTTCGTCGCGATCGGCAAAAAGGGACACAATCTTCTTTTTAGCGCCGTCATCTTCTGCCACAAGCCACGCCAGAATTACATCAATGAGCTTTCGATTTCATGTCAGTTTTCTGCGCAACCTTCCTAGAAAAACGGCGACAAACCTGGAGGGAGAATAGACCAGCATCAAATCGCCGGGAGAGCCATTCAACTGCCATCACCTCGCGTTCCTCTTCGGTGAAATTCTTTCGTTCCTTCTCGATAGCTTGTTCAACAGGCAATACCCTCGACGCATAATCGCGCCTCAGCTTGACTAACTTCTCAATCTTCTCATAATTTTTTTCCATGAACTTAGCAAGAGTACGGATACGGGCTGCTGAACCTCCGGGTAGGAGACGCAGAAGCGAAGCAAAGATACCCAGTAAATGCTCTATCGTTTGGTTTTCTTGCTGTTCGAGTTTAGTTTCGAGCCCATGATCTAGAAAGCTAGAGCCAACCATACCTTTTTCATGAACATCCCAAACACTGTTCTCAAGCATGCTGCTTCGACAAACCTTTCGCACGCGGGCCTGCCTCCCAGTCCACCTAGGGCATGATCCAAGACTCGTAAAGCGCGCGGTTTACTAAACTTTCCTTCCTTCAACATGATTTGTGCAAGTTCAATACCTTCGCCCTCAAGAAACTTTTCCTTCCCGGAATCTTCATCAACAAGACAGATCAAGCAGTCGAACAGGTTCTCCACGAATTCTTCCTCGTCTGAATCCTTTGCAGGATCGCGCTTACGGTACTGGCTGAGTAGCTGAAGAAGGATATCGACGCCCTCAAGGCTAATGAATTTGCTTCGCGTCTTGGATGACGACTGCAATAGGATGGCTAATATTTCAGCCGAGTATTGCTGGTTTTGACTGACCGGTCTTTCCTTCTTCTGTATGCGAGTCAGCAGCCAAGGAAGTAGATTTGAATCATCGCCTAGCCTCTCTGCATACGACGTCTGTGACGCAAGGTTCTCTAGGACACCTTTGAACGAATTAGTATCAGTTTCATGTCAGTCTAGGAACAGGGCCAACTCACTCAGCACATAATAAACCCCTGCTCTGTCGACATCAGACTCTTCGTCCAACCGTGACAAGTTCTGGGTTAATAGTTCGATGAGGTCGGCGTCCAACTACAGATATCAGCAAGATATGACAAATATTGGCCTTGGCAGCATACCATTGCATTGACCAGTGTGTCCCATTGTTCTTGCTCTGCTTCAACGTCTTCGTCGGTCAACTCACTGATGATCTGAATCGCATCAATGGCAATATCTGCGTTTTCGTGCGAGAGCAAAGACATCAAAGAGCTTACGCAGCCCAGCTTTGAAAACTCTGCGTATAATTCGGGGTGTTCTGAGAGAATGGATAATCCCTTAATTTCGCTGTCTAGGTCGGCTTCCGAGGCCATGAACCTGGGCATACAGTTAGCATCGCACGTATACCATCCGGAATGATGAAGCGTAGATGCACCGCATACTTTTGCGGCTCATTCTCATATTTTCCGCGCAATTCCGCATTCTTTGATATCTTCTTCTCGAAATTAAGAGCAAATCGTCGCAGCCATGTGGTATCAAATTTCTCGGGCTAATCCAAACTCTCAGTATCCAAGGACTGCAGCTCCATGAGCATGGCTGTACCTACCGCAACATCCCCTTCCTCCTGCTGATCAATGTACTGCATCGCCTGAGCTGTCTGGCGCTCCATGCCGCCTCCGAAAAAGCGCCCTTCCTCATCGTCTGGGATATCCTCGGCGTCGAAGTCCGGAGGGAGCTCTGGACCGGCTTCGCCATCATCATCGTTCTCGTCTTCAACCATTGGCTCCTTTCCCTTTGATTTCACATCGCCATTCGCATCTAATTTAGCGGCCTTGTAGAGTTCGTCTTTGTGTCGAAGGTCAGTAAGCGACGAAGGAAAAGGTAGAAGGACAAAGTGTACTTGGATCTGTGGTAGCGTCCAGTTTGCGCTTGGCGCTGGCTGCTGAAGTGGGTTTCTTTCTTCATCAGCGCTAATGACCCTGATATAGATTACAGATATCTTACCTTGAAAAGTTCATCTATGCTGGTCATTGTTGCGGCTTGTGTAGTAGGAGGGGCGTACTTGGAAGAAACCCGCGTAGCCTACCAGCCAAATCTGTCACATAAATAGTCTAGAAGAGATAATTCAGATTTTCTCGAGATAGGCCTGATGACTGAAATATTGTCTCCTCTATATTGCGCTCAGGAATTTGATCTCATCACTTGGTCGCGCAGCTGCTCCGATGATATTACGGGCGGCGCGATAAGCTAACAACGCAACCGCCAAGCTCTGAAAGATTTCTCGGAGCGCATCGATTTACTTTCATTTCCGCAATCTCAATATCATTACTCTAGCTTTGTCTATCCACGCAAGCATCACATCCGGAGAAGTACTTCACTTTTGAATACCACCCTCACTCTTCACATCTTCACAATGGCTCCCAGACAACGCGTCGTTTCTGCTCACCAGGAGAAGAGCTTTTTGGGTGCCGCCTACGATGAAGTCACTCATCCCGAGAACGCCACCATCGTGAGAAGTGTTCTTGTCTTCGGCGTAAGTTAACGATTATGCAGTCTTTTCGTCTATGTTTGATTTGCGGTCGAGATTCTGATTGTCCTTTTACCACAGGCCGGTGTCGCTTTCCTCTACAGCTCTCTCAGCGAACTCCTGCTCCCTCCGTAAGTCGACACGTTTTCTCCCCTGATGATATCGCGATAAGCTCGATCCTTTGTCGTGTTCTCGAAAGCTGATGAGCGTTCTAGTCTGTGAACAGAATATCCGATCGCATCCGTGGCTCGCAGCCATCACCCGGATATAACTTCGTTGGGAGTCAGGCGATTTGTTGAGGTCGATTCGGAATAGACTCGAGCCTGCTATTCTTTTTCCTTGGTTTTAAGTAATGGATACCTGTACTATATTGCATGGATTGTGCTTTTGTGGGCATATATGTTTTTGGATGGACTCGTGTGGCGTGCATTATCATCTCCGATATGTCTGAAAAGAACATGAAAACCCAATACGACATGACATCCTTATGAGTTTAGTTTAAACTCTTATAGGAAAGACTTCTCTTCGAATATTCCGCCCTAGTATGATTGATGTGTTCGAGACTAAATGGGATCTCAATGATAAGCTAATGCAATACAAAAGACTCGCCTCGTCTTAGGTGCAGAATAAATATCTACAGCTGTCAGAAATTCCAGATTTGTAGGTTCAAAGGTGAAGGTGTTTTGCAATGACTCTATTCATAAATAGGTAAGTCAATAAACTGCTGCAGTGCTATAAAAGAAAAGGCACCGAGCGAGCTTCGGAATAATCGAACCAAATTAGTACTTGATGCCTCAGGCACCGTTACGCAAGTACCCGATCTTAAAATCCGATAACGGCCAGACTGATAACATCGTACGCCCCCATTCTCCCAACCTTCGAGACACGGCATGTCCATGTGTTAAACCAGCTGCAACGCTCAGGATCACTGGTTTGAACCATCCGCCAATGAAGCCACACGGTGTCTGGCCACTTAAATCTCCCCAATATCGAGATAGCGGGGGAAAAGGCCCACAGCTACCCCACACGGGGAACCTCCGGAACACCGCCCTCAACTGCCGGGGAGATCGCTATCCAATTTCATCTTCATAATTGTGCGAATACAACTCCGGTTCAGTCTACAGTTGAAATTTCTGATGCTGGTTGTCTTTCTCGCATAGCTGCAGTAGCAGCTTATCTACATAACTGCTTTCATTATGATCACCACGAAGCGCACGGCGTCAGACGCAGACATACATTACGGTGAGCCTGTGGCCAAACGAAACTCGCTGGGGTACGATGCGCGTACGCCCTGGCTACAAGACTCTAAGCCGCCTCCGACATGGCGGACTCTAGGAAACCGGGCAGTTCGGCCGTCTCTGCCGCTTGAGAACATGGTGGCTGCCGTGCAGGATCTTATAGATCCAGATTTCGACCCTCTTATTGCCATTCTCGATGAAGAGCCACGTTTCCTAAAGCCACTTCCTTCTCACATTTCCCCGGAAGACTTAGAGTTTCTACGTTTCCGTGGGGCTCTCTCGATTCCAGAGAGTGGGTTGCGGAACGAGTTACTGCGATGCTATATCAAATGGGTACATAGTTTTATGCCAGTGTTGAACCTGCAAGACTTCCTAAGGTGTGTCGCGGAGAACGATCCGAACGGTAACATCAGCCTCCTGCTATTTCAGGCGGTGATGTTTGTGGCGACAGCCTTCGTGGATCTCAAACACTTACAAGACGCTGGGTATGCGACGAGGAAGATTGCGCGGAGCGCGTTTTACACGCGACTAAGAGTAAGTGCAGCAATGCGTATATCTACTCTCTGGAGCTAACCGAGAAGCAGCTCCTTTACTCCCTTGATTGCGAAGAAGACCGAATAGCCATCTTACAAACTCTACTATTAATGACATACTGGACCGATCACGTAAACCATCCGCAGAGAGACATATGGGATTGGATTGGAGTTTGCAATACTCAAGCTCATTCAATTGGATTAAACCGTGACCCTACTACATCCCCCACAATGGACCTCAAAACCAAACGATTAAGAATACGTCTATGGTGGAGCCTATATTCCCGGGACCGTCTCATCTCCTTGGGCATGAGACGTCCTACACAAGTCAATGAAGGAACTAGCAACGTCCCAATGTTGAGACTAGACGATTTTGAGTACGAATCTTTTCATCCATCCGTTATCAATATGTTCCATTGCCGCCAACTAGAGGACCCATCCCATCAGAAGCGTCTGGCAACCATGTTCATGGAGAAAACTAAACTTTGTCAATGCATCGGGCGCGTGCTCTTCGCTCAGTACTCTCCGTCGCAACGCTTGTTCGGCATAACTAATCGGACCACTATTACCCTAGCCCCTAGGCAGGCTTCGGAATCGGAGTTGGCTCGATGCAGTCAACGACTCGACTCATGGGTCAACTCCCTCCCAAAGGATGCACAGTTCATTCCTGCTTCAAAAACGAACTTTAACGACGGAGAAGATGTCTTACTTCTCCACGGTGCCATGGTGAGAATGTTGTACCATGCTACTATAAGTGCTTTATATCGACCATGGGCGTATGGGTCCAACAAGGGCCAGAGTAAATCACGGATCGAATTGACCAACACTGCTCGGTCAAAGATGCACGATGCAGCTATAGGGATCACGCATATCATCCAAGGCCTGAACCAGCTGGACCTCACTCGATTTTTGCCCCAGTCTGGTGTGACAGTCATCATACCAGCTACTGTGCTACACCTGGCTAACTCCATGTCTGACAACCCTACGGTGCGAGAAGCCAGCATACGTAACTTCCACCGGTGTGTCCAGGTTTTGCAGGGATTGAAGGAGCTATATCCAGCCGCAGATATGGAAGTTGCCAACATCGAAGCTGCCGTTAGAGTCCAGTCAGACAGTGCGAGTACATTACTCAAAATCATGCAATCCAACAGTATCAATCTAAGCCAGCCACAACCCGCCGAGCCATATCGGAGGGGAAGCGATGTTGCCACTGTACAGACATTATCCCCAACTGAAGACCGAACACCAGAGCATTGGATCTCGCCTATAGAGACCGACACCGTGAATGAGTCACATAACCCTGGTCTCGAGCCTCCCAAGCCCAGCCTCGCCGACCAAAGGTCAAAGCGGAACAGTACTGTAATCAGTACAGCAGTCAACACTACTAGTACATCCGCATCTAAGGCTAAGCAAGATTACCTTACCCCTACAAACGACTTTGACGATCACTTCAACTCCGCTTTCAACGCTCATTCTCCTCTACCTGACCCTCCATTCAATCCATCAAGCTTCCTTGATATAGACTCAAATAACACCGAATTCCCCCTCTTCCAGTCGTCGAGCCATCCGGATATTGATATCGACTGGGCAGAGGACTTCTTACGAGGAGCAGATTTTAAGATTGACTTTTCTAGCTCCGCACTTGAGGACCACAGCAGAGATTTCTTCTCGTTCTCGGACAAACAGGAAAGCTCAAATGCTCCTAGGAAGGAGGAGATCACGGGCGATTTGGATAAAGACCTGGGGCTGAACTCCGGTGACGAGATGTTTTAGGATGAAGCGTGTGTCCTTATTACTTCTATACATATATCTGTCCAGCTTGCAAAGTTTCATCATGCTGTCTCGTATAGTCGTGATCTTTCATCAGCGATACCCTGTTTTAATTGCAGAAGCGAGCGATGCGTTTGCTTGATTCAACACAATATTCACCCATCCAAAATGAAGCTCGTCTGTCTCAACGTAGAGTCATAATTGTAAACCAGCCCTCCGTCTATGTAGAGTATCTCTATGAAAAAGACATATTATAGGCGACGACCGTCCTCTATTTGGCACTCCAGTCTTAGCGCTTAGACCAACGGTTGCTCTCGTCGCCTTCTTCCCATTCCTGTTCGACGTAGCCGAGTTTTTTCTTCACTTCCTGGACTTTCTGTTTGTCTCCCGTGTTCTTGCCCATGTTGTCACTGAGCTTGACAGCCGGACGACCATTTGCTGTAGAGATCTTGATGACGATATTGAGCGGCTTGGACTTTTCGCCATTTGAGTTATTCGTAAAGTCGTCTGCCTATATTTAGCGCAGTGCTTTTAGAGTATACCCAAGATTAGTACTTACTGGTAAAGAATGTACCAACGCCAAAGACGGGCTGGAACCCAGCTTCCTCCGCAATGACCTTATACTCGAGACAATGCTCGATGTTGAGAGAGTCAGAGAACACCATAGTCTTCTTGTCCGTGACGCCTTCCTTATCGTAGAAATCCCGCACCATCTTTACGAAGTATACAGGATCACCTGAGTCCTGACGCACACCGGTATAGGCTTGAGCATACGTTTCATGGGAGGTCCGAGCGCCACCGTCACGAAGTGGTGCAGTGATCGGGGCCTTGGTCTCCGCCTCACTTTGAACAGTCGATTCGTTAGTTGTGGCTGGTCCAGATGCCGATGTGCTGACTGCACCAGCTCCTGCGGAGGTAAATGCAGGAATCGGCTTCCGGAATGCATCGAGAAAGGCGGGGGTACCGAAAGTGTCCGTCAAGGCGATACCCAGAACCTTATCAAGGTCAGTCTCTTGCAGACATCACAGGTGATTGAACTTACTCCTTTTCCAAAGCAGCCAAGCCAGTACCGCAGGGCCAACTCGTTGGCGTTCTCATAGTCATCCGTAATGGCAGCAATGGTCATGTACCATTCATGCGCCACCGTGCCAACAGGGTCGACATCATACTTCATAGCAAAGTGAACATTACTTGACCCTGTGAATTTACCCTTCCACCCTTGTCGTTTTCCCTCCTCAGCAGCCTTCATCAGACCAGCCATCACCAGGTCATGGGTATGGTAATCACGGCGTCGTCTCGATCCGAACTCAGAGAAGATGCAACCATTCTCAAGCAGCGTACATCCTTTCCGATATGCCTTCTCCTCTTGGCAACTGTAGTCCCAGTCCTTATCGCTGAACATAAAGTATGCCTCGCTCGTCAACGCTAACAGCGGGATCTCGTACAGAATTGTGTCAACCCAGAGACCCTTGACCAGATACTCGACATCACCCGTGTCGCTGTCGCTGCCAGTATCATTCACAGGCGTAAACTTGATTTCAATCTGTTCGGAAGGCTTGAGCTTGAAAGTGGTCAGGAAGTCCAGGTAAGCATCGTTGAAGTATGGACACCGGGTCTTCAAGAATTTGATCTCTTCTTCCGTGATTCGAATTTTCGCAAGTCCTACCAGAGAGTACGGTTATCCCGATGCTCACACAATTATTCAATAAGGCCATACATACTGTCCATTTGCTTCAGAAGCCACTTGTGGGCCCCGCGCGTTAACTTCATGTGTGGAGTACGGTTCGTGAACCCGTAAGTCACGTCTACATAGTACACCTCGTCAGGAATTTCAACCATACCACATAAGAGCCGATATATACTCACGGGTATCAGGGAAGTACTTCAGGACGGCACATTGCATCGTCAACTTGTACAAATCGGTATCAAGAAGAGAGCAAATGCCCTCCGGAATTGAAGGGGAACCTTCTTGGTCCATTATGACTTGTTTCCGAGACCTGTATAGGAGTGCTAGCTGCAGTGGCTAGAAGTGGATGTAATGCGCGAAATTCAGTTCAATGGGGTAAGAGCCACAGTCAAAGGAAAGTAATTGTGTAGTAGAGAAGTTTATCAGCAGCTGAAAACAGTCATATCCACGCTGCTGCGGGGAACTACCAAACAAGACCATGTTTGTACTGTTTGCATTGTATAATCTTCGTCATGTTGCGGGCGACGTCATTTTGAGATGCAGTTAATTGATAATTATTAGACTATTGTACTGCGAACCAACCTCCTGTCAAATAATGTATTAGTGTTTATGGGTGGTTGTGTTGATATGCTGGTTCATAGTAGAGGTTTCTATACCTGCTATAGATTATACCGCGATATTGCGTAAAGGAAAGCCTCATGGTGTCTCAATGAGCATTGAAAACCCTTAACCAAATAGTCTATAGTAACTTAAAAAAGTGGGGCATATATTACTGAGTAGTATATGCCAAACAAGTGCGTTGTCATGGAAATATACCGTCAGCGTCAAATATTACCAGTTGTTGCCTTATTTGTAGGGCTGTAACTGCCCCGCCAGTTTGATAAAATAATTGTGGCTAATGCCTACAAGTATGTGGCTGTGCGGGGTTTGTTCTCAGGCACATCGGGTGTCGTATTATTCCGGTCAAGACAGCGCTCCCGCAGGCGCCTTAATCCATTATCAGCCAACGCTTATTACTCGTTCACCCTCCACGCTTGGTTCACGCGTTCTGCTAGTTGCGACTACGACCGGTCCTCGCCTGTGTCCCTACTTTGTACAAAATAACGAGACGTCTGCTCTCAAAGCTAATTACATCAGGAACTCTGGCTAGCCCGAACCACTTCAACATCGGTGGCGCATATTAATCAAGGTCGCTTGAGAACTACATCGATATGGCGCACGGCGCTGAGGACTGCGCATCCGTGTTAGAGCAATTCGTTCATGATGTTGCGAATCTGCCAGCTGAAATTAACCACTTGATGGAAGAGATCCAGGCCAAAGACAAAATCATCCAAGAATGTCGCACTACGATCAATTCGAGAGATAGTAGTTTACAAAAATTCATCAAAATGAATGGCAGTCTGACACCGAATCCCAAAGAAGAGCAATACGGAAAGGTCATATTACAGAATCTTGACAAGTCGCAACAGCTACAGGATGAGAAAATACAATTGAGTGAGAAAGCGTGCGTTCTATTAGACCGGCAAATCAAGAAACTGGACATCAAAATTCGTGACCTGCAGAATGACGGTGTTCTCTCGAACGATCCTCCCTTGCCCTCTCTCTTCAACAATAGCGACCAATACCGAGACCCCCCAAAGATTTTTTTTCCCGATTCCGCCTCCGACTCTAATTCATACAACTCTCCCCTCCATCCTACGTCCGGGAACGCCAACGTAATAATAGGCGCCACTCAGAGACTTAATCAATCACTGGCTCGATCAGCGGGTGTGGCTGGCCTAGGCTCCCCAACTGCTGCGCGAAGCTCAGCTCCCGCAACTCCCGCCGGTGGCACAGCTCATTTTCACCAACGACAACGCGAATCATCAGCTGGCGCTGTGGAGAACAAGCGACGGCGTCTAAACCCTTCACTAGGGACGCTACCAGCAGCATCGTCAAATCTCCGACAATCCTCTCTAGGTCCCGGCACACCCAAAGGAGGTACACCAGCTTCTAGTCGTGCTGGTAGTGCCGGGCCACGCTCATCAAGCACAACTAAAAAAGCCTTGACCAAGAAGGTTGCACCTCATCAACAATTGAAAAAGATCAAGGCATCATCTGGATTGAATGGCAAATCAACTAAACGGTCTTCCAGCGCTAGTGGCCGTATCAAGCTTACTACAAAGAAATCACCTTCCGCCCCCGGCGGCGATGAAGACGAGGATGATTCGATGCTCAGTAGCGCCGATGTCTCGGACTCTGAAAACAACAGCGATGCCCGGCGCGGAGATGATGACATGGAAGAAGAGGAAGAAGATGAGGGCAACGAAGATACCAAGGTCTATTGTACTTGTCGCAGTGTAAGCCATGGTGATATGGTTGCTTGCGATAACGAAAATTGCGAGTTCGAGTGGTTTCACTGGAAGTGCGTCGGTTTAACCAGGGAGCCTGTAGGCACATGGTTCTGTCCTCAGTGTGCAGCCAAGTTAAATAGTTGATCATACCCTCCAGTTTATCTTGATGATTAGCATGTTCTATTTCCTGAAATTAATCGTCATCTCATTCCATTGAGCAATTCAGTAGCTCTTGTAGATTTTCAGCCTTCCACCGTTTCATAAGGTACAAAGATTAGGCCATGAAATGAAGCAAACCAATAGCTTCTGTTAGAACCAAACAATCCTTATCCCAATTGCACTTTTAGGCCGTAAATTTCCCCTAAGAGAAAAAGATAGGCCTCGACCATAGCCAATCCCAAGATTCGTGAAACGCCATCGCTATGCAAGCAAACATGACTGGCGCCGCTGCGCTCATTGTACATAAATAAAAAGAAACTAACAAGGACACAAATTCCACGGGACCTAAAACCCGAGAGCCTTTTCCAGCCAAGGGTCAAAGTATTCGCAGCTTTCTGGGCTGACGGCTCCTCCAGGAGCGCAAAGTTTAAACACTGGGCAGGTACCGCAAGGTGCCTCTGTCATGCCGTTGGTTACCAGCCGGTCGTCGATTCCCTTATCCTCGCCTGCGGGCTTGCGGGCTTGCGACTGTTTAACGGCTTCCGGGTTCTTGACCGACTTGTACATCTCCCCGCTGTTCAAGGCCACCAGCTTACCATCGTAACAAAGCATATCAAGGAGTTGTGTTATACTCTCTTCACCCAGACGAACGGGGGTAATTCCACTCTCATTAACTGCACCTGTGAGCATCGAGACGGTTGGATAGCCACGGTAACCAGCCGGAAAAGGAATAAATGTTTTCTGTCCAGCCTCTTGTTTGACTGACACGCTACCATCGCTAGTTTTCATGCGCTTGGTTCGGTGCGCGTCTGCACTTGGAACTTCAAACCAACTCTTTCTGCTCACTGTGTACTCAATATACCCAGCGACAGTGTTGATGAAGTTCTCATCGAGTACTCCGTCAGTGAACCAGGCGCCACCGGTAACATCCTCACTGGGGGCAAGGCCCGCCAACATGTACATTTTCCGACTTGGGAATTTAACATTGTGTACGCTCTTGATATAGTTCTTCCCCTCCAAGGATTTAAGGCAACGGTCTAATATGGACTTGTGTAAGCCGGTTCGAGTTCCAATCGCACGAACCCAGATACCGTTGCGACCAGTAGAGTGGATCACATTGTATACCAAACTTTCGTCCGGGCTCAGGTTTTGAAGTCTGAGAGTAAATTATCACGTTAGCCTATCATATGGGAGGTCGCTCAAAAAGTCCTAGAGAACAATGGCATACTTTTCAGCATCTTCCCGTGAGATGATCTTCCAAGCCAATCGGTCATTTTTGCCCTGGAGAAGGCGAAACAGTTTCTGATCAACGAGCGATTGGGTGCATCGCAGCAGAAGCGCAAGGTCCGACTTAGGGACTATGCCCAGACCAAGCAGGTCCTGCTGGTAGAAGAGTTGGTCGGGAGGGTAGTTGTTCAGGCAATGTTCGTAGAGCTTAGAGGCGAGCTCAGTCACTGAGGCGCCGGAGGCCCCCGCAGAGGCCATTTTCAACGAGATGAAACCGAGTCGACAGACGAGTGCAATCACCGAAAATGCTTATGAAATGGCATATTCAGAGATGCATATTAGATCAGCATCTATCTATACCAAGGAGTGCCAAAGAATGCCCGGACGGGTTGAAGAAGAGTCTGTGAGAGGAGAACTTGACGAGTGCGACAGCGGCAGAAAAAGAATGTTTTTGACGGCTTTTCCATGCCCTTTTTGCCCGTAGCGGGGAGCAGCTGCCTAGAACGGTCTAGCGCGTCAGAGCTCCGACTCATCCAAGTCACTACTGCCTGAGGCACTCAATCCTCTCGGAAATTTCGAGAAGCTCCGCAGAGCTCATTAACTGCCGCAGCTTCCCCCGTCAGCAGTCCACCTCGACTGGAGTTGATTTCAACCGGCACATCTCTTCCCTTTCACTTCAACCCAACCACTATTGAATCCTGACAGCATGGCTGACGCTTTGAAGGCAGAGGGCAACAAGGCCTTCTCTGCAAAGGACTATCCTACTGCTATGTATGTATTTTACCCCGCTTTCTCTTAAGCTATCGTGCTAATCGCTTCACAGTGACAAATTCACCCAGGCTATCGCGATCGAACCCGAGAACCACATACTTTATTCCAACCGTTCTGCAGTATACTCTGCTCAATCCGAATATGAGAAAGCTCTAGAAGATGCCAACAAGGCCACGGAAATCAAGCCAGATTGGTCCAAAGGCTGGCAGCGTAAGGGAGCTGCCTATCGCGGTCTTGGAGACCTTCGTGAGTGATTACTTGACTTGAGTTGCTTCATTACCAGGTGTCACTAACAGACCCGTAGTGGCTGCTCACGATGCGTACGAAGAGGCCCTCAAAATCGAACCCGGAAACGACCAGGCTAAGTCCGGTATGAATGCCGTCAAGAGGGCTATTGATGCCGAAGCTCAGGCTGACGGTGTCACTGGCGACCCTCTGGGCGGACTTGGTGGTATTTTCAACGACCCTCAACTTTTCCAGAAGCTGGCCAGCAACCCAAAGACCTCTGGTCTGTTGGCAGATGGCGAATTTATGGCTAAGTTGCAGCGCATCAAGCAGAACCCGAACAGTGTCGGTGAAGAGATCAAGGATCCCCGCTTTTTGCAGGTCATGAGTGTTCTGTTGGGTATTGACATGAGCTTCGGCGCTCCTCCAGAAGGCGCTGCCTCCTCTGGTGCCGCGGAACCCCAAGAAGACGTGCCAATGCCTGATGTCCGTCCGACCGCCTCTGCGGCAAAGAAGGAGCCCGAACCTCAGCCTGAGCCCGAGCCTGAGGATGAGGAAGCGATCGCAAAGAAGAAGGCGCAAGAGGCGGGAGATGCCGAAAAGAAGATTGGTAACGAGTTCTACAAGAAGAAGCAGTTCGATGAGGCTGTTCAGCACTACGAGAAGGCATGGGAGTTGAACAAGGATATCACATACCTCAACAACATTGGCGCCGCTAAGTTCGAGAAGGGCGATCTTCAGGGTGCTATTGAAATTTGCCAAAAGGCCATTGAAGAAGGCCGTGAAGTCAGGGCTGACTTCAAGACCATGGCCAAGTCTTACACAAGAATTGGGACAGCGTACGAGAAGCTTGGCGATCTCACCCAGGCGATTGAATACTATAACAAGTCGCTCACTGAACATCGAACCCCCGATGCCCTTACAAAACTCCGCAACGCAGAGAAGACCAAGGCTAAGACTGAGAAGGAAGCCTACATCGACCCAGCCGAGGCTGAGAAGGCTCGTGAGCTCGGCCAAAAGAAGTTCCAGGAGGCTGACTGGCCTGGCGCTGTTGACGCCTTCACCGAGATGACGAAGCGTGCTCCCCAGGATCCCCGAGGTTTCTCCAACCGCGCCGCAGCTCTCATAAAGCTCATGGCCTTCCCTCAGGCTGTTCAGGACTGCGACGAAGCAATCAGCCGTGATCCCAAGTTCATCCGTGCTTATATGCGTAAGGCACAGGCTCTGATGGCTATGAAGGAATACAACAAGGCTTTGGATGCTTGCACTGAAGCTCAGGAAAATGATGATGGAACCCATGCCCGTGAGATCGATCAGCAACAGCAGAAGTGCTTGGAGGCCCAATTCAGCTCTCGTGCGGGCGAGACTGAACAACAAACCATGGAGAGAATCCAGAACGATCCAGACGTAAGTGGTGCAAAGTGTGATTGACAACTTTAGACTATACTAACCCCCAACAGATCATGGCTATCCTTCAGGACCCAGTCATGCAGAGCATTCTGCAGCAGGCCAAGAGCGACCCTGCTGCTCTGCAGGAACACATGAAGAATGCCCAGGTCCGCCTGAAGATTCAAAAACTTATGGCTGCTGGTGTCATCCGCCTGGGACGGTAAACGGAGATCCGTGGATATAAGGGGATAAGTACGACGGGATGAATTGAGACGACAGTAATCTGTTTTCGACCAAAAGGAAGGCCAGCTTATGAATTGATGTATTTTCAGCTATATTTCATTATTTTAATGATATATTGTCCTATCTTGATTATGTTCTACTGGAATGCTTTCTCCGCGTTCATGTAGAACAGCAGTATATCCTGTCATGTGCTGTTTCCGTGCAGATATACCGTTCTTACTTATATCACGAGTGATCGGTACCTGTTGCACTAGTAGTGTTGATTTTCGTAAGAATGGAAAGATTGAAGGAAAAGGTAGATCGGCCCCTGTCTTTAGCCCAAAGCCGTGCGGGTCTAGGTATATATCTCAAACAGATATCTGGAATTCTATTGCGCTGTGATCTCATGTATACTAGTGCTGAATATATATATATATGCATTCGGTACAGAGTATACTTTTGCTTTTGAGGAGAACCTTAGCATTCGCTCTTGTTCTTCTTCCCTATTTTACTTGTTTCTTTTTCTCTCCTATGGAGTATAGTGACCGTTCCTTAGAAAATTTCTTGAATGATTTTGAACTCATTTGGCTATGATATTATCCTTTGCCCTAATTCTACGAGTCGTCCCGGTGGAGGAATTATGGTAATAATAACAAGATACATTTAGAATTATTGGCCAATGTGCCCGACTTGATACAAGGACAACTGATAGAATTTCTCAATAGGCCGATCATTAACAAGAGAATTGTAAACGCAATTACACGTCAACCCGTGTATATTACTAGACAAGGAACTGATAGACTGCAAGAAAATCAGTAGGCGCTCAGTCAATTGGAAGAGGGTAAACCCTTCCTAGGGCTTGGCTGCTGACAGAGCCAACCTCTCAGCCGCACGTCCACTCAGTGGCTGGGAAATCAAATGCGTTACGAGTCACAACCGACCATTTTCAAAGGAAGAAAGAAGTAGAAAAAAAATTTTTTTTTTTTTTTTAGAGGAAAGGATCAAGGGTCCCGGAATCCCCGATCGATTCCCACGACCACAGATAGGCCAAAAATGTTCGAACATTTGATTTCTGGTAGCCTAGAAGTCCACAGATCGGAGTCGTACGTACACCTTTTCCAAGAATGACATACATCCTCCACTACGCAGCATTTTAGTTTACTACGAAAATGCAGCCATGATGCAGTCGGTCTGATTTGGTAGCCGGAGAGTGACCCAAGGTGCTTGTGCGATCAGCGTCTGTGGCCCACACTAACGAACCATGGATTATTGGGTGAGTTGATTTGGGTTGCGCTAGGATCGTATTGAGTAAAAATTGTGGGAGTTGGGATGTCTTGGTAGCGACTGGACTGCCTTAGTCCTCCACAGGTGGTTCCCTATGTGAGGGTGGTCTGTTCATGGGTCGTGTGCTCTCTCAATTAATTTATTTTCTTATCTTTAGTTTAATTTCTTCCCGGCATATCTCCTTCCCAGCCCCCTTTTCCCTGTGGCGGTGGGATAGAGAAGGTGGGCGACAATGGGAGACGATCGAGCAAAACTTCACATAGAGAATCAGTGAGCTTTGATAACTGAGGGTTGTCCTCTTAGGGGCATACGAAAGTCAATGCTAGATATTAAATTTGATTACTCCGTAATGAGCAAACGGTGGCAAACACGGGTGGTAGTGCGAAGATTGTGTAGATCTTAGGTCAAAGCTGAATAAGGTTGAATGGGAAGGTCAACAAGGCAGTTACAATTATAGATCTAAGGACGAAATGGAAGCGGTATTGGCCCATTAATGTACATACTTAGTACATACAGGAAGCTTGACGTAGGGGACATCTGTCACATGGGGGTTTAATTAGGGTTTATCTTGAGGTATGTTTATACATATGTTGATGTAGTAAGTAGTATCAAAACAGTTATGCAGCTTCTCTAAACGAAGCAGTGGCTGTGTCATCCGTGTACCAAACCACAGCTTCTGCTGCATGCCACGTGTAACCTGGTACTGTGGCGATTTCCTAGTCTCAGATCGGAATATATTCCGTGCAATTTCCTCAGTGCTGTGTGCTCGCACAATTATTTGTCGTAGGGACACTGAGTGTACTGGACCTCCTATGGAACCTGAACCACGTGAATGTGGATGGTACTATCAAGCACGCTTAAGGAATTGAGCGAATCATGAATGGGTCAGTACTGTCGCGATTGTTCCGAGGATCGGGAAAGGGGAAAAAATTAGATGGGTTCCACCCTCATGCATGCTAGTCAACTTACTAAGTGGATAATCGGTCACTGGTTTGGAATGAGTAGCAGTTGCTTGGCAGGGCTGTCCCAAGGTAGTATTACTGGTAGTCCAGGCACCGAAGAACCCATTACAAGTACGAACAGAAGTACACCGGCGATGAATGAATGTGGCGCAGCGAGACTCCCTTTAGTGGCGGTGCGAAGGTCTTTGATTGACCCGCTAATCGGCCGATCTGGCCTACTCCATCATTGTAATATTTAGTAGGTAGTAGCTGCGGTGAGCCGAGAATTACCTAGATACCCTACCATTGCTTTGGTGATGTTTGTCTCCTGCTTCCTACTTACTTTTTCTCTTCGGCTGCTAAGGAACTTGTCGGGTTTACTGGGAAAAAGTCTGTGGCTGGGTCCTTGTATTGTACCTCAAAGAAAGGCTGGTCCCTGCTAAGACGATAGGAGTATAGCCAATCCACTGTGTGGGGATGGTCGGGTAAGATTACGACTCCACGACAGAGAGCGTGAAAGACGAAGCGAGTGAGATGGACAACCATCTGATCGACTCGACTATCTTTTCTTGACTAGTATTCAGTCCCAGATCGACGTCACGGCCGCGGATCTCTCTTCCTTCTCAGCATTTTTCTGTCTTCTTTTTGCTTTTTAGAGTTCTAGGGGTCTCTCCATCACATCCAAATTGTGACCACTTGTTCTTTGAGCATATTTCCCCTTCTCTTCCCAATGTCTCTATTTGTTTATTTCATTGCTTTTTGATTAAATCATTCCTTAGCTCCCTCATCATTATCACTGGTTCTCCACTCGTATCTAGGAGATCCATCCCTCTATCTCCATCAGGAGGTTCTCCCCCTCTTTTTTTCTTCTTTTCTTTTTTCACTTTTCCATTCTTCTTTTTTCCCTTTCAGCTCCGCACCAGCCACGGTTCTCCTTGACGCAAGTGGCTTTGCCGAACTCAATCCGTTTTCGCTTTTCAGCTCTGATTTAGTTCGGCCTTCTCCCTTCACCATCGTCCGATCCTTCTTCTGCTCTTTTCAACGGTTTTCTTTTGCTCTCTCTTACCCGAGGGCGGTCAATCTTCGGTAAGGATTACTCTATGCTCTTTCTGTAGTGTTACCGTGGTCGATTCAATCCCCCTTCCCCCGAAACCCGCAACCTGCAACCCGTCCTATAACTGAGCTCTCGGGCTTAACCGTGGGTTCAGCCACTCCCCGCTGCGGAGAACTCGAAGGCAACCATCGATTTTCCCCCGAGCGCCAACTCACTTCGGACATTGACGAATCCTTTCCTTGTCCAACACCCACTTCTCACGGACTCCTTTTTCATTTGACTATTATTTTTTCTCTCTATAATTCCCCTTTCCCTCCCATCCTCTCCATCCTTATATAATTTGTTGTTTAACATTTCCTACTTTTTTTTGTTGTTTGCAATTCCGCGTTAGCTTATAAGAAACGGAGAATTCCATATTAGGCGATCTGACGACCATCCAGATTGTGTCGGTTGGGGATTTGTAATCGGTGAACCTTCACCCTGGGCCTCGTTGAATTGGTCCCGCCAACCAGAGAGCCATGGCGTCGCAGGAGTTAGAGAGAGAAAAGATCGAATTGAAGGAGGAGGGCGCCATTGAGGCGGCCGAATTGGCCCCTCAAGACCCCCAAGCCGCTGCGGCTGCGGAGAAAGTGTTGGTGGATGAAACCAGGAAAGCTGGCCTGCCAGCCTATCAATTTGACCCCAATGCGACCCCCGAAGAAAAAGCGGCGGAGGCAGCAGCAGTAGGTCTTTCTCGATACCTATCTTCTCGACTGCACACTGTTCGCTAACGGACGATTTTAACTGTAGCGACTACCTCCGGGCCTCAAACATGACACGAAACCTAAAGGAATGGCAATCATCACGGACAAGGTAGGTTTAGACAATGATTGCCTCTTTTGCACAACACAGGGATCTCTTGCTTAATTTAGTGTACTCCTAGGATGATGGCACTCCCGACCAATACGATCTTCCCCCACCGAAATCCGCAACAGCCCTGTTGAACGAAGAGAAGACAGAGATTGCCCAAGGAGAAAACGGTATGACCGAGGACTTGCGATGGGCTCGCGACAGAACTGGGTGGGCTCCTCGGTTTCACGAGGAGCCGACAGAGGAAGAAAAGGCAGAAGGGACCTTGCTGGACCACCAGGACTTCCTGGAAGGGAGATTAGATGACAAGTTTTTCGGCGGTAAGTAGGTCCTTCTGTGGGTGTTGTATTGACGCTGACCGGGTTTAGACTGGTACCACAATGCTGCTATCATAGTTTTTGCTTGTCTGTCTTCTTGGATCATTGCGATCCTGGGCGGGGGCTTAGGCTGGATTTTCATCTTAATGGCAGCCTGTAGTACGTACTACCGGACATCGATTCGTCGGGTCAGGCGAAACTTCCGAGACGATATCAATCGTGAAATGGCTAAGCAACGTCTGGAGACCGACACCGAAAGTTTGGAATGGATTAACAGCTTCTTGGTCAAATTTTGGCCCATCTACGCGCCTGTTCTGTGTGATACGATCATCAACTCGGTTGATCAGGTCCTCAGCACTTCGACTCCGGCTATGCTCGACAGTCTCCGACTGAAAACATTTATTCTCGGTTCCAAGCCTCCTCGATTGGAGCATGTGAAGACTTATCCTAAGACGGAGGTTGACACAGTCATCATGGATTGGAAATTTAGCTTCACCCCTAACGATACTATGGACCTGACAGCCCGTCAATTGAAGAACAAGATAAACCCCAAGGTTGTCTTGGAAGTTAGATTGGGTAAGGGTGTTGTCAGTAAAGGTCTGGATGTGATTGTCGAGGATATGGCTTGCAGTGGCTTGATGAGGGTGAAGGTGAAGCTCCAGGTTCCTTTCCCCCACATTGAGAGGGTTGACGTCTGCTTCTTGGAGCGCCCGGAGATTGACTATGTTTGCAAACCCCTGGGCGGTGACACACTTGGATTCGATATCAACTTCATTCCCGGCCTAGAAACCTTCATCAAGGAACAAATTCACAACAATTTGGGCCCCATGATGTACAGTCCCAATGTCTTCCCTGTCGAGATTGCGAAAATGCTTGCCGGAAATCCAGTGGATCAAGCCATTGGAGTCGTTGCTGTTACGCTGCATGGTGCTCATCACTTGAAGAATCCTGACGCGTTCGCTGGTACTCCTGATCCGTACGCAAGCGTCTCTTTGAACGGCCGCACGGAACTGGGACGCACAAAGACCGTTCACGACACAGACAGCCCAAGATGGAACGAAACGATTTACGTTATTATCACCTCGTTCTCTGACACTCTGACTATTCAGCCATATGATTGGAATGAGTTCCGGAAGGACAAAGAACTCGGTACTGCGACTTTCCCCTTGGACCGACTTGAAGAGCAGCCGGAGCACGAGAGTATTTATCTGGAAGTTATGGCTAGTGGCCGGTCTCGTGGTTCTGTCCATGCGGATATCCGATTTTTCCCTGTTCTTGAAGGAAGAACGCTTGAGAACGGTGAGGTTGAGCCAGCCCCAGAATTGAATACGGGTATTGCTCGCTTTACTGTTGAACAAGCTAAGGACTTGGATGGTACAAAGAGCCTTGTCGGTCAGCTAAACCCCTACGGTGTTCTCATCTTGAACGGAAAGGAAATCCACATCACGAAGAAGTTGAAGCGCACGAACAACCCTATCTTTCAAAATGCTTCCAAGGAATTTTTGGTCACCGATAGAAAGAATGCTCGACTTGGCTTGGTAATCAAAGATGATCGTGACCTTACTAGGGACCCGATCTTGGGTACCTACCAGATCAAGTTCAACGATATGCTCAAAATGATGGAGAAAGGCCAGGATTGGTTCCATCTCCATGGGGCTAAGACAGGACGTGCCAAACTCACCCTACAGTGGAAGCCCGTTGCCGTGGGTGGCATCTCGGGCAGTGCTGGCTACATTGATCCAATCGGCGTGATGCGCTTCCACTTCAAGAGCGCAACTGATCTCAGGAACTTGGAAACTATGGGCAAATCTGATCCGTATGCTCGTGTGCTGCTCTCTGGCTACACGAAAGCTCGAACAGTAACGTTCAGGAATAATCTCAACCCCGAGTGGGATGAGGTAGTTTACGTTCCGATCCACAGCACTCGTGAAAAGCTCACTCTGGAAGTTATGGACGAAGAATCCGTCGGCTCCGACCGATCCCTCGGATCGCTAGAAATCAACGCCGCGGACTACGTCCGCGAGAATGAGAACGGAGAGTATCTCACTGATGACGAAAAGCAGCATATCTCCAGTGATCTTCGCATTGGTCATGGTCGAGTAAAGGGAAAACTCAACTACACTGTCGCATTTTACCCCAGCATGCCTGTTGTTAACCCGGATGACGAGGTCGAAGAGGATGATCTGACAGAAGGTGCTAACGGTGACGAGGAGGGTGGTGATCAACCCAGGAAGAGCGTGGATTCTAGACGCAAGATCTCGCATACCAAGTCACCTAGCACGGACTCCAAGGCTGCTACAACAAATGGCACGAATGGTACAGCGGAGTCGAAGACTAGTCTTGACTCATCTAGGCCCGCTACTATCAAGGATTCTGAAACGATGTCTGTTAAGTCCATGAAGGAAGTGCCGAAAACTTTCATTTCACTGGAGGATATAGCACAATATGGTATTTCTCCGACAATTCCATTTTCCCTGTTGTCATCCCATTTCTGTGTTTGGAACTAATTTATCCGCAGAGTCTGGCTTCCTTGTCTTCAAATTCCATGAGGTACACCTTTCTCGCAGCAATGTACAGATAGAGGTCTTGATGGACGACTATATGTTCCCTGCATACACATCACCTAAGATCCGCTCCAAGTCTGCCAAGGTTGAAGACAGTATGTGATTGTTCTCGGCAAAAGTATTACGGAATTAAAACTGATCGTGTCGCAGTTGGTGATGCCTTCGTGCGTGAGCTCGAGTTCTCGAAAATTACGCTCCGGATTGTGGACAAGGAGGATCCTAAGGCGAGCAGTGACGAGCATACCGTTGCGAAACTTACAGGCGATACGCTTTCGACTCTACAGCGCATCTTGGTAAACGAGTCCCTGCCATGGTTACAATCCGCTACCCCATAACTAACTGCTTCTAGTACAACCCAACCGAACTAACACTGCGGTCGGACAGTGGGGAAGTAAGCAAGGTCACTGTTAGTGCTCGGTATATCCCTGTACATATGAAACTTGATCCGTCTGAAAGCATTAACAACATGGGAACCTTACGAGTGGATGTTCTTGATGCTGCTGAGCTCCCATCCGCCGATCGAAATGGTTTCAGCGATCCATACTGCAAATTCCGTCTTAATGACGAAATGATCCACAAGACCAAGGTACAGAAGAAGACTCTTCACCCGGCCTGGAACGAATACTTTGAAACACCTATCAAATCTCGTATCGCGGCGGACTTCCGGGTGGACGTGTATGATTGGGACTTCGGCGACAAAGCAGATTATCTGGGCGGTACCCACATCGATCTTCGAATACTCGATCCCTTCCAAAGCCAAGAAGTCTCTCTTCCACTTGATGGCAAGTCGGGTGCAATCCGTCTGAAGATGCTGTTCAAGCCGACCTACGTGATGCGGTCTCGGCAGGGTTCCTCGACCTTCTCCGGTACCTTTGCTACTCCTGGGAAGATCGTCGGAGCACCTGTTAAGGGTGTCGGATTTGTTGGTGGCAACGTCATCAAGGGTGCTACTTTGGGTGCTTCTTTCTTGAAGCGCGGTATCACGTCGCGATTCCACAAAGATGATTCTTCGAGCATCAACGAGGTCGCAGAAGATCAAGAGGACGCATCTCAGCTGGAGGCACCATCTGTTCTGGTTGAGGGCAATACTCCGCCTAGCTCAGCGCAAAGTAATAGCCTGCAGCACTCGCGCACTCGGAGTGTGGCTTCGCATTACAGTGATAGACTTGGCCTCGCTGGTAAAGGAGACACGGGAACTGCTACGATTACTGTGGTGTCTGCCACCGACTTTCCTCCGTCGGCTAATGTGCGTGTCACTGTGAAAGCCCTGGGTCCCAAGCCCAAAGAGGTGCTCAAGAGCAAGGCCCATAAAGCCAGTGGTGGTACAGTGCATTTCGATTCGTCGCATGAGACCTGCCGTGTGCACAATACCACAGCGGATGCGCAGTATCAGATCCGAGTTGTTGACCATGCTACATTTGGTTCGGATGATGTTCTCGGAGAGGCACTCTTCTTCGTTGATGACCAAGGCTCCGTGGCCGGACAGGAGAAGGTGGTGAAGGTTGGTAGTGGTGCTGTTGCTATCCGCAGCAGCTTCTCGGGATCCGAATCTACCCTCCGGCCTGGCACTGCTCATTCGAACGGCGGAGATGCGGCGTCCGACGTAATGGACAGCCCAGACTCGAAGAAGCCCGGCCGTCGCAGCTTCCTTAGCAAGAGGAGCGTTAGCGGAGCATAAAGGGCGGTTATACTTCGCCGGAAGCGTTCAGAGGAGGAACTAAAACAGTCGAACAGGGATTTTGCCCTGGTACGCCTCTCTATGTATTTGTTCCTGATGCCCTTTATGATATTGCGTTTTTCCATTATTGTTCCTGTTGTCGGCTGCTGGCCACCATGTGATGTGATATCCTTAAAGTTCTGATCGACCACTAGCATTTCTGGGAGGCTAGATGTCGAATGAGTAAATCTTATTGTGACTTTTATTACTTTTGCACGATAGATGGGTCATAACTACCCTACCCTACTCCATACAATGCAGTTGGATTGCCGTACACACAACCTTACACCGCCGGAATAAGCCAAAAGAAATGGAAGGAATGGACCTAAGCAGTACTATTCAGTCGTTGAACTGGACTGGACATGACATGTCTTATCCCGGACCCAGTGGAAGAAACGACTATTGGAGTAATGTGCCCACCGACGTCTGTTAGGGGCTTCATTTTTAAGTTTCCTAGCCTCTTGTGTGAACTGTGTCGCTGGCCCGAGCGCATGAAGGCGATCTCATTCGGCTCGTACGGAGTAGCAACCCTGATCTATGAGGGGATATTTTCTATAGTCGGGCGTAGTATGACAGTTGTCAACGTGCTGCATGTTTGGTACCTATGATGATATTTATGACATACATACATGCATATCAGGCATCAAGGACCCCTCCGCATGAGTTGTCCAGTTTAGGTGGCCGGGGAGGGGGAGGGGGGCGGTGACCTCCCCTTCCTAATAGTCTTCGTTCCCTTTTCAAATCGAATCTGAACCAAGTCTCACGACAAAAGGAGTCGACGCCGGCAACTACCATCTACAAGCCCTATGGAGTATGGGTACCCTAAGTGGGGGGTCTTAGAAGTTAATAATACATATGGGCCCAGACCGGGAAATAACTGATATGGGCACGGTAAAATTAGAAAATCCCAACCCAACGATCACAGTATCCTGCATGTCAACTGAGACTTTGAGCGACGACTAGACCGAAATAAGCGTGGCGATTCACGAGTTGGTGGCCGTGTGATCCGTTGGTGGGATCGCAGTTGATAGCGCTTTTTAGATAGGGAACAGAAACCGGATGGAATGATCGGACCTACCATTGGACTGTCCGGAGTACACCCGTCAATAGTGCGTAAAACGGGTTCAAGGACTAAGGCCGGTGTTCGGGATGTCTCACGTTTTCTCTTTCGCTCTCTTTCTGTTGTGACTTGACTTAGTCGGCCGACGGGACGTATCAAGAGGGATTGGACAATTGTATGGGATATAGTAGGGCACGGAGCACCATGACCGCTCCTGAATGGCTGAAGTTTCTCGAAAGTGCTCGTGCTTCCTCCTATCATATGGCGTAGATTGTATGGAACAGACGAGGAAGTTTCGATGGGCAACTTGCAAGGTTAATTAATATTACGATGGCTCAAAAAGTGACGAGGCAGTGGGGAACTCTCAAGATTACTCTCTCGACATTAGTAAATTCGAACCCTGAGAAAAGGGGGTTATGCTCGGTCTAGAATAAGGAGAGTCCCAATGTCAGATGACGATGGATGACGACCTGTGCCTTTGGATCTACCAACATCAGCTGCAGATGTACATATTATAGGTATTAGTATGTGCAGTATACTACTACTTACAGTACACTTCAATAGTCGGTCGTCATGTTTTACCCCTCCTCCTCTCGAGTTGAACTTGTGTAATTCTCAACAATGCAGTGGCCGTCAGTCCTGGTATTGACGTACGGATGATGCTAAGAATAGGTAAAGGTATCACACTTGGCAGACCAAAAAAACAAGAATGTGTCTGCATTTACTGGTTTCGTATGGTCAGTGGACCGTCACCGCCGCCCGGATTCCAGTGGTGGGCTGGTAACGGCTATGTATTGGTACCGGTTTAGTCCCCTTGAATTGTAAACCCCACTTGGTTACCCCCCTCCTCTTGCTCTTACTCTGTAAAAGGCGATAAAAATAAAATAATAATTTAAAATAATAATAATAAAATCAATCAATCGACCATCACAAAGGGGAGCCTAAGGTACCAAACCAACCCAATAGGAACAGTATTAAGCTTCTTCTTCCTCCTTGTCTTGCTTGTTTTTGAATCTTCTCTCTCTTCCTTATTTACCCAAACTATCCTTTACTCTTCTCTCTCCCTCCATCCTTGCTATCATTCTCATCCACGTAAGTATTTCCCCCTCTTCCCTCAGGCCTGTCGCACCATTTGCCGTTGGGGACGAGTACCAATGACGGCACCTGATTGAAACCCATTCCTCTCCTCCGAAAGGATCGACGCTCTCTGGCGTGGCAACTGAACCCTCCTCGGGGTCCCCAATGGTCCGCTTAAATCAAGTGTCGTGTCCTCTTGGCTCGTCCTTCCCTCTGTGTTCATTCTTGCTTGCTCCTCACGCCCACTCTTAAGCTTTCTGAAGCTCCATTAAAGCTAATCCCAACGGTGTTGACCGTAACAGAAATCCTCCTATCGCCCCTTTTAACTTGAGCACTCCTGCCATAGTCCTCTTACTCTTACCTTTCTTTTGATCGAAGACCTCTCCCCGCACAACACACACAATGGCAGCCAAAGCTTTGCCTACCCACCTCAGAGCTCCAGCCACGGAAACCTCAAACGCTGGCTCTTTCGGCAAGCACCATGGAAAGTCTCAGTCTCACATGGTAAGTCTTGTGGATTTCATGACACTCGTCTGGAGTTGCGACTGCGAATGATGGTCCGTGGTTTCCTGAATTGTATGCACACTTCCTTAGCTGCTGGGTTGCGACCCTGCAGGATACTGTGGGGAAGGACCTGGGGCACAGATGGGTTGCAACTGCTTTTAAGCAACTAGAGGTCTACCTTGCCTTGTTCCTTGACCATATGGGCATATAAACCTGTCTTAAATGGTGGTCTGCATGGACTTGGTATACTTAGCATCGCATATCCCTACTACTTTAAAAGCACGCATTTCCTTTGCACGGTTTTCTACTCAGAAAGCGTACATTGTATTTTGCTGTGTTACTTTGCTGAAAATCTCTAACACTTATCCTGTGCTTCCTGAAACGTATACCGGATTCCCCCGAACCGTTACCTGACTTTTTTGATTTTATCACTCTTGTTTGCGACCTTCTCTTTTCATCCCAGGACATTAGTTTCTATAGCTATCTTTACTTCTGGAGCACCTCCAGGTTGTGGGTTGTTTTTGGAATTTTACAAGTCGTTTTTTGCTTTGACATCCGCCGAACTCCTGTCATGTCGTGTTTTAGGACTTGCATGCTAACAGGCCGATTTCCTCAGGCGTTCGAGAATGCCTCGACCAGCGTTGCTGCTTCTCAGATGCGTAATGCTCTGAATGCCCTCTCAGAGACCGTCCCTGATGCTCAGGAGCGCAAGCGCTTCGAGGCCGAGATGGACAACTTCTTCGCCCTCTTCCGCAGATTTCTGAACGACAAGGCTAAGGGTAACGAAGTGAACTGGGACCGCATTGCTCCACCCCAGCCTTCCCAGGTCGTTAACTACGAGAGCTTGGGCAGCGAGGCCTCGGTTGAGTTCCTGAACAAGTTGGCTGTTGTTAAGCTGAACGGCGGCTTGGGTACTTCCATGGGTTGCGTTGGCCCCAAGTCGGTCATTGAGGTCCGTGAGGGCATGTCGTTCCTGGATCTGTCCGTTCGCCAGATCGAGCACCTGAACCGCACTTTCAACGTCAACGTTCCCTTCGTCCTGATGAACTCCTTCAACACCGACCAGGACACTCAGTCCATCATCAAGAAATACCAGGGCCACAACGTTGACATCCTTACCTTCAACCAGTCTCGCTACCCCCGTATCATCAAGGACTCTCTTCTCCCCGCTCCTAAGAGCTTTGATGCTCCTCTGCAGGACTGGTATCCCCCTGGCCATGGTGATGTCTTCGAGTCCCTGTACAACTCTGGCACTCTTGACAAGCTCTTGGAGCGTGGTGTGGAGTACATCTTCCTGTCCAACGCCGACAACTTGGGTGCTGTGGTCGACCTTCGCATCTTGCAGCACATGGTTGATACCGAGTCTGAGTACATCATGGAATTGACTGATAAGACCAAGGCCGATGTGAAGGGTGGTACTATCATCGACTACGAGGGCAAGGCTCGTCTCTTGGAAATCGCTCAGGTTCCTAAGGAGCACGTCAACGAGTTCAAGTCTATCAAGAAGTTCAAGTACTTCAACACGAACAACATTTGGATGAGTCTCCGCGCTATCAAGCGTGTCGTTGAGGAGAACGAGCTTGAGATGGAGATCATCGCCAACGAGAAGTCGATCCCCGCTGACAAGAAGGGTGACGCCGACCAGGCCATTTATCAGCTTGAGACCGCTGTTGGTGCCGCTATCCGTCACTTCAAGAACGGCCACGGTGTGAACGTCCCTCGTCGCCGCTTCCTGCCCGTGAAGACATGCTCCGATCTCTTGCTGGTCAAGTCGGATCTTTACCGTCTGGAGCACGGTCAGTTGGTCATGGACCCTAACCGCTTCGGTGGTGTTCCTGTGATCAAGCTTGGATCCGATTTCAAGAAGGTTTCCGACTTCCAGAAGCACATCCCCAGCATCCCCCGTATCGTTGAGCTCGACCACCTGACGATCACCGGTGCCGTCAACCTGGGTCGCAATGTTACTCTGAAGGGCACAGTCATCATCGTCGCCACGGAGGGTAGCACCATCGATGTGCCTCCTGGCTCGGTACTGGAGAACTGTGTCGTCCAAGGAAGCTTGCGTATCCTGGAGCATTAATTTACACTTGGACTGCCATCGGTTTGCATCATTCTCCGGTTTGCCCTTCGCTGGGCTGGTACAGAAGGAGGTGTCTGCAAGGCCGGATAGATCTGTTTTAGAAGCGGGGGTTTCTTACCTTATGTGGATTTTGGGTCTGATTAACATATATCCTGTGTTGATTGAACGTCTGGGAGGCGCATTCGTGGCAACGGTTTCGATTGGGGAGTGCAGCAAAACTTAGTTTAGTATTGTCCATAATCTTTTATCTTCTAACTACTAGTTCTATTTGACTTTTTCTGGATAGAGTATTTCCTCTTGATTTCCTTGATTTCTAACGAAGCATTCCTGGCCCGATGGGACGCCGAAGGATCTACCTACCCGCACAGCGTGTTTCTTCCGCGTAAGCAATGTCCCCGGATACTAGGGTCGAGAATGATTTCCTGGTACGGTGGCCCCTCGACTTAACTCAAAAACCTACTCGGCCTCTTTCTGGCAACACATGATTGCTCCAGTCCCATTCGGGCCACCCCATCACGTGCAAGATCGCGGGACTATCTTCCGGGTGTTTCGCTATGTCCATCACTCCCAGTCAGCCCGCCATGCCTTCTGAAACGACGAGAAAAGCTGTAAAGGAGTTCCGAGGTCCTTTTTATGAGCCTGGTCTTCTGACCTGTCGATTTGTAAGATGTGGCTGCTGTAGCTGCTGTAGCACCTGATGTGGCCATGGACGCCATAGGGTTCGGACACGGTTTCCTGTTGCCATAACCAGAACTGCCTTACGCCTCTAACGTTTTCCTGTACGTCATGCATAGGCAACTCAGGCTTAGTACAAGCAAGGAGGGGGGGGGGCGCTTATGGAATCGTGTCTTGCGGAGCCTTGGAGCCGTCTTCTTGTTCTGGACTCCTCTTCACATGGCAGACTTTACTGTGTTTGTTAGTATAAGACTCATCGATGTTCATCAATTCGCCTTCACCACACTCTATTCAATTGCTTTGTGGGTCCCTGGCGAGTGGTTGGCGAACGAGTTGAGCTGGCTGTGTTTATTTATTGTATGCTTTCGCCGCCACCATGAGCCAACAGTCAGCGCACCGTCAAATTGCCCCGGGACCTTCGTTGAAATCTGAATTGCCCCCGGGTGATAGTCCGCCTGGAGAAAACTACCGGACCACACCGATGGACCCTTCAAAGAAGCGGGTGTCCATGGCCTGTTTGGCTTGTAAGAAGTCCAAGCGGAAAGTATGTTGTGGACTTTGCTTGCGCATCATGTTTCAACATGAATGTCTCGATCCTTTTGTCTTTCATTCCCTTTTGTTATTAGCAATCTAATAAGATTTCTTTTTTGCCACTCTTTTCTTCCTAACCAAGAAATGAAATTGAGTTTGCTACTGACAGATTGTGACTTAGTGCTCCGGGGTACCTCCGTGTGACAATTGTCGAGCCTTCAATCGACAGTGCATCTTCGATGAAACCCTAGATCAACGCCGGCGAGTAGCCGCTAAACGTACCGCAGATGAGCTCAGTTATCACCGAGACATGCTCAATGACCTCTTGAGGGTGATGCGAGCGGATGATCAATCGTTTGGCCTCAGGCTTTTGGACATCATTCGAAGGGATGCCACCGCGGAGGAGATGCGTGGATTTATCGACGAGGCGCTGGCCCAGATGGAGGGTACGGACAGTGCGGACGAGGTCACTGTCCGCAAGTTGGAGGATGTTCGACGGGTTATCAATGCTGAGGGGGCCGGGCCGTCCTTTCGTCCCAAGGTCATGGACATTCATTACTTATGCGATGAGGTGCCCTTCCGAGTTCCCGCCCAGCCATGGACTACAGTTACTGAGGATGCAGATCTTGTATCGCACTTAATATCCCTGTACTTCACCTGGGACTTCCCGTTTCATGCCTTTCTCGATCGTGATGTGTTCCTACGAGACATGGCCAGGGGCGACCTCAACTCGGAGTGTTGTAGTCCATTTCTGGTCAACGCACTTCTTGCAAATGCATGTGTATGTGATAAGCCCGTCACTTCTGTGGATACATACTAATTCTATGCAGCATTTTTCGGATTACTCAGAGGCATACGTGGATCCGGGCGATATTGTAACTAAGGGCGCTGATTTTCTCGCCGAGGCCGAACGGCTAAGAGACGAGGAGCCCGCAAAGCTGAGTCTCGCATTCCTACAAGGTACCCTTCTGTTGTATGAAAGGTTCGCAGTCAGCTCATCCGCTATCTTCATTGGCACTTGCTATCTAACATCTACAAAGGTATTCCATATCAGGAAACAATGACCTGGGCTATAAAATGCTCCATCAAGCGATATGGACGGGCGAGTCGCTAGGCTTAATTGGACCTAAAGTCTTCAAGTTCAGCTCTGGACAGCTCACGGATGATATGGATGTTTCTATCAAGCGGACCGCCTGGGGCTTGTTCCATATAGATACGTAAGTCATCTTACCATACCGAAAGGGTAACTCTCATCTCTTGACTAGTGTCGTCCACACCGACTTCTTAAGGCCAAGTCTCATTGACAAAGTCAACTTGGATCGGCCTGACAGAGCTCGAATGGATGAGACGGCTCTGTGGGTTCCGTATCCTTCCCATCGCGCTCCGCGGCCGTCCCTTCTTAGTCAGTACTTTGACGAGTCATGCAACCTGTGTGAGATTGCCCGTGATATCTCACAGCAACTGTATGCAATCAATGGTTCCTCTTTCTCCGCATTTCACCAACGCCGCACTAAGGAGGCACTGTATGAAAGGCTTCGACGATGGCACCAGGGGTTACCGGATGCTTTCAACCCAGATCACAAACCACCACCATATATTATATTACTAAGGTACGCCTATATCTTTCGTCGAAGATATTGAGCACGGCAAATCCCCTCTCGCGCTTGTCAATTTAACCCCCAGATCCTCGACGATGAAGCCCCGTGTCACATTCCCCTCGACACCATGTCAATGCTGATTGTTACATTAGGATGAGGTATCATACTTTGACTATCAATCTATTTTCTTGGAGGCCCGAGGATGATGTGTCAAGTGTCGATTCCGAGGCTCCCAAAACGCCCGAGAGTCCACCCGGGCTTAGCCCACCACGTTCGAAATTCGATGCTCTCGAGAATATCCTATCTTCGGCGCGTGCAATTTCCGCGTTGACACGTCTTTATCGGCGGGAATATGGCATGAGTCGTGCACACCACTTTGCGCTGTATGCCATAAATCTGGCTCTATTCACGATGCTGGATCATGCCAGTTTTGACATTTTGGATCAAGACTTCCTATCACTGACGAGCGCCTTCATAAGCTTAGCCAGCCGTTCTCAGCTTGGGAGGAATCTCTTCCATCTGTTCCGACAGTCTGTTCTAACCAAAGGCCAGGGGAAGCGAGCATCAAGCTCGAGTACTGTCAATGATGAACTGAAGGCTTTATTCACTGAAGATATCTCATCACCGTCTCGATGGGATGGTTACGCCAAGGGATTGGAGAAACTGAATGAGGACGAACGGTACCATGGCATCCCGGGAGAGGGAGATCACACACTCTTCGACATGCTCGATTGTTATGAGAGTCTGAGCTTAGGGAAAGATGAAGTAGCTCCGGAGAGGTACCGACCAGAGGCACGATAGATGCTAACTTTGTGGTCAACCCGGGGGGGGGATGTCCAAACCAAGAACTACATATATCCTGTACTTGAAGTTTATACAGTATCTACTAGCCCGTTTATTCTATATCTTAACCATGAACATTCTAGTTTCAACGTGTCTACTACCTATATCACCCTATATATTTGTATAAGTAGTTTGATTGTCCTCTTCCCGTGATCTTCGGGTGGTGACATCATTGGCTGTTCATCTCCCGTTGGACTACATCATCCTCTCTTCAAAGCTTATGGGTCGAGCCAGTCAAGGTCATTGCGGTCCGTGCCTTGTTACCAAGGACCTGAAAAGCCCTGCAGAACGAAAGCTGCTCATCTGTCGCCATGAGACGATTACACCCTTGCCGTTCCTGAGTCATATTGGCCACTGTGTCATCTGGCAATGGAAAATAATTCTCAGCTGTATTATTACAATCTGCCGACCGGCGAGGAGAGCAATCGAGGCCCAGGGTTTGATCTCTCGGTGCCTCAGTCCTCCGACTGGCTTTGGGGCTCCAGTCCTGGCAGCTTCCCGGCGATGAGCTTCAATCCGTACGCCATACCTCCATACACGGACCGACCTCCGTTTCCAAACCAGCAGTCTTCCAGATCGTCCTCTTCACGAGAGATTCCGAAGGTGGCTATTCCGCGGACCGCAGGTATCAGTGGCCAGTCCCAACGTCGCCGATCCGCGCGCGCTTGCGAACCTTGTCGTCAACGGAAAATCAAGTGCGATGGAAACAAGCCGGCCTGTAAACAATGTGTGGAGCATAATGTGAGCTGTTCCTATCTAGATGTGAAACGAGTCCGAGATCAGAAACAGCTTGGGGTGCTGGCGAAGAAGGTCCAGCGTTATGAGAAGCTACTGGAAGGGATTGAGCCGGAAATTGAAGGTGCTCTCGCAAGGCGAATCAGAAGATGCTTACAGGTTTGTGACACCGTCTGTGTACCCCTGTCAATCTTTTGGCCTCACTTAAGGAATAGGACAGCCTACTAATAAGTACAGGGCTCTGAGGCATCGTCTGCAGATGATGATTCCGACTCAGGTGACGAAACTTCATCGATTGGATCCTTGGATGAGATTGACCTGATAGATGAGGATTTGAATCGGGATGAGAAGTCGATAGCCATGGGGTTTTTTGGAAAGAACTCTGAGATATCATGGATGCAGAGATTGGAGGATGAGGTTGAAGGTCGTAGTCAAGGCCTCGATGACTCGGGCATGGCGCTGGATCAAGCTACTTCTACGCAGGAACAGAAGCATGACGTCCCCACTACAACTGTAAGCTATCATCTCGACGACCTTCAACTCCCATTGATGGATTGCGTGGATGCATACGCGCTGCCACCAAAAGAGCTAGCAGACCAGTTCTTTACCGCATTTATGGAGTCTGTGCATCCGGCATTCATGGTCATCCGGAAGAGTATCTTTACTGCGCAATATCGACAATTCTTTAGTCAACCGTCGAATCCACCGCGGAGATGGCTTGCCATTCTGAATATGATCTTCGCTTTAGGTTGTCGATATCAACATCTTTTGGATCACGCGGGGGGCGGGGATTTGGATGATGTACTGTACCTGAACCGCGCTAGGAAGTTGGCCTTGAGCGGAAATGTGCTCTTTGAACATGCAGATTTACAACAAATCCAAGTGGAGTTTCTAGTGGCTTTGTACTTGCTGTCAATGGGTCAAGTTAATAGGTAGGTAGGAGGTCACCCTGCGAGGATGCGTGTCTTGGGATAGCAATATTAACACTTCTAGGTCTTTCAAATTCTCGAGTATGGCACTTCGGTCAGCTTTATCACTTGGGATTAACCTTCGCTTGGTGGATGGTCGAACACACTACGCGTCGAAAGAAGCACGAAGCCGCCTGTGGTGGTCTATCTATCTTCTCGAGCATCAGCTTACGTCCGTCACGGGCCGAGTCTCTTGTGTCAGTGAGAACCTGAGCTCCACGCCACTTCCAGTGCCATTTGAGGAGGGCGATTTCGGTAAACCGGAAGTTCTTCGTCTTTTCCAGGATGCATCCATGCGTGAAAGCTACCTAAAACTGACACTACTCCAAACGGAAGAGGAGGCTCGGTCCAGCGCTGAATGGCTACTGACTTGCGAGCCCACCCTATCTGTGTTTTTCCATTGCCTGGTGGACCTCACGAGCATAACTCAAGCCGTGATGAACAAAGTCTACAGCATCCAAGCTTTACGCGAGCCCAGTGGCAGGATTCACCCCCGCATACGAAAATACGACAAGACCCTGGAGACGTGGCTGTCCAAACTTCCCCAGGCTTTTCGATTTACAGAGTCACATAGCGAACGATTTCACGCACCAGCAGCTGATGATCCCTTCCAGCGAGAGCGGATATGCCTTGCCTTCACCTTTTACAGTGCTAAGATCACACTCTGCCGGCCGTGCGTCACCCATGCCAATCTGAAAGGAAGCACCTCGTCCCAGTCAGCAAAGACCACACATTCTGACCTCCGCAACGAGATGGCCCTCAGCTGTCTGCGCTCCGCCTGCTCTCTGACCTCCATCCTCCCCGAAGAACCGGATATCCACTGGTTGGTACGCGTGTCTCCTTGGTGGACGATCCTCCATTACTTGATGCAAGCCAACACCGCCCTACTCCTCGGACTATCCTGCTGGTCCATTCCCGAGTTATCCAAGACTACCAAGCCCATAAGTCCAGCAACCCCACCCATCAACACTCAAACCATGCTTAAAGCATGTAAAAAGGTCATCCGCTGGCTCCACACCATGAGCTACACCAATACTGCTGCCCGCCGTGCCTTTCTCTTCTGCGATAGCTTTATCCGTCGGATCGCGCCGAGTCTGGGCCTCGATCTTACCGGTCTCCCGGATGGGGCGTCCTTGCCTTCGCATACCGACTCTACCTGGATGATGGCGGATGGACCGGAAGAATTCTGTTAAGCTTTCTTTATCTTCAGCCAGTGAGTTATTTGGATTTTGGAGTTCTTCGAATGTTGGAAAATGAACCCGTGTCCGTGTTTTCCTTTTTCTTTTTCCTTTTCCTTTTTTGGCACGTATTCATAACTTTATGAAAATCTGTTCACTAAATTGTAGACCTGAAACTAATGTCAATGTTAAACCTATGTTGACTACTAGATTTGCCATGATATCAATTGTGTAGAAATGAAAATGAAATCAAGCAATATAATTCCGAATCTCCCGCGTCCCTATGGTAGGTACACAAACCGAACATGTCCCCACGCACCCCCCAGTCAAACCCTACAGACAACACAGTACATAGATAATGATAGTAAAGATCCACTTGAGGTAAATTCAACTAACAATAAACATAAAACTAGCCAGTAAGTCAATGTCAACCAAGGCAAAACAGCTTGAACAATGGGAAGGTTTGGGGCGGACAAAGTAAGTAAATACGTATAGCTGACGCTGAAGGAGCAAAACCAGATGGAGAAAAAGCAGAATTCAGAGAACAGTATGGAAAAGAGAGAAGACAAACTCGTAGCGGGAAGAAAATTAACTCGTTAACATTGATTGATGTGTGGGAGTATTGGCTTAATTGGTTGATAAAAATAAAAGCAAGGAAATGAAACAGGAGTATGATAATAATATGAACGAAGAAACCATCGTCGTAGGTATGCTGAAACAACAGAATGGAACAGATATAGACTGAAAACAGGAGATGAGAAGGAAGAAACATGTGTTGCTCTGAGAACTGTCGACCAACGGAGAAACAGATTATGAGATGCGAGTAGCGATTATTTCCACGGGTTGGGGGCACGATTTACATCTGCGGCATGATATAGGCTCGTTTGCGTGGGTCATCGTCTAGAGATGGTGGCCCACGCTTTTGGGCTGGGTTTAGGGCCATTGGATCCGCTTGTACATGCGGATGCTGGTGCGCGTGTTGCACGTGATGTGTGTGCTGAACTTGCTGAACTTGCGGAACTTGCGGAACTTGAGGGTGCTGGTGCTGATGCGCATGTGAAAGGGGATGGTGTTGATGCTGCTGTGGATGCGGATGGTGCTGTGGGTGGTGGTGATGGGCCATCTGGAGCTGGTGGTGATGGGCCTGCAATTGGGGCTGAACTTGCATTGTTGATTGGGCTTGGATCGGAGGCTGAGCTTGCATGTGGTTTTGCGCTGGTATCTGTGGTTGCACCTGCATTTGTGGTTGAGCTTGCAAATGAGGTTGAGCCTTCGGTTGAGCCTTCGGTTGAGCCTTCGGTTGAGCCTGCGGCTGCGGCTGCGGCTGGTGCTGCGGCTGGTGCTGGTGCTGGTGTTGATGTTGATGTTGAACGTGGGCCTGCTGGGGCTGTGCTTGAGGTTGAGCTTGACCCTGGCCTGGTGTTGGAGGTTGCTGGCCTTGTGCCTTGGCTTGCGCTTCGGCTGCGGCTGCCGCCTGTCGAGCAGCAACATCGGCCTTGCGAGGACGGCCACGAGGACGTCCTGTACCGGATGGTTTCGACGAGGCTGGTTTGCGGGGAGGCTTAGGCTTTGGCGGGGCATTGGGGTCAATTTCGGACTTGCGCGGACGACCGCGGCGTCTCTTTTGGGGTACTATGGTGCCGTCTGCACTAAGTACGGTGCCAGGCGCTGCGGGAGGGGGAGCCTGAACCTGCCCATGTACGCCTGGGGCCATGGCCATGGCCGGCGCTGGAGCTGGAGCTTTAGCAGCCGAGGTTGGAGTCGCACTGTTGCCTTGTGCGGCGGCGGCTGCTGCCGCTTTGGATGGAGTCTTTCTGGGCTTCGGTGTCTTGCCTTCTTCTCCTGGGACTAAGGATTTTCGGGGACGACCTCGTTTTTTAGGAGTCCCGCTATTTTCTGCCGACACGGGTTTGGTCTGTGATGGAGCTTGAGGTTGTCCCGGGATTTGCTGGGCCTGCGGTTGCTGTTGCTGTTGCTGTTGCTGGTGCTGTTGGTGGGCCTGAGCCTGAGCCTGAGCCTGAGCCTGAACTTGTGCCTGAGCTTGCGCTTGCGCTTTAGCTTGAGCCTGAGCCTGAGCCTGTGCCTGAGCCTGAGCCTGAGCCTGAGCTTGCGCTTGCGCTTGAGCCTTGGCCTGCGCTTGGGCCTGAGCCTGAGCCTGAGCTTGAGCTTGTGCCTGGGCATGAGCCTGAGTCTGAGCATCTGTGGCGTATACAGCTGGCGGTTGACCATTCACTTGTTTCGCTGATATCGCAGGAGATATAGTCGCCTTGGCTTGCTTCGGACGTCGCTTGGTTTTAGTCTCTTCCGCCTCTGGCTCTTGGACTGAGAGCTCTGCACTTCCCCCCATGGTTGACGGCGTTGTCGACTGCGGTGGCCGTTGCTGGTGTTGTTGTGCTTGTTGCGCAAACTGTGCTTGTTGCTGCGGCTGATATTGGCGCTGCTGGTAAGCTTGTTGGAACGGGTGCTGCTGGGCCTGTGATTGATATGGCGAGCGCTGGGCCTGCTGCGATTGGTACCGGGCATGCTGCTGATAAGACTGCTGCGCTTGCTGTTGTGCTTGTTGCTGGACTTGTTGTGCCTGCTGAGCTTGCTGTTGCTGGAAAGTTTGCTGCACTTGCTGCTGGTAAGGCGACTGTTGCGCTTGTGCTTGATACTGAGGCTGGGCCTGAGCCTGTTGGTAGGGAGACTGCTGGGCTTGCTGGTACTGGGCTTGCTGCTGCGGTTGATATTGCGCCTGTTGCGTTGCTTGATATTGCGCCTGCTGCTGTGCCGATTGGTACTGCGGCTGTTGCTGTTGGTACTGATGCTGCTGCTGGGGCTGAGCCGCAGCCAACATGGGCGACGCCGTCGTGGAAGTTTGCGCCGGATGGGTATGCGTCGTCTGTCGTTGATACTGCGCATGTTGCATGCGGTCCATCGACTGCTGCGGCGACGACAAGCCCATGGCATGCGCGTGCGGCGACATGGCTGCCTGAGCGTTCATGGCCGCTGCGGTATGCCCGCGAAAAGTAGCCATAGGATTCATATTTCTCTGCAAGTTCTGCAGCGACAGATAAGGGTCTTTCAGCTGACCCACTGATTCGGCACCTCGAGATAGCAGATCGGATGAACCCTGAGGCGGGAAATGGCCAGGGAAGGAAGCGAAATTGCCGGCCGTGGGAATTCCTACTAGCGGCGCCGACGACGATGGAGTCATCTTGCGAAGATCTGGAGAATGAGCTGTAAGATCGGCTTGCTGTTGACCGCGCAGAAGGGAATTGTTCCCGGCGATACCACTGTTATGGTGTTGATGCGTGGCAGCCGCAGCCGCAGCAGCGGCCCCCATCGACGGGGACTGGAGATGTTGCTGCTGCTGAGGATGTGCATTCTGCTGGGCTTGCCGTTGCTGGTGAAATGAATGACCTCCATATCCCATCATCTTGGCGGTGATATGAACCCAAGGAGGGTTGAATAATTTCCGCGCTATCTAAGTGTTCTTTTTCTTTTTAGATGGACCGTCAGACTTTCAGATAGCAAACATGTGACCACCGCGTCCCGACGCGGTATGCACGGTGAACGGACACTCCCAATCGGTAATTGACGGCTGGAGAATTAAATCCAGATCCACCGTGAATCACAGGACGGGATCACCTCGCAGCAATTGACCGAACTCTCCCAGAATAACGCGCGCACCCAGAGCGCGTATCAGTTGGGGAGGGAGATTTGCCGTGGAGAGTCGGCAATTTGCACTTGAGAAAATGATATGGGGGATTGATTGGTGGCCTTAGGCTGAGAATCTACGGCAGACGGTTGACTCCGTGGCGCAAGTCGTTGGGGAAGGTAGAAAAAAAAAAAAAAGAAAATAAAAAATAAAAAAAAAAGAGGGAAAAAAATAATTAGAAAATTACCCCCCAAAATTAATACAAGGGGAGAAAAACCCACTTGCGCCCGAACCACCTGCGAAGGTGTCAAAGGAACAGCGGACGAGCACACGGTGATTCCCCAAGGAGAAATGGGATTCTTCCGACGTAAACTCGATAGAAATGTTCAGCTATCCTGGAATCTGGGGAAGAGCCAAGCGGATGATTTGTTTGGGATCGCGAGATCACCGGCGTGGTTCTTTTTTCGCCCTTTTTTCGATTTTTTTGGATTTTTGAATTTTGAATTTCCATTTTTTATTTTTAATTTTTTTAGCTTCCCTCCGCATCACGTGATGAATGGCCATGCTGGCCACTCATCGCTCAGCCACACCACTCGATGGACTGCTGTCGCGACAAAAATACGGAAGACGTGTGTGAGTTGAGGGCACTGGAGGGAATGTGCGATATCTTGGCCGGAAGAGGTGTCAGGGTCGAGATAAATGTTTCTTTTTTTTGTCCTTTTCTCTCTTAAACAAAAAGATTCCCGGGAGCAGAAAAAGGGTTGTGGTCTGCACTAAAGAATAAGGTCCTATGGGCTAAAATCAAAACAAAAAAAATAAATCAATAAATATTAATTATTATTTATTCAATTTTTATTATTTATTATTTATTAAATATTAAAATAAAACAATTCAAATAAATCCCCATATTATATCACTGACAGACCCTTTCCGCCTATAAGATCCGAATCTCTCATTTAAGCTTATATTAGCATATTGTCCAGTTCGATTGTGCATTTCTTCGACTTTTTTCTTGCTTGGTTGATGGTGGGTGAAGGCATCACCGCAGCACACACACACACCCACACAAAAAAATTTAAATAAAATAAAATAAAATAAAATAACAAGAAATTAAATTCGAGAACCAGAATGTAACAATAATAAACCCAATCTTATCTTCCCGAGTAGTCTAATTTAATCTTGTTTTTTTCCTTGATATTGTGCATTAGAATAATCATTTATGAAAATTTATATATTATCCAAATATTTCTTTTACCCACCACTTTTCTAATTGTGTGTAGTGTAGGAGTAGAACTCACACCCTACCCCGATCGGGCGCAAAAAAATATAATCAAAAAGGAACTACGACCGACTCAGAACAATATACTGTACACTATCGATCTGTTACGCAGCCTTGGTCGCGTCTTAGTCCTCCCCTTTGATTCTCAAGTTCGCCAAACACGGCGCGACAAACAACTGTCCAGATACCACTCCCTTGAGCGTCCCAACGCTCACAACAACCCATAATACAACCACACAAAGCGATACAATCTACCAGACGTTAGTGAGAAACCTATCGACAAGAAACGGGAAACGAGAACATACTATCCCAAGAATTCTAAAAAACTCCGACGGCAACTCTATGCCCATTTTACAAGTGCACAAAGACGCCCAAGGGAAAGGTGAACCCCCACCATCCGATGTTGAACGGAAAGCTCTTGCACCGGACAATGAATGCGAGGGCGAAAAAGAGCCTGATAAGTGCGAAGGCCCAGAGAATCAAGGTGACTAGGAAACCTACCGTGTAGAAGACGTCGCCAGATGATGCCTGAAGTGTGTGCGTCTGAGGGAAAATGGTGCGTGCTGCTTTACCCAGTTTCAGAATCCTACAAACGTTATAATCTGCGTGTACTCTGCTGGGGGGGAAGTGCCCTTACCCAAAACCGCCTTGGCTTAACGGGCCTAGAGGCAAGAATACGCTGACAATCACTGCCTTGGGCCTTGGGCGGAATCTTATGCAGAGTCAGTCGCTGTAGGTAGATTACCATGACCATCATGGCCAGTGGAAGTCCGATTCCCCATAGGGCATACGAAACAATCACAGTCCAGAGCGCATGCTGTGGATTGGACAGAACACCTGCCACGATTCCCGCCGGAAGATCGGCGACTACACAACTGACAATGGGGAGGAGCCAAACCGCGGTCATGGATGAGAGTTGCGTTTCGCCTTCATGGGCCATCCTAAGATGCATTTAGCGTTGGTCAACTCGCTATTTGTAGGGGGCATGCAGCGTACAATAAAAATGGCAATGAGAGGGCGGTAATGACTGAGAGGACGGCATCGAATATCCACATCCCCCAGGCGAAGTTCTTGGCCCATTCACCCCAAGCTGGGACGCAGACGAAGCAAAACATATTAACGATAGTGGCAAAGCTCATTGGAAATGCCCCATAGACTGAACCGGATGGGTTATTATTACAGTGAAAATCTCCGGGTACAAACGAGTACCGGAGTGTAGTGATGACACTTCCTACGGCGAAAAGAAGAACGTTGAAGGCGAAGATCACAACAGAGATCCAGTAGAGCCATTCGCCGTTATAGGGCAGGGTATTTAGTAGGATTGACACAATGCCTGTGCCCATCGTGACTGAAAACCACCTGTATCCAAGGTTCAATAAGAATGTTCTTCCTGCGGAGAGGATTTAAGGCTTACGAAGGGGGGTGAAATTGTGAACAACCCCCATCCCAGGTCAAGTTTTGTGAGCTGGGATTGTCTCGAGCTTCCATTTGGACATTCCATAACTCGATTTGCGGATGTTCAGTGAGCTCTTTGAGGCCTGGGTGAGGGACCAGGGTTGCTGGTGAGTTTTATTGACTCAGAGACATCGTTTGCCATCCGTTTCCTGAAATAGTCGTTGATATTGGACCTACAATGTCTGCTTATCTCATAGAGCTACAGACAGGTCAAATGCCCCTTTTTTACCTCTACAGCTTAATCTGTGAGTCATTGCTACTCAGTCTTAATTTCTACTTGATAATCATATCCGAGACATATGTAACAACTCGGCCGACAGGATCGGTGACGGTTGCGGGAACCACGAAACGAGGTCAACATGAAGAGAAAGAACAATCTTAAATGTAAGTAATAAGGGGAGGAACTTAGTAAATAGGGTCTTGCGTGTAATCAGATTGTTGTTTGGATTTGTATTTCCTGTCAACGTTTGGTGCATGCCCACTCGCTAAATAGTGGTGTACCTAGAAGAGCCACTACCTTTTAGAATCTCCTATTCTTGAAATAAACAGCTACCCTAACCTGTGGTTAAGAGGCCCTTCTCAAAGTCACAGTTGCTGTGGTTTCCGTGAAGACCATATTTTCCTGCCAACGTGGTATCGGGCATTGTGGGAGTATTCAATGTGTTACCTGGAGCGTAGATTATCGTCAGGCGCTCAGGCTCCAGCAAAAGTTCTCGGAGGATAACCCCCCCCTCCTTGCCCCTCTTTTCCTCATCAACGTCTTTTCTCTTAAGTTCCTGAGTATGTTGGCTAACACATGAACTATCTTCATGTATAATATCCTGTAATCTTTCTCGATCTACCGCCATTGCAAAGAAGGAAATATGACCGTGTATCCTCAGACGAGGTTCATCTCCCCACCTTCAATTGGGTTATACAGGCATATACAACTCACCAGGAGAGGTATATCATGAGGTACAACATTGACCTCATATCTACGCACTTCAGACGGTGTTTTGCTCATGGGAACCTAAAGGGCTTGGAGGACCTTAGTCTCGCTAATCTACAGTATCCAGCCGCGCAATCACACTTGGGAATTTGACATGCTGATACCAGCCTTTATTGCCCACTGCGAGACTTTACGATCTGTTCAATGAGATTAGTCATTGTATAGCTCCAACTACTTAGATATAAAGTGTCTCAAACGCCTCAAACAGCTCAAATTCCCGTCTCATACTGGTTTCTCTAGATCCGCTAAAAATGCCGCCCAAGCTTCTAGTCCTTCGCTGTTTGGATCACAAGTAATTGCTATACTGTCTCGTCAAGCAACATAACAATGTTTTTAGAAGATGTTGAACAGCTTATGCACTTCGTGCAACAGGCTGATATCAGATTCTCCCTTTTGCACGTCTCTATATCAGATACTATGATCTGCCGAAGCCAATGGACACACCATGGCATTCCCAGCAGTGAAGACTGAGTCCAGGTCTAACTGAGAAACTCCGCTCAGAAAAAGCAAGAACCTAGGAACTTGGCGTGTACGTTTACAAAGTTTGGGTAAACTTGAAGGATCCCAAGACTTCTTGGTGAGATTGTTGTGGGTATGAATGGTAAAGCTAATTAGCTCGTGCTACGAGTTTGACCGTTCTTGGTAACATTGAAACCGAACCTAGCTTACTAAATACGCGTAGGAGGATAGTCTCTGCAAACCTGTAAATGGGAGAGCGAACAAAGGTCGGTAATCGACCGTTGCTTAATCTCGCTTACAGATCGTTGGTGAATCCATTACTCAACCTACATACATAGTAGAGGTACTATAGTACGTCTAGATCTAACCGACGGAGACTACCCCTTTATAAATTATGGGCTCTGCACCCAATGGGCCAATGTAGTCCTCGGCCTGACGGTACTGTGTAAAGATCCCGCTGATCGGCCCATTTGACACGACGAACAGCCCCCGTGCACGTCAGCTCCGACATGATCATCGCCCCGATACCCTAAGTGAAGCAGTGAAGGATCCACCTCCTTTATCCACCAACGGCATCAATATCGGCAGTGAGATTTTACGCCTCTGAAAGCATTTGTCTTTTGCCATGAATCATGTCTCAAACGCTAAGCATTTTCCAGCGAACCTTATTGTTTCATATAGATGAGTATTTCGCACTCTCGATGTCAGACCAGAGATGATCTGTCACAATAGGGGATAAGTTCCAAACATTTCATCTCTGATCTTGTACTGTTTAATATCCCGTTGCATGATGTTAAGGATCTCGATGGGGTAGTTAGGAGTAGTGACCCTGTAGGGTTATATCTGTACTCACAGGGTAGAAAATGTATTTGAAGTCGATAACCTCCGGGTCGCATCTAGTAACTCCCCCCCTTGTCGTATCGGAGCCAAAGAACCAAACTGAAGAGAGCCCAAAATTCGTCATAATGCACTCTTTGTCACTTATCTCCCTCGCCCTCCTCTCCCCGTTGCTGGTCAACGCCCAACTCTCGGGCCATGTCGGTCCCCTGACCTCCTCTAGCTCCAAAGCGAGCACCAAAACCTGTAACGTTCAAGACTACGGCGCCAAAGCGGACAAGGAGACCGACATTGGCTCTGCGATTGAGAAGGCATGGGATGACTGCGCCGAGGGCGGCGTTGTCTACATCCCATCGGGTGACTATGCTATGTCCTCCAGGCTGAAGCTGTCCGGGGGCAAAGCCTCCGCCATTCAGTTAGACGGCATTATCTACCGCGCTGGTAGTGACGGTGATAACCTGTTCATGATTGAACATTCGTCGGACTTTGAATTCTTCAGCAGTACATCTCAGGGTGCGATTCAGGGATTGGGATACGAATTTCACAAGGATGGAAGTCTAGATGGACCCCGGTTGTTGCGATTCTATGATGTGACAGATTTCTCGGTCCATGATGTTGCACTTGTTGACTCTCCAGCTTTCCATCTATCTTTGGATACGTGTAAGAATGCAGAGATCTATAATATGGCCATTCGGGGTGGTGGTTCCGGTGGTTTGGACGGGGTTGATGTTTGGAGTGAGAATGTTTGGGTCCATGATGTATGTTCTTATTTCCTACTTCTTTTCTCCCTCCCCCTGAGTGCTTCTTTGTTGAACCATTTTTTTTGTAACTTCACGATACATTGGAATTGCGGTTAACGATATGTGTGTTTAGGTTGAGGTCACGAACAAGGATGAATGTGTCACGGTCAAGGTTGGTTTCCCTGCATCTTCTGTACAATAGTCTACATCACTAACTAGATTACAGAGTCCTGCGAAGAACATCCTAGTCGAGAATATATATTGTAACTGGAGTGGAGGTTGCGCGATGGGATCGCTGGGTGCGGATACCAACATCAGCGACGTGGTGTACCGCAACGTCTACACCTGGAAGTCCAACCAGATGTACATGATCAAGAGCAATGGCGGCAGTGGAAGTGTCTCGAACTTGGTATTGGAGAACTTTATCGGTATGTTTACGTCTTATTCTTATACCGGTAGAGTCATATACTAATAGCAGTGGCTGGGATGTACTAGGTCATGGTAATGCGTACTCCTTGGACATTGACGGTGAATGGAGCAGCATGAGCACTGTATCGGGAGACGGTGTGCAGCTGAACAACATCACAGTGCGCAACTGGAAGGGTACTGAGGAAGACGGTGCGGCAAGGGGACCGATTAAGGTCGTGTGTGCTGAAAAGGCACCTTGTACTGATATCACTATCGATGACTTTGCACTGTGGACAGAATCGGGCGATGAACAGACCTACAGCTGCGAGAACGGCTTTGGAAGCGGATTTTGTCTGCAGGATGGTGATGGAACGTCTTCTTATAGCACGGTTATCACTGAAACTGCGGCTCCGACGGGATACGAGGCAAGCAGCATGTCAAATGATTTGAGCACCGCATTCGGAACGGACGCTTCGATCCCGATCCCGACTATCCCCACGTCCTTTTTCCCTGGCGCCACGCCCTACAGTGCCCTGGCGGGGGCTGCCTCAGGCAATGCCGCCAAAGCCACATCATCTGCGACGGCGTCTCGTTTCCGCCACCGTCGCGGGTCCCATTAATTAGTTCCTTAATTAAGTGTCGGTGGAGTTTCTCTTGCGGGGACGATAGTCGACTCTTTCTTAGTACATCATCATCCATTAGTACTCTGTATGTACTTCGATGCGAATTCGATCTATGTGGAGTCTATCAGATTCTCTACGTGATTTATTGCTCTCTTTTCCTCCTTAATTCTGACTAAACTGTCACCGACGTAGCCCACCGCATTTCCTGGTTCACATTGCAATGCAACTCCAGCTGATGAAAGAGTAGCATCCAATCCACCTTGAATGATACCATCGAAGCGCCTGATTCCGTCATTTAATACCACACCAACCAAGATGCGTCTTCAAAGTAACGTGAGTCGTGCATTTTGCTTTGTAGTACCCTCTGTGCCCAGCGTTGTCCTCTTCCCTCTCATCTCCATGTGCTTGTGCGATCAGCCCTTAAGGGCGATTGCTTGCCCGAGTGACTTGCCTTGCTCATTCACCTTTTAGAGATCGATGATAGACTATACACCTCTCCCTACAATGGACGACTCAACGCCCAAATTCGACGAACCCGACCCTCCTCCTTCGCCGCGGCCACCGTCGTACGATGGCGCTGCGACGTCCATTTACCGAGCCAACGCCGATGTACTTAACCAAGCCCTTCAGGATATCGGAATGGGCCGGTATCAGTGGCAGCTGTTCGCCGTCATCGGGTTTGGCTGGGCCAGCGATAATTTGTGGCCAATTGTCACCTCGCTCATTCTCGTGCCCATATCCTATGAATTCAACGTCGCTCAACCGCCTCTGTTGACTCTCGCCCAGAATATCGGGCTATTGATCGGGGCGCTCTTCTGGGGTTTCAGCTGCGATTTTTTCGGGCGCCGATGGGCCTTCAATCTCACAATCGGGATCACCGCTGTCTTTGGCCTGGCAGCTGCCGGGTCACCGACATTCGCGGCGGTCGGCGTCTTTGCGGCTCTGTGGTCGGTCGGCGTGGGGGGAAACTTACCGGTGGACTCGGCCATCTTTCTCGAGTTCCTGCCGGGATCGCATCAGTACCTGCTGACCGTCTTGTCCGTTAACTGGGCTCTGGCGCAGCTACTGGCAAATCTGGTTGCATGGCCACTGCTGGGCAATTTGACCTGTGCATCGGCAGAAACCTGCACTAGGGACAACAACATGGGCTGGCGGTATTTCCTGATCACCATGGGCGGGCTGGCCCTTCTCATGTGTATCGTCCGCTGCCTTTTCTTCACACTTTACGAATCCCCGAAGTACCTCATGGGCAAGGGTCGCAATCGCGAAGCCGTGACTGTAGTCCACGAGGTTGCCCGCCGCAACGGAAAGACGTCTGATCTGTCGCTAGAGAGTCTGGATGAACTAATAACCCTCGAAGACGAACAGCATGCCCCGCGCCAGGGTCTCAGTACATCCGATCAGATGCGCATGTTGATGGAACCCCTCAGTTTTTCACACGTCAGGGCACTCTTCAATACACCGTTGCGTGCCTGGTCTACCGGCTTGATGATCTTGATCTGGACTCTTATTGGACTCGGCTTTCCCCTCTATAATGCCTTTCTGCCCTACCTCCAACAAACCCGGGGCGTCCAATTTGGCGACGGTTCCACCTACACCACCTACCGCAACTCCCTCATCATCGCGGCTGTCGGCGTTCCCGGTAGTCTTGTCGGTGGCGCTATGGTTGAACTCCCCCGTCTGGGCCGGAAGGGGACCCTCACCTTTGCTGCCATCGCGACAGGGACTTTCCTTTTGGCGTCGACGACGGCGTCAACCTCCGAAGCACTTCTCGGCTGGAATTGCGCTTACAGCTTCACAAGTAGTCTACTGTACGCCGTGCTGTACGCGTACACCCCGGAGATGTTCGAAACCAAAGACCGCGGAACGGGCAATGCATTGGTCAGTGCCGCGAACCGCGTGGGAGGCATTTTGGCCCCCATTATCGCCATCTTCGCTACCGTACAGACGACCAGCCCGGTTTACGTGAGTGGAGTGTTGTTCTTAGTTGCAGGGTTCTTGGTGTTGCTTATTCCCTACGAAACGAGGGGGAAGTCGAGTTTATAGATCTTCTCGTTCATCTATTCCGTGTCAATGTACAGGTTTCATTGTCAGGACGATCGGTCAGTCATAGAGGTTGATCGCCCCATATAACGTATACTTTTCTCTCACGATGGATACTCAATAATACGGACTCTGGGGGGTTTTATGAGACCTTTTAACTAGGTAGATTTATCTCAAGCGCTACGCAATGCAGCAGAGATCTTGTCTCATCAAAACTATAGTAGTTATCCCAGTTCTGAAGATGCTTAGTCTTTCATTATCTAAAATACAAACGCCTCAGAAGCAAACTAATAGTTGGAAAGTGAATACTCAACCCCTGTATACAGTGTACCAATCCCAGACATAGATTCGGCTGTGAATATCATACTGATAGCAGCCCTTAACATTCGAACAGACTTCGCGAAATAGTAGGAATGTTAGTTATTATCTATTCGAACACGCCTTCAAGACGATTCTGAGTTCTGTGCGTTTACCCTTCTAATGGATTCTCGTCAACCTGGGTTAGTAGAGAAGCCATACACAAGCAGTGCAACAGTAGAGGAAAAAAGATATCTTCCTGCCTGGCCATGTCTATACTCGATTAGGTGAGTAAATTTAGCTCCAGCAGATAAGATTAAATAAAATTTTTTTTAATGATAAAGCTACAGATGAAGACGAACATGCCATTCATTACAGCGTTTCCTGACCAGGAAGGTTTATAAGCAGAGATGAGGAAATAGCATAGATTGACATGCAGGATGCATTGTGGGGTGTTGTTTGCATAGCTCTTCTTGCATAGACTTGACAATCTACTTGATTTTCCCTCTCTTTTCTGGTCTGTCTTTTTCGTTGAGTGATGTAATTGGAAAAGAACAAGTGAATAGCTTGATTTACAATTTATAGAACGCCATTCTGTTATAAAAGTAGATGAACCTTTGTAGCAGTGCATCAATGAGAGAGATGAGTGAACAGCCAGACTTGATTCAAACCTTATAGAATCCCTTCCTGTTCCAAAATGAGATGTACTTCTTCAGCAACGGAGCATCCAACGGTTGATACTGAATGTCAGGCCGATCCTTCAATATCTGGACTGTATTGTCCGACCGATAATACGGAGTATATTGACTAACCTCCCAACGGGTCAATCGTCCGAGGACGCGCTCCCGGAACATCGGTAACAGAGGCGCCAGGGGTCCATCGGGTTGTTGTTTTGCGAACACCTGTTCGACCCAGTCATTGTAGTCGATTATCTTCACAGGGTAGCCGGCCTCATTAATCACGCGACAGGTATCTATGACAGTGACTGATTTGGATTGATCCGGCGATAGAAGGCTGTAGGATCGTCCAAGGTTCTCATTAGACGAGGCGATGTGCATCGCGGCTGAGATCACATAGTCGAGCGTCACATATTCTAGCCGTTGGTCCAATCTGGGAAATGTACCCAGTTGGATGCACCCGACTATCAGCCGGGACATAAAGTCGTCTGGATTGCTATGCCCAGTTATGCTGTCGCCGATGATGAACCCTGGCCGGTAGATGACGGTGGGTAAACCTCGGTCACGCATGCGACGTACCATCGATTCAGCTGTCCATTGGCTGCCTGAGTACCCCAGGTCATACCGTACGGCCTGGCTGTGTGGCATCAAGGTTTCATCCTCGTATAGCTCTTTGGTACCCAGGATGAGGCCGGTGGGTCCCCAAACGTCGATAGTAGAAAAGTAATGGAAGGCTTTGCGACGACCTGCAGCAGCCAGGCGAAGAGCGTTACAGGTGCCGATGACGTTGGATCTGTGGTGTTCGCGGTACGATTCACAAAAGTTTACTTTAGCCCCGAGATGGAAAATCACTGATGCCCAGTTGGCTAGCCAGTTGAAGCGCTCTTTCCCAAGGGCTAGAGTGCTATCGAATAGATCACCATCAAGAACAATAAGCTTTTTCTCGTGTTTCGCGCAATCCGCCCACAAGTCGTAGCGTTCCAGGGCTTGTCGAATCCGGGCTGCTGCACTCACATCCTGCTTCGAGCGGGCCAGGCAAGCGACTTTCTTGACCGATGGTTTGCAAAGTAAACGATGAAGAAAGTGGGCTCCGACGAAGCCGGTCACCCCTGTGATAAACACCTTTCCCTCATCTTCGGATTCCCAGTGAGGGATTAGTTCAATATCATCGACTCGACTTATGTCTTCCAACCACAGCCGGGTGTTATCAGGCGCATTGCATGAGGTGCCAGATTCCATGAGTTCGATAAGCTGTGATAGACTTGATAATGTAGAATGACTGTAGAGGTCTTCCATTGTAACCATGCATCCTAGACGATCTTGTATCAATGCAAGAAGAGTGGCAGCTTGGAGTGACGTGGCGCCTAGATCAAATAGATCATCATGTTCGTGAATTTGTGGCATGTTCAGAATATTCTTGCACAGATCAGAAATAACTGCCATCTTGCCTTGTTTCTCTTCAGTGCCATTTTGAAGGGGTCTCTGTTCTTCAAGCATCTTGAGCCGGTCATCTACCAATGCCTTGCGGTCCACTTTTCCGTTTGCTGTTAAAGGAAACTTCTCCATGAAGATCATAGCACTGGGTATCATGTATTTTGGAAGCCGTTCACGAGCAAAGTCCCTCAAGCCCTCTGAATGTACAGAGTCCGTGGCCTTCGGAATAATGAAGGCCACCAATGCTTCCGTTCCCTCAGCTGTTAGCGGGGGCTGTCGAGCAACAACCGCTGCCTGAACTTCCTCGTGAGATCGTAGGATGCATTCAATCTCTCCTAGTTCTACTCGAAATCCGCGGAACTTGATCTGCGTATCTGACCTGCCCAAGAAGTCGAGACAACGAGATTCAGACTGCCATGCACCTATATCTCCAGTCCGATAGAGACGTATAAGATCATCATCTCCCGGAATCCCGAGATCTTGTTTACGTAAATGAATGAAGGACTTCTCAGTCTCCGATGGTCTATCCAAATACCCAGAGGTTTGTTGAGGGCCTCCAATGCATATTTCCCCGGGTTTTCCGCAGTCAAGAATTGGCTCCTGATCTTCGTCTAGTAAGATGACTTTCATATCTCCCACGGGCTGCCCAATGCTGATACGTTCGCGATGGGTTTCTTGAAGTGTCACGTCAAACATAGTTGCCAGCGTCGTGCATTCGGTTGGTCCGTACGTATTCCACAGATGCTGAGGGGGGCCTGTTTCTAGTACGTTCCTCATCGCCCGCGGATTGGCGACGTCACCTGCTGTGAGAACATGATGTAGCGATTCAAACGCTCCAGGGGAAGTGAAGACAATAGTCTCAAAGAGTGCCGCAGTGATTATGATAATAGTCACGTTTTGCTGTCTAAGGAATGCAGGGAGAGCATTAGGGTCTGTGGCCACATGGCGGGGAGTGACCACAATGGTCGCACCAGCAATTAGAGTGACCCAGATCTCGAACAAGCTAAGGTCGAAGCCGGGACTATTGAATTCTGCCACTCGGTCTCCTGGAGAAAGTGGTGTCACTGGAGTGTTTGTAGCAAGATGTAGGATGCTACTTGCTTGAACCTGAACCGGCTTCGGCTTCCCGGTCGACCCAGATGTGAAGAGTATATGGCTCCGGTTGACCTGAGGGCCAAACTCTAAATTGGGATCGACAGAGATAGAACGCTTTTCGAGATCACTGAAGTGGATATGGTTGAATCCATGAAGCGTCCGGGTTCCAGGCATTTTCATAATGAGATGCTTGGCTTGGACATCTTGTAACATGGACCTGATCCGGTGTTCCGGAAAGGAGGGCTCAATCGGTACGCAGGTGCCTCCAGCCAGAAGAACAGCAAGTTGCGCAACGACTTGTAACCTCCCTGGATCGAGCAAAATCCCAACTGGCTCCTCCATAGATATCTTGATTTCTTCCCTTAGCGTCTGAGCCAATGCTTTTGACTCAGCAACCAGTTCACCATACGTAAGGGTTGATGCTCCATCAATAACGGCGGTTGCATCGGGGGTTTGCTGAGCATGTGCATAAATAATCTGTTCCATGATTGTAAGGCTAGACAACAGAAAGTAGAGTTGAATGAGAATTAGCTGGGCTTTTCCTGACCATGCAACAGCTAGATCATGTAACGAGCCTAAGTTGGCAATGCACTTACACAAAGTAGATTTGGCAACTGATCGTTTTATGCTCGCACCTCATCCAGTGCCTCTTGATTGTTTTGCATCACTATGCCGTAAGATAAAATGGAAAAGCAAGGCTACCCTACCGGGTTCTTGTTATTATTCCTCACTATCCTGATTCAACTCTTGATGGTGTCACTATTACTGCTCAATGTGGTGGCCAGGCGACTTTGAGTTTCCACAGTTATCATGTCGAAGTTTGCTGTGTAGGTATCCAGTCTAACCAAGCCTCATATGTTTGAGATTACGACACTTCAAGGGGTTATTGACTTGTTGGGAATACAAAGAAAGACGCGTATGACCTGAATCTTGTAGTGTGGCAGGAAATGAGCAGGGTTAGGTCGTGCCCAATTCTCAGTCCTTGCCTGATGTCGCGCCAGTTGAGTAGGCTCATTCAAGCCCAGGACCAAGCGCATATCTTGCCGATCTATTACGCCCTCTTTTGGACCCATCAGTAGAAGCTCTCATACCACAGTGCAGTGAATATGGTTTTATGACCCTATGATGATGTTATATAGTTTATTCCTGAATATACATTCACAATAGACGAGGAGGGGTGAAGAATTGTGGGGGCGCTTCGTTTAGTGCGAGAGCTGATTTGTCTGTTTCTTGTTCAAATCCTCATATTGAGTTCCGAGAGCTGCATGGTAGACTAGCCAAGTCACATAGAGAGCACTCTTCCCTGCGTTCACTGGATAGCTACATGAGCGACTGACGTCTAGACTTCATGCACTTTCAGGGATGCTTGACAAACCTGTCAGGACCTTGAATTCTGACATATTGGGCGCTGAGAGCACGGACCCCCGTGAGCACAGTTAGTCACCTGGAGCCGATGCTCCAATACAAGTGAAACTGGACCTATTAGATCACCGACATGCCTGAGTGCCACATATTATGGGCTTGTCATTGAGATTTACCACAGAAGATATAGCACGATCAGGTTTTTTGCGTCCCAAGTTTTAGCAGGATGTGGCGCTATGAAGTATTCACGATATCGCTGAAGTTAAACGTACCGGAGAATTGTAGTCTGTGATGCTGTTCAGTACTAATATATAAGGGCAGACTAAGTGCAGTGTATCAGACACATAGAAGCAGGATTCATTAAGACAACAAGATGAGTGCGGGTCTAAATATTCTTTGCCATAAGCTTCAGGCTGCGCTGGACAACCGCCGCGAAGAGGGTCGACTTATTGACCCTCCTTCTGCGGCTACTCTGGCTAAAATGACCGACTTTGGCTCTAACGACAGCCTCTCTCTGTCATCCTCCGGTGTTCTATCGAAGGCATTTTTGCGCGAGCTTCGGAAACACCCCAGATTCACTGTCGGAAGTACCTCTTCACGAATTTTAGATGGCACTAAGCCGTATCTAGAGAACATTGAGCGTGACTTGGCTCAGTTTCACGGTGCTGAGTCGGCCATGTTCTTTAGCTCGGGGTATGATGCTAATGTATCCGTTTGGTCGGTGATCCCGCAGCCTGGTGACTTCGTCGTTTATGACGAACTCGTGCACGCAAGCATTCATGATGGAATGAGAAGAGGACGAGCCACGACTGTCTCATTTAAACACAATGATTGTGAATCTCTTCGAGACTGCCTGGAGGGCATCAAAGCTGGGCACCCTGCCGTTTCCGAAGGGAAACAGGTAGTCTTCGTATCACTGGAATCTTTCTACAGCCTGGATGGTGACATTGCTCCAGTTCTTGAGATAGTGGATGTTGTCCGTGACACACTTCCGCGGGGCAATTATGTGCTTGCAATCGATGAGGCCCACTCCAATGGAATTATCGGACCAAATGGCTCGGGGTTCATCTGTCATTATGGACTGCAGGATGTCTTTGGAATACGACTTCAGACTTGTGGAAAAGGACTAGGCTCGACAGGAGGTAAGAATCACCGTTTCGTACTTCCTGGCTATGGAGTCTAATGAGAAAATATAGCGGTGGTATTGGCCAACAAAACAATTACATTCGCGCTCCTCAACTATGGTCGCAGTGTCATTTTCAGCACAGCCCCTAGCTTTCTTACTGTATCAGCCGTGAAGGCTGGATATGCTTTGTTAGCCAGTGAGGAGGGAGAAAAGGTTCGTTTAGCTTCTATGATAAGGCTCTGACCGGCTAACTCTATATCGTAGCGTCGATTCCGACTGCAGAAAAATCTGCAATTCTTCTACCAGACACTGATGAAAAGTGTTGAGTGGCAGCATGCAAAAGAAAAGGGTATTTTTCATCTTCCGACTGAGAAGACCTGGCGATCAGAGCCCTTCCTAGCCCCCATAGTGGCAATCGTGGTGCAGCCCGGAAAGGCGAAGGAATTGGCACATCATTTACACCAGGCGAAGTATTGGGTAAACACAGCGAACTTTCCCCTGGTGCCTAAGGGCAAAGATCGAATTCGGATTGTCATACACGCTGACAATACGGAGAGCCAGATCGATGGCCTTGTTCGTTTATTGAGAGAGTGGGCCCGAGGGCAAATAAGACTTGATGAGAGAAAACCAGGACCTGCCCGAATGTGAGAAGTTGTACAAGTTCGATATTTGGAAAAGTACCTCCCCCCTTCCCCTCTTTTTTCCTCTAATTTATTTATTTATTTATTTTTTTTTTTTGTTTTTCTTTCGTGCCATGTGTATACCAAATTGCCACAGTGAGAAAATCGGAATACGGCAGATTTGATAAAGTTTAATACAGTAACTTTTGACTTGGTAGGTATCCGGTTTTGAAGCATCCCCTAATTCAAAATGCCGTTAAGCTTTGGAAGGACTAGGGCTGGAATGAGAGTTGAAGTAAGGATTAACCTTGAGTTTTTTTACCTTTAGTTATATGGAAGGGACATCATGTGCTATTCATTTCGTGACATATAAATTATCATTCACTTATACTGCATAGTATTTGAGTCCCACCACATCGCTTTACCGGCTGCCCGGGTGACTTAAGGACTTCCGTCAGAGGGATCAGAGTAAAGCTCTTGTACTTTATACTGGATTCAAGTCTAAAGCAACATAGCAGAGACGGGGTTGTATATCGCAGCTGCAAGTCAACCCATTCGAATATAGCTCACCTTTGCCGGAATTAGCACTTTTTGTACTGGAATGTGGATCTCTACAGCAACAGTCCTAGTCTTGGGAAAAGGCTGGGATGTTCAGGAAGACCATATCTTAGATAGACTCTTGAAATGATTGCAAACTTTCACTAGGGTGATATTGAACCATGGACCCTTACTTATAGCATCTAAATTCTCCTCTACCCATTGGAGTACTCGAAAGTGATAATAGTGAGCTCGTCTTACTGTCTGTAGTCATTTGCTATGTTATTGCTTGTAGATATGGAGTTAAGAGTGTGCTAGAAGCCGACAAGGAAAAGATATGAGAAGAACAAACAAAGAAGTATTTCAAGTAAAGGGCCAGGTTGCAATGACACCATATAGTTAAGCAGTATCACGTCAAGGATCATATCAAGGATCATATCAAGGACACCAATAATTGTTGTTTGCTCATCCGGAATAGACAAAAAAGGCCTCTTCCGAACGACCTTAAGCTGTTTGGCGTTGAAGATCAAGACCCCGGAGGCTTAGTTCCAATTCCGAATTCAGGCAAGACATGATACCCCGATGACAGTTGAAAGCCCGACCATTGCAGTCCCCTCCTGAATGCCACTCTGGGAGACTGAAGTTACACACTTTTGTCACAAGATCACCAGCCTTGAAACCTACAAGACTCGGTGCTGTGCCAATTGGTGTGAGCAAGCCCTTCGAATGTCTCTGTAATATGAGAGTACCAAGCATAATCGACCTGCACCCAAGGGAGCAGCCACGCTTTCCCTCAATGAGAGAAGTTTGAAGGCTGTCTAAAGAGGAAAATGTATGTCGAATTGCCTCTTGTCTCTTTACGTTGATGTTGTCTATGGGACTCATTAGTAAAGGTCTGTCAAGCAGCGACGTGACTGGTTGTACCAATGATCCTCTGTGGGATTGGTAAACCAAGCGAGGTAATTGAACCCGTAGCTTGGCTTATTATAAGCCCTGTTGCCTTTTTAAAGAGAGCAGGCATTTTCCAAGCCCACGATATCCACACCCATAACAACACGTCGCGCGAGTATTGTGTTGGAAAGTTTTGCGCTAAGCAGCTAATCCACGTATCTGCGAAGAATCGCAGGACATCGAAACACTGATAGTAATCCACCAGAAGAGTGATTTTCGCGAGTAATTCAAGTCCAAGCGTTCGAGGAACCTGGTGGTGTTTGCAGTGACAGATTCTCAACAAAATTAGAAGTGCCTCAAGATCCCAACCATCCACTGTGATATTGACTGAGCCTGCACTACGGAGCGTAAGGCCCTCCTTCCATGTTCCTTCAAGGGCGCTTTTGAAGACTGGGGAGACGGAAGTGAGGTGGCTTGCAGATACTAGAACGCGGAACTCTTGGGTCACAAATGGCGTCTTGCGCTTCCTCTTGAGGTTAGTTTCCTCAATGAACCTGACAAAGCGTTTGTTTGCGTTCTGCAGAATGATCGTCACATTTCCGTCTGGGTCGATCACATGGGTTACATTGTTTTCTGGCTTCATTTTGGGAGATGTGGGTGATCCCTAGCTATCGAAAAGAGACGAAAGAAGATCGATAAGCTGTTTCCGAGGAGATGTTGTAAGTTAGATGGCTTGTGTTTTGCCGGAGTCCTAGTTCACGCGCCCAGTTGTGTTTGTAGAACTTCTGTTGTGAATCAATAAAGCTTACTAACAGGGGGTGAATATCTTTTCAGTCATGTTTTCAAGTGAATAGCTTTCTTCTTATTTCACTCAGAATGAAACGGAGCGTTGGTTCACTCTGAAAACCTCATCGAGAGGGTTGAAAACCAGTGAGATCGAGACTGTCCGAGTAATATGAAACTCAGTTGTCGCCGACACACGTGTTTCATAACAAGCTGCATCATGATCTGCATACTCAGGCCTGAGGCTCCTCGATTTGTATGTTCACTATGAGCGCGAGAGAAGTATATACGTCTCCTTTCAGACAAAAAACTAATTTCTACGTATATGTATCGTCGAGATATAGAGATAAAGTTCAAAAGAATGAGTAAATTTCATCAACACCTAACACTTTTCCAATCTGGGAACATTTTTACGAAGAGCCACAAGCAAAGGCACAAACGAGTTAGCTATCCAAAAGCATCAACATAACGCCACTGAAAAATAGCAAAGTCAGGGAAGCAAAGCAAAGGCAAGCAAGCAAAGCCAAGGACGCGAAATTAAGGAGGTAGGCCGACTCTCCTTGGTGAAAACTCTTCTTCCTGCCTTCAAGGCTTGATGAAGACACCCTCTTCCTTCCATTTGCCTTCCGTGAACGACGCAGTGCCGATCGCTCCCTCGGGTTCGACCATCTTGTAGAACAGGATGATCTTGTTGCGATACACCATGGCATTGACTCCAGCGTCCCCATAGACTCTCCGTACAACGTCAATAGTTTTGCCGTCGACGTAGTCCCGCAGTCTCATCTGATCATCGGCATAGATAATGTGGTTCTTGCCTTCATGTTGCACAGAAGCCAACGGGGTCCTGACCATGACTCTGCTGCCCTCAAGCACTTTCCCCTTGTCTAGAATAAGGGACAGAAGATCAGCCTTGCTAGAAGCAAAGGGGCTTGGGGAAGTGCCAACTTACTTTCCCAGCGTTTGCGTTCGGCTTCATATCTCCACCACTTGATATTTTTGTCATGGTCTTGGTGATACAGGTCCACATTCTCCCGAGTGACAATACATGCGAGATGCGTTCCAGGAAGGGAGAGAGGCTCGTCCGAAAGTACGTGTTCCAGATGGAAGTTACCCTTGTTGTCCCGGCGAAGTTCAGTAATGGGCGACTTCCCATGCTCCTCTCGGCTGTTACCCAATCAGTACTGGTATCAGGATAGAGCTTATGTAGCGTAATTCCCACCTAACGAAGAATACCACCTGTGTTCCATGGGAGCTTTCCCGTTCGAAGCCCCTCTGGGATACACCACTGGTGATGCGCGAGTTTTCTGCGGCATGGCCTGGTGGCTTGGGAGCGTCTTCCCACTTGTCCGAGGAGACCCTTCTGACCTTTTCAACCAAGTGGCCTTCTTTGTTGAGATAGATCATGTGAATCTAGGGGTTGCTGTTAGTAGAGTTACCGTTACTATAGTACTTCGGTGTACACTTGCAGTGGAATGCTTGTCGTAGTTCATATCCTCTTTGACATAGTAGGCAGTCAAAGGGGAACCACCACTCTGCGCGTCTGCGGCGACTTGCACAGATGTCTGCGTGGGAGGGCCACCTTCCTCGGAAAAGGCCTCGACAATGTAGCCGGACCTTTGGTAGAAAAGGTACAGATTCTTATCATCGGTAGTCAGGCCGGCAAGATCGGTGCTGCCAAGAGAAGACATGATGGTTGAGCTTGAATGAAGGTATCCGCTGTTGATAGTAAGTGATAATATGTATGAAGAAGATTCGAGAGAGTTTGGATGAGGAATACTCGACTAGAATCGGGGATATACTGACTGGTATATATAGACATTGCTCTCTGAACATTTGCATCTCATGTTTGCAGAGTAGGGTCTGGCCATGGAACTCATACCCGAATATACGTCAAAACGGAGTAAAAGACATGTTTGGACTGGGCGCAAACATACGTCAACTGTGGATATGGAACTGCCTAGACGCCAATATCTGAAGTCAATTCGTAACTTAGGAACCAAAGATCTGTCTATGCACACACATGAAGTGGTGGAATGAGGAGAATGTTGGGTGGTCCCAACGGACGGAGGCAAGACACCACATGCTATAGATGATAACTCGACGGAACTTAACCCGAATATTCCAAGGTACCTTAGGCAAGGAACCTCTCTACAGCTGGTATGTCGGGTACCTTGGTATACATAGTGAGATCACTGGATCATTGAACAATCCTTATACGACCTCCCCCAGCACAGACCTTCCCCCATCTGCCCTATTTGTGGAACTGCGGGGATTTGTGACGCAATGTTGAGTACCAATACTTTATACAAAAGCGGTTTCAGGGAACGGGGTTCTGAAGAAACCTAATGGTGACAAGAACCACGGCCTCCTATGTGAATGGTATGTCCTAAACTAACGTACAATATACAGGACATCGAGTCAAGCTTATAGCACAGCAATGAAACCAACCTGTGGGGAAGCGTAAGCAGCGAAAGAGGAAAGGCTACCATCGGATGCTATCAAGCAATATTCTTCTGGTTGAGCAAGTTCAAAGCTACATGCAAATCCTTTAGCTGATGAATATCCATACAGCCAATAGCAGATCCTGGAATTCGTTTGACCCATTTACTCAGATACTTTATATACACTGGTATGGGCCATCCTACACCTGTTTTATGCTCACCGCGGACACCCTTTCCTAACAACATATCCCCTTGTGGTCTTTTGCGATATTGTCAGTCCTCCGTACAGGATTATGAAGCACACCCTAGAGGTCAGGAAGTATGTCCCGATAGCTTGCACATGTCTGGGGGTCCTGTCTGTACATGACTTCAGTATAACGTAGCCTCCTGTCGTGGCACCGTACATTGATACGGCGACCAGCTCAGGAGAGTAGGTACATACATGCTGTAGGAAGTTATGATCTCCCATGGCAGATGGTGACGCTTCTGCTAAGCTTGTAGTTCTTTCGTAAAGGTGAACAGATACACAGCATTTCGTAGCCCAGCTTACGCGTTTAACATGGCGAGGAGTCCGAGGTGTTGTAACACATTACAAGTAAAGGGCTGCCTGTCTGTCAATATATAGGGTGTTTAGTTGTGTATCTATAAACAACCGACTCCTCTTCAGTCTCTCATCACAATCCTTGTGTAGGTTTCTTTTATTTCTTAGTCTAAAAGCTTAGGAGGTTATATATAATGGAATCGCTGTATTACACATAAATCAGAGGTACAGCATCTAACATTAAGTTCTTTAAGGGAGAGGTTTCGGTTCTAAAGTCCGCCCTGGACCTGATTCTTTAGCCATCAGCTTAGAGGAATTGTTGCTCTTTACCCAACTGTTTTTATATAAAATGCAACTACTTCAATAACTATTTTTTCGTAGCTTTCTCTATCGTTCTGTATACTACAGAAGGTCGGATTGAGCGATGTGCAGAGAGATCAGGATGCAGCACTGCCACACGCGGGTCAGTCAAAAGAGGCCCTTCAAAGTTTAGCATTGAGCGCAGACCTTTTGTCCTCATCGTCGAACTGCAAGACAAACGTCTCATCCGGGTCCTTCGGTCGGCCAAAGCGCACAGTCGCCTCTCGGCGGGCGTGATCGTACATAATGTTGAACAAGGTGGATCCCCTACTTTTACCTTCCTCGTATGCTCGACATATGCTAAAAGGGTAGTTATCTTCATCCTCCCAGAGCCGGGAAAATGCCTCTTTGGTACCATCGAACCCGTCGAGAAGATGTTCCATACGCTGATGGCGACTCCACGAGTCCGGTAGAGGATCGAGTTCTTTCGCATTTTCGCCGTGGTTGAGCAAGCAGTGATTGGTATGCACCAGTCTACCCTTTGCGTCGAGCACCTGCTTTCGGAGGCTGATGGGGGAGAATTCTAGTCCGTATGCCTCCTGCCCGTTGCCGACCATGATATAGGCGCTGGCGGCCATTCCACCTTGCTCCACGATTCGGTCATAGGCCTGGGAAGGAGACGTGCTTTCAAGAGCCATGCGGAGGGCAAGATGTGAAGGAAGTCCAGTGGGCCGAAGGCCCTGAAGGTGAAGAGCATTGTAGTTGACGGCAACTCCCGCACTGTTAAATCCAACCTTGCCGATAATTCCAGCTTCCGTGATCATCTTGATGGTGGGCAGGCCGCGTTGACGGATGGTCAACTGGATCAGATTCTCTTTGGTGGCGGAAAAGAACTAGAACTCAAGAGAGAATGATTATGTAAATGTCAGCGGCAGATTCGACGAGATGAAATCGAGGAGGAGCGACGTCTTAACGTACATCCCAGTTTTGGCCCTGTAGTGCTCCGTTGGAAAGTTTACAATAGACGGTAGTGCAGCCATCACGGGCTTCGACCAGGCCATATGCAAATTCTGTGCGGGTATTGAGCATGATAATCTCAGAGACATCGCGTTCGGCGCCCTTTGCGATACCTTTGGTTCCAATGAGTCCTCGTCAGCATGATACAGAAGAAGGCAGAGAGACAGAAGCGACACTCACCGCGAATCTCCTCATAGTATCTGGGCCATCTTTTCTCAATCACACTTCCTAGCTCCGTGAGAATCTGCTTAAGCTCGTCCTCCGTCTTCTTCGTTTTCCCGCGGATGAGACCGACGGCGAAGTTAATAGATTTGGCGATCACATCTTTGGCGGTCGAGCCATGTTGGTACCCAATCTAGACCAGGTCAGAACGGAGCCGATTTCATGAAGGATTGCGACGTTCAGCAAAGGACCTACCTCGAAGGGGGTGCCTTGGCAAGTGACCTGGAGCATATTGGGTGCGGACCGTTGTTAAGCAAGTAGCTGAATTGGACAGATAAAGATGAGAAACACAACCCTTGGGTTCGAGTATTCTGGTGGGAATGCACACTGAGACATATTAAATTTTTCTTTGGTCCACCTTACTGCAGCTCAAGCCCCAATGTTGAGTCCATACGAGTAGCATGAGGGTGCACAGTCCTTGAATGGCCTTGCCTAACATAGCCTTTGATACATCGGTAGGCTAAAATGGCCCCTGGGTAACTACTCAGTGGAGTCCAAACACGAGGTATCCACTGTTATCCATTCTTCACTACGTACCCACATGTGTAGCGTTCTGCAGACTTCCGATTAGGGTTGCATTCTGGCTACCCTCAGCACCAATGAGAAGCCATCGAAATCGTCCTGATTCCCTTATTCGACACGGATCGCACCTAGGATCTCGGCGTGGGTAAAGCTGCCAAGGTAAATTTAGTAAACAAAAAGTCGTCCGCAGTGGCAAATGCCAAGGTAATGGCCGGGAAACTGGAGCTGAAGAAAGCATTATATTAGGTAACCGCTTGGCAGCATTATGTTGACAAGACAAGAAGGACAGGCTGGCATTTCAGAGTGGGCTTAGTCTTCTACTAGATCGAGCCATTGGCCCCAGCATAAACTATGTTCCATGAATACGAAAGATGTGCGCATTTTTGATCTTTGCATTAGGGCATTCATTTATTGACTAGGTACCTTCGGCTACCCCTCATCTTAGGTCTGACCATTCTTGTTGATCAAACTAACTAGGCCATTCTGCAGATACTGGCCGTAGGAGATTGGCTCCTTGTCGGTCTCGCCGTCGGGGCGACGAGGGTCCCACGGCTGAACCGTCTCGTCAAAGCCCAGATTGACAAAAAATGGAAGGGATTGGCGCTCCTCGTTCACCCATTTGACCCGATGAATAGGGGCGGGGTAGTAGTTGTTGGTGATGTGTGCCATGTAGCTGCCGCAGTTGATCAGGTAGCCGGTGTCGTCCGCCTCGATGTCAAGGTATCCTTGAGGGGTCTCCACTTGCAGGTTCTGCACGTTGGACTGGTACAGGACGGTGATGAGCGACACATCTTCATGCCATTCAAAACTTAATTTGGTGCCGTCCGCTGCGGTCTTGATGGCGGCTGGTGGGTAGGGGTCTAAAAATGGGTAGCGGATGAGAACGACTGACGAGAGGGCGTCATCCTTCTTAAAGTGGCGGCTGAAGAAGTCCTCCTCTTTGCCCAGTGCCAGAGCATAGCCTCGCAGCAAGGCCGTTGAGAGCCCGAACACATCCCAGTAGTACTGCTCGGCGAAGTCGCGGAAGCCCGGATGCTTTGTCTCGTCGGGCCACACATTGACCTCGTGAGTAGGTGTCTTCGATTGGATGCGAGGGTGGTCACTCTTGAAGTTAGGGTTTAGATAGCAGAAGGATTCCACAGCCTTTTTGCCTGGGATAGATAAGTAGTATCCGGCCCGGATCTGGTCCTGGTGCTCCTTGTTGTAGGCGCGAATGGCAAGGTCCCATTTCTCTTCATCTGTAATGGACATGTGGAACTCCTTGGTCTTCTGCGAGAGCCGATTCACATCGATTCCATGGTTGACTGCATAGAAGAAGCCGGTGTCGCGTGAGGCAGCGTCAATTGCGCGCGCGGCCTTCATCTTCTCCTCCATATTGTCACCAAACAAGGGCGACACATCGATCTTGGGGACATTGGCCTTGAGAGTGGAAGCCATGGCGTGTAATAAAAAAGAAGGTAGGATTTTAATGGCCACGACAGCAGCGACGAGAGGTAGAGCGATAGGGAAAGCAGGTACGATTCTCTCTAGAGAGCAATGAGTGACGAGCAGAGCAGTAAAGAAGACGATGTCATCTCTTTCTCTACGCTTGAAAGGACCACGGAGGGGCTTTTACGCTGAGGCAACCTTAAGAACGCATTCATAAGCCCTAAGGTTTCATTGTTCGATGGTCCTGCGGGGGCCAACATGGACCGACTGATAGCCAGATAAAGAGGTCCACTGTCGGAGAGTCTTTGCTGGTCTGGGTACTTAACCAATCTGCATCCGACATCTGTGTACGGCGCAAGCAGACCAATCACCCATCATCCGACAGATATCCCCCTCCCCCTTAGTCGCAGGAACGCAGATGATGTAATAGAAACGGAGCCGGGGATGTTCGAGTAACACGACCGAGGTCCTTTAACCTGGTGGACCTGCCAAGCGTTAAGAGGCGAAATGAAGATATATCCTACTCGGACGGCGATGCCCGAGGTGCAACAGCACCCATTCACGTATCGGCACTACTCGAATCTCATCACGGCGCGTTAAGATTGTATCCCCTTTTGGCTCAACAAAAGTCACTCGCAATCGAGCAATCCCTGAAATCAGAATCGGCCGTAATCTGGACTATGCGGGTCACCCTTTATGGCATGACGGCGCGGGACTGTTCCTGTGGCTTTGTGGGGCGATCTTCCGCTGCGACGTGGGGATACTTGGCGGCGAAGGAGCAAATGGCATCTAGTTTGCCGTGGACCGTAATGCACGGACATCTCCATCCTATCTCGTAAGGGAGAGGGGCGTCTAAAGTAGCCCAGGTATTTTTTTTGTCAATGGTCCAGGCGGAGAAGATACCTTTGCAGCGAGAGATGCACGTATTCAGCCCAATATAAAGTATTTCCCGCATGGCGCCTGAATTGTCTGTTATGGCGTCTTTTTTAACCACTGTTGTAACATTATTTTTGTCAACGACCATCGTTTCTCGCGCTTCCAGCGACAAATAAATGACATGACTCAGTTGCAGCCGCTAAGCGAAGCCGATTCAGGGTCGATAAGCTTATCGAGGGCCACGGACTCCAGGGCCAATCGGGGTGCGAGCGTTGACAATGGCATGGTTAACCTTAGCAATGGAGACAGCAACCCTCACAATGGGAATGCGATAGGAAGCAGTATCCGCATCCGCTTTCCCGGGGGCATCGAGGGATGGAAGGGTTCAGTGAACCAGATCACCGAGCGCTGCGACGTGAGTGGTCTAGCAACCGACCCCACGAGATACCAACTTGCATCGACGGGATTCGGTGACGCGAGCACCGTCTACCGGCAGCGCTTCATGGCGGTCCCTAGCGAGGTATACTCCGCATTGCAACAACTGTGTGTTGAACGCCGGATCAGTGTCAGATCCGTCATTCTTTTCGCCATACACCAGATGCTGAAAGGGTTTGGTAATGGATCACAAACCATTACCGCCTCTTTGCACCTCGAGGAGAATCCCCAAGATTCTCGGCCATTGTGGGCGGTGTCACCCATATTCGTCAGTCATGAGAACAGAGACGAATGCTCCGTCACACAGGCGATTGAGAGTATTGAATCAATGCGCAGTTCGAAAAAGCTGTCCACACACACAATCGACAAAGCATCAAGCCTCGTGAAACTGGGGTTGTTTGACTTACTTGTCGTCTTCGCCGACGCAGACGATGTTCGTCTCCCATCATTTGACTTCCCCCTGGCAGTGATGGTGGAGGAGGGTGAAGCAGGACTCCAGCTGACTCTGCGCTTCTCCGACTGTCTTTTCGATGAGGAGACAATATGTAATTTCACAGATGCCCTTAACATCTTGCTCGTTCAAGCAGCGACAGGAGGAGAAACGCTACTTTCTGATATCGAACTGCTGTCATTAGAGCAACAGCAGCAGCTGGATGAATGGAATAACACGGATGGCGAGTACCCAGCATCCAAGCGACTGCATCATCTCATTGAAGAGGAGGCGGAACGCCACGAAGACAAGGTCGCCGTGGTTTGCGAGGAGAGAAAGGTCACTTACGGCGAGCTCAATACCCAGGCAAACCGCCTCGCACGCTATCTTCACTCTACTGGTATCCAGGCCGAGCAGATCGTTGCGTTGTTCCTCGATAAGAGCGAAATGCTCATTGTTACCATTCTGGGTGTGTGGAAATCTGGGGCAGCCTACGTGCCTATTGACCCTACGTATCCAGATGAGCGAGTCCGATTCGTGCTGGATGACACGGAGGCACAGGTCATCATCGCTAGCAACCGACACGCCAAAAGGCTTGAGCAACAGATCATCGGCGATAGGAAACTCTGCATTATTAACCTGGAGTCATTGCTCACATTCCTTGCTCAGGATACCTCGAAATTCCCAGCGCACAACTTGGATGACCTACCTCTCACGAGCAGACAACTTGCCTACGTGACATACACCTCTGGAACAACAGGGTTCCCTAAGGGTATCTTTAAACAACATACGAACGTTGTCAACAGTATCACCGACCTGTCTGCCCGTTATGGAGTGACTGGGCAACACCACGAAGCAATTTTGCTGTTCTCGGCCTATGTATTCGAGCCATTCGTTCGCCAAATGCTCATGGCACTAGTAAATGGCCATCTCCTGGCCATTATTAATGACGCGGATAAGTATGACGCCGACAAAATTCTGCCATTCATTCGCGCGCACAACATCACCTACCTCAATGGTACTGCCTCTGTTCTACAAGAATACGACTTCTCCTACTGCCCGTCCCTGAAGCGAATGATTCTGGTGGGTGAGAATCTAACAGAAGCGCGGTACCTGGCCCTGCGCAAGCGATTCAAGAACCGCATCCTTAACGAGTATGGATTCACCGAGTCAGCCTTCGTAACAGCCCTCAAGATTTTTGATTCAGACTCGACTCGCAAAGACACCAGTCTAGGAAGGCCTGTGCGCAACGTCAAGTGCTACATCCTCAATCCTGCCCTCAAGCGTGTCCCCATTGGGGCTACGGGCGAGCTGCACATTGGAGGTCTGGGTATTTCAAAGGGATACCTCAACCGTCCCGATCTCACCCCGACGCGGTTCATCCCCAACCCCTTCCAGACGAAGCGCGAGAAGAAGCTCGGAGTCAACGGCTTAATGTACAAGACCGGCGACCTGGCCCGCTGGCTTCCGACCGGCGAAGTTGAATATTTGGGACGCGCAGACTTTCAGATCAAGTTGCGAGGCATCCGAATCGAGCCCGGCGAGATTGAGGCGACATTGGCTCAGTACCCCGGCGTCCGGACTAGTCTAGTGGTGTCTAAAAAGCTTCTGAAAAATAACGAGGAGACCACGAACGAGCACCTCGTGGGTTACTATGTCTGCGACAATGCCTCGGTATCCGAGACGCACTTGTTGTCTTTCTTGGAGAAGAAACTGCCTCGATATATGATCCCGACGCGGCTAGTGCAGCTGTCGCAGATCCCAGTGAACGTGAACGGAAAGGCGGACCTGCGCGCCCTGCCAGCCGTCGATATATCCAAATCCTCCGAGATTCATTCCGATCTCCGAGGCGACATGGAGTTTGCCCTCGGGGAAATCTGGGTCGACGTACTGGAAGCCCGCCACGGATCGATCTCTCGCAACGACAACTTCTTCCGTCTTGGAGGACACAGCATCACCTGCATCCAACTCATTGCACGTATCCGAGAGCGACTCTCGGTAAGCATCTCTGTCGAGGATGTCTTCGCAACAAGGACACTGGAGCGCATGGCATATCTTCTGCAGAGCAAACAGCAAGATGCATCGGATGGGCGCTATGAGAGCGAGTCTGCTGCGCAGTCAGGGCCACTGGAGAGAGATGCAGCAACCGATGAGGTATATATGGCAAACAGTCTTCAGCAGGGGTTTGTCTATCATTATCTAAAAAACATGGCACAATCCGATGCCTACATAATGCAGTCCGTCCTGCGATATAATACCACATTATCCCCAGATCTGTTCCAGAGAGCCTGGAAGCACACACAACAAGTCTATCCAGCATTGAGGCTTCGATTCAAGTGGGGAAAGGAAGTATTACAAGTGATCGATCAGGACCAAGTCTTGGATTGGCGTTTCCTCTGCTTCGCCAACGTGCCTACTGGTGCTGTCGAGGATCAGAAATTGGTCGAATTGCAGCGCCAGGACCGCGAGGAGTCATACAAACTGGATGCCGGCAGGCTGTTCCGCATCTATTTGATACAGCACAGCGAGAATCGTTTCACATGTCTCTTTAGCTGCCACCACGCAATCCTTGATGGTTGGAGTCTGCCGCTTCTCTTCGAGATGGTCCATGGCACTTACCTGCAACTGCTCCATGGGAGCAATATTGTCCCACCTGCAGATGACCCTTACGCTCGCACTCAACGGTATCTTCAAGCGCACCGTGAAGATCATCTGGATTATTGGGCCGGGGTGGTTGAGCAGATCGCCGAACGGTGCGATATGAATGCCTTGTTGAACGAGCGTAGTCGTTACAAAGTCCAACTGGCGGACTATGACCACATACAGGACCAGAGACAGCTAACAGTGACCATCTCCGGAGATGCATGGCTAGGAGAACTCCGTCAGACCTGCTCCGCCCAAGGCATTACCTTACATTCAATCCTCCAGTTTGTTTGGCACGCCGTGCTTCACGCTTATGGAGGCGGCAGCCATACCATCACCGGCACAACCATCTCTGGAAGAAACCTGCCCATTAGCGGAATTGAACGATCCGTTGGGCTTTATATCAATACGCTGCCATTGGTAATCGATCATTCAGCATACAAGGACAAGACTATCATGGAGGCCATCGAGGATGTGCAGGCTAAGGTAAACGCGATGAACAGCCGCGGCAATGCGGAACTGGGCCATCTACGCAAAGCCGACCTGAAGCACGGGTTATTTGACTCCTTATTCGTGCTTGAAAACTACCCGAACCTGGACAAGTCGCGGGTTTTACAGCATCAAAGCCAACTGCAATATTCAATCCAAGGAGGTACTGAGAAGCTGGACTATCCGCTGGCTGTCATTGCGCGTGAAGTTGAGGCGACTGGCGGAGTCACTCTGTCCATCTGCTACGCCAGTGAGCTGTTCGAGGAGGTGGCCATTTCAGAGATGCTTCATATGATCCATGACACTCTGGTGCGGGTTGCGCAAGGCTTGAATGATCCTGTCCGCAGCCTAGAGTACCTCTCATCTGCCCAATTAGAGCATCTTGCTGCGTGGAATGCTACGGAAGCGAAGTTTCCCGAGACCACACTACATGAGATGTTTGAGGTTGAAGCGAACCGGAAGCCGGAGAAAACAGCGGTCATCTATGAGGAGCGAACCTTAACCTATCGTGAGCTGAATGAGCGGGCGAACCGTATGGCACATCAACTTATATCTGACCTCAGCCCAAAGCCCAATGATGTCATCGCCCTCATAATGGACAAGAGTGAGCATATGTTTGTCAGCATTTTGGCCGTGTGGAAGAGTGGAGGTGCATATGTTCCAATTGACCCTGGATATCCCGATGACCGCATAGAATATATCCTAGGGGACACCCGGGCCATCGCGGTCATTGCGGACTCCTGCTATATACCTCGCATCAAGGGGATGGCTGCGCCAGAGGCGCTTGTTTATCCCTCTGACTTGACAGCCGCTCCGGATCCAAAGTACAGCGCATCAAACCCTTCCCCGTTAAGTCGGAGCACAGACCTGGCCTATATCATCTATACATCTGGTACGACAGGTCGGCCTAAGGGCGTCGCATTGGAGCATCATGGAGTGGTCAACCTACAGGTGTCGCTATCCAAAATATTTGGCCTGCGGAGTACTGACGACGAGGTGATACTTTCTTTTTCCAACTATGTATTCGACCATTTTGTGGAGCAGATGACCGACGCCATTCTGAACGGGCAAACACTACTGGTGCTCAATGATGAAATGCGCGGTGACAAAGAGAGACTATATCAATACATCGAGAAGAACCGGGTGACCTACCTGTCTGGCACCCCATCTGTGGTTTCGATGTACGAGTTCAGCCGATTTAAGGACCATCTCCGCCGTGTAGACTGCGTTGGAGAGGCATTCAGCGAACCGGTCTTCGACAAGATTCGTGAAACTTTCCATGGCCTCATAATCAACGGCTACGGTCCGACAGAGGTCTCTATCACCACCCACAAACGTCTCTACCCGTTCCCAGAGCGGCGCACGGACAAGAGTATCGGCCAACAGGTTCATAACAGCACCAGTTATGTGCTAAATGAGGACATGAAGCGCGTTCCGATTGGAGCTGTCGGCGAGCTCTACTTAGGCGGTCAAGGTGTGGCACGAGGGTATCACAATCGCCCCGATGTGACCGCGGAGCGATTCATCCCCAATCCATTTCAGACAGAAGAGGAAAGGAAAACGGGCCGAAATTCTCGTCTCTACAAGACAGGCGATTTGGTACGCTGGATCCCAGGAAGCAATGGGGAGATTGAGTATCTGGGCCGTAATGACTTCCAGGTCAAGATTCGCGGATTGCGCATCGAACTGGGTGAAATCGAGGCCATCCTATCTTCATACCCTGATATCAAACAGTCCGTAGTGATTGCCAAGGACCGCAAAGGAGGACAGAAATTCCTCGTTGGCTACTACGTCGCTGATGCAACGCTGTCGTCCGCCGCTATTCGGCGCTTCATGCAGTCTCGGCTGCCTGGCTACATGGTACCCTCTCGTCTCATACCAATCAGCAAACTCCCCGTCTCTCCCAGTGGAAAGTTGGACACAAAGGCCTTGCCCTTCGTCGAGGAAGAGAGCGAGATTGACGTGGTGGCGCCGCGCAATGAAGTGGAACGCACCCTTTGCCACATCTGGGCGGAACTGCTCGAGATACACCCCGAGGAGATTGGTATCTACAGCGATTTCTTCAGTCTGGGAGGTGATAGTCTGAAGAGCACGAAACTTTCATTCATGGTCCACGAGACCTTCAACCGCGCAGTCTCCGTCAGCACCCTTTTTCGTCATCGAACAATCGAGGCACTGGCACAACTGATCCTAAACAATGCCGCGGATGTGAACGAAATTACTCCACTAGAATATAGTGAGGGGCAGATGATTCCCGTGTCCGGGGCCCAAGAGCGACTTCTCTTCATTCACGAGTTTGAGAATGGCAGTAATGCATACAACATTGACATCTCCTATAAATTGCCTGGCTCGGTTGATGCCTTGAATCTCGAGAAGGCGCTGCGTGGAATCCTTTCTCGACACGAGGCGTTGAGAACGTTGCTTGTCAAGGACGACACAACTGGCGGCTATATTCAGAAGATATTGAGCCCCGATGGCGCCCAGCGCATGTTCTCCGTCAAGGTGGACATAATCAAGGCCATGGAGCAATTGGACCAAGAAATGGCCAGTCTATCCCAGCACGTTTTCCGCCTGGGTGATGAACTGCCATGGCAAGCCCGTATCCTTAGGCACGAATCAGGCAGCTTGTATCTCATCATAACGTTCCACCATACCAGCTTCGATGCATGGTCGTTAAATGTGTTTGAGCGAGAACTTCAAGCCTTGTATGCGGTGCTCCACAAAACAAAGAGTGCAACGAGCCTGCCCACACTCAAAGTACAGTACAAGGATTACGCCCAGTACCATCGTCAGCAGCTGTCAAGGAATCGTCGTAGCCTATCCGACTTTTGGTTGCAAAAGCTCAGTGGCTTGGAGCCATTGCAGCTGATCACGGACCGTCCACGACCGGGGCATTTCAACTACGACGGCGACGATCACAGTATCGAATTGAGTCAAAAGGAAACACAGAACCTGAGAGAGGTTGCCAAACATTGCAAGTCTAGCCTGTACGTCGTCTTGCTATCCGCTTATTACGTGATGCTTGCCTCGTACGCGAACCAGACGGACATCGCAGTGGGTATCCCAATCAGCCACCGAACACACCCCCAATTCCAGTCCATCATTGGATTCTTCGTCAACCTGGTCGTGCTTAGAGTGGATGTGTCTCATGTTGCCATTGGCGACCTCATCAAAAGGGTAATGAAAGAGCTCGTCCAAGCACAGTTACACCAAGACATGCCGTTCCAGGAGGTCACGAAGCTCTTACAGGTAGTTAATGATGCTAGCCGGCATCCACTAGTACAGACTGTTTTCAACTTCGAAGCCCGTCCAGATGCAGAACACGATTCTGTGTCACAGGATGAGGGGGCAATCCAATTTACTCAATACCGGCCGGTTCAGCCCCTAGATTCAGTTGCGAAATTCGATCTGAATGCAACGGTCACCGAACTGGAGTCAGGTCTGAGGGTCAACTTTAACTACGCCACCAGCTTGTTCAATAGGAGCACGATTGAGGGCTTTTTGCGTACCTACGAGTATCTCCTTCATCAGCTGTCGGAGCTAAGTGCAGAAGGAATTAAGGAGGATACCCAGCTGTTGTTGGTTCCTCCGCGAGAGAATGGCGATGTACACCTGCCATTGGCACAGTCCCCACTTACAACGCTTGCTGAGGAGCGTAATGCAGTGTCGCTAAGCCAGGCCTTTGAGTACGAAGCTTCCCTAGCCCCAGACAAGATTGCTATCGCTCAGGGGGATAGAGTACTCAGCTATGCCGATCTTAACAAGCGGGCTAACCAGCTATCACGGTACATGTTGTCCATATCCTCCCTCGGGGCGGAAGGGCGAGTAGCTCTGATGCTGGACAAGAGCATCGAGACAATTGTTTGCATTCTGGCGATATGGAAGGCTGGTGCAGCATATGTGCCCTTGGATCCGACTTACCCGACGGAGCGCGTCCGGCTGATCCTGGAGGAGACCCAGGCGAAGACAGTTCTTGTAAATTCCCATCATATCTCTAAATGTGAATACATGGGCGCAAAGATGATATCAATCGACTCGCCAGCCGTTGAGGCCGAAGTCAGCCAACAGTTGAGCTCTGACTTGCCTGTAGTTGCCGGTCTGGACAACCTGGCGTATATAATCTTTACTTCCGGTACTTCCGGCAAGCCCAAGGGCGTTCTGGTTGAGCAAAAGGGTGTTCTACTGTTGCGTGATGCCCTCCGGGAACGGTATTTCGACAATGACTGCACCAAGCAGCATTCCGTACTTTTCCTTTCTAACTATGTCTTCGACTTCTCCGTGGAGCAACTTGTGTTATCGGTGCTCAGCGGACACAAGTTGATCGTTCCTCCGGCAGAGTTCGTCGTCGATGAAGAATTTTATAGGATGGCCAACACTCATGGTCTCTCGTATCTCAGTGGAACCCCATCCTTGCTGCAGCAGGTGGATCTGGCACGAATACATCACCTGCAGTCCGTGACTGCAGCAGGTGAGTTGCTTCATGCCACGCAGTACGAGAAGATGCGCAGCAGTTTTGGCGGTACGATCTACAATGCTTACGGTATCACCGAGACCACGGTGTACAACATCATCACAGAATTCACGGTGAATTCAGTTTTTGAAAATGCTATACGCGACGTGCTTCCCGGCACCCGAGCGTATCTGCTAAACAACACACTTCAACCCGTCCCATTTGACGCAGTCGGAGAGCTCTACCTGGCTGGTGACTGCGTTACACGTGGTTATCTCAACGAACCTCTTCTAACAGATCAGCGCTTCCTTCCCAACCCTTTCCGGAACCAGGAGGACATCGCCGCTGGGCGTTTCTCGCGACTCTACAAGACCGGCGACCTGTTCCAATGCCGGTTCAGTCATCAACAACAGCCACAACTAAAATACCTAGGAAGAGACGATTTGCAGGTCAAGATGAGAGGGTACCGTATCGAACTTTCTGAAGTGCAGAATATACTTGCATCTAGTCCCGGTGTCATGGAGTGCGCAGTCGTTGCCAAGTATGACAAGGACGATAGCTATTCACGGATCGCTCAGTCTCTAGTCGGCTACTATACCACTGACAACGAAGCAGTGTCAGAAGCCAACATTCTCACCTCCATGAAAGCCAGGCTTCCAACCTACATGGTGCCCAGCCATCTCTGCCGTCTGGAGGGTGCACTTCCTGTGACTATTAATGGAAAGCTTGACATCAAAAGACTGCCAGAAATTGGCAACGCATCAGCGCTGTTATCATACAGTCCGCCGAGGAACATACTAGAGGCTAGGGTATGCAAGCTGTGGGCATCTGTCTTGGGTATAGAACGATGCGGTATCGATGATGACCTGTTCAAACTGGGTGGTGACAGCATCATGTCATTGCACCTTGTGGCCCAGATTCACAGTCAGGTCGGTCGCAAGGTCACCGTTCGGGACATCTTCGAGTATCGTACCATTCGAGCCCTCCATGACCACGTCTTGATGAAGGACATAGACACGAGTGTTGTGGACCAGTTCCGTAGCGAACAAGGGCTGGTGGTTGGTGAGGCGCCCCTACTGCCGATTCAGAACTGGTTCCTGTCCAAGCCACTGCAGCATCCGAGCTATTGGAATCATACTTTTTACATCCGAACTCCAGAGCTGGATGTTGCATTGCTGAGAACTGCCATCAGCGAATTGCAACAGTATCACGACGCTTTCCGCATGCGACTGAGGCGCAAGGATAATAAAATTGTACAGTTCTTTGTTGAGGATGCTTCTCCTGTCCAGCTTCGGGTGCTAAACATGAAGGATGTTGACGGGCCTACAGCCGTTAGCGAAACACTGAGCGAGTGGCAGTCGGGCTTTGACCTTGAGAAGGGGCCGATCTGCGCCATTGGCTACCTGCATGGGTACGAAGACCGATCCGCGCGGGTATGGTTCTCCATCCATCACATCGCTGTCGACACCGTGAGCTGGCAAATCTTGGTCCATGACTTGCAGATGCTCTATCAGAATGGAAGCCTGGGGTGCAAGGGCAGCAGTATTCGACAGTGGTCTGAAGCGATACAAAATTACCAAGCGTCAGAATCTGAATTGGATCACTGGAACGACCTCATTGCGCGAACAACTTCCAGCATCTCTGCGCTGCCTGCATCGACCGGTCTCCGCGTACGTCTAACCAGGAATTTGAGCATTGAGAAGACAGCTTTGCTGCTCCAAGGTGGCAAAAATCGACAGGAGGTCTCTGTGTACAACTCTCTCCTGGCTGCGGTTGGATTGGCACTCCAAAATATCTGTCCAACCGGCCCAAGTATGGTCACAATCGAGGGACATGGCCGGGAGGAAGATGTTGACCATACACTGGATGTCAGCCGCACCATGGGCTGGTTCACCAGTATGTATCCGTTTGAGATCCCCCATCTCCGAACCGAAAACCTTGTTGAGGGAGTGGCCGCTATAAATGAACGGTTCAGGCAGGTCCCTGCCCGTGGAATCGGTTATGGAGCGTTGTACGGCTATACTCGACACCCGTTGCCTCAGATTACCGTCAACTACCTGGGTCATCTCACTCCCAAAAAATCAAAACCAGACGAATGGGCTCTCGCCGTGGGCGATAATGGACTCGAGTATGGACTCATGACTAGATCAGAGGACAAGGACAAGAGCTCCTCCACCGTTGATGTCACAGCTGCGTGTATTGATGGTACTATCACAATCGACATGAACAGTGCTTGGAGCCTTGAGGACAGTGAGAAATTTATCTCAAATATCGAAGAAGGACTGAGCAATATCATCAACAGCGCGGCAAGCCAAGAAACCTCGCCATCCCCAGCGGATCCTCAATTCACCGTGGAGACGTACACACCATATTTTGAGTATCTAGAGCCGTCACGACAGGGCCCAACGCTGTTCCTGCTACCCCCAGGCGAAGGTGGTGCCGAAAGCTACTTCAACAACATCGTCAAACACCTACCAGGGACAAACATGGTCGCATTTAACAATTACTACTTGCACAGCAAACGCCTGCGCACGTTCGAGGAGCTGGCGGAAATGTATCTTGACCACGTACGCAACATTCAACCACATGGACCGTACCACTTCATTGGATGGAGCTTTGGAGGAATCCTTGCGATAGAGATGTCCCGGCGGCTGGCAACATCGGGCGAAAGGATTGGCCTCCTTGGTATCATCGACACCTACTTCAATGTGCACGGAGCAACACACAGCATTGGCCTGGGAGACGCCAAGATCTTAGACCCTATCCACCACATCTACCACCCCGATCCGACAAATTTCAAAGGCCTGCCATCTGCCACAGATCACATCGTACTGTTCAAGGCCATGAAGACGAACGATCAGTATGAATCGGAGAATCAGCGTCACCTGTACGAGTACTACGACGGAACGCCCTTGAATGATATGGACAAATTGCTGCCAAGTGATACCGCCATTCAGCTGGTTCCGCTTACCGACGATACTCACTTTTCTTGGGCCAGAAATCCCCAACAGGTACACCGGATGTGTGCGGCCATCAAGGGCTATCTTTCTGGTTATTAGTTCTTTAATAGGAGCATATGAGTATGGTTAAAGTGATGAAGGAAACGGTATATGATAGAATCAAAGGTAGGGTCGAATTCTTGTAGGATCAGGTGCATCAAGCGGTGGTAGCGGCTTGCTATGAGGGGGATGACCTGTGCTTTTATATAGAGGCTACATTGTGATGAGCTTTAAATTTCAGTGGTTTACAAGATAGGGGGAGATTCAGAACGAGGAGGGATGCCGAGGCGAGAAAACTGGAAGAGGAGTACGAATTAGGAAGGTGCATATTCAATACGCGATAAGATAAGCGCTTCACTGCCACGTGCCTCCACATGACATCATCCATATTGTTATTATCAATAAAATGCCGCCTTCTCCAATATTTATCCACAGCTCCACTACTATGTAGTATACTAATGGTGCTATAGTAGCTCTGCATCATGATGATGCAAATGTCCTGTCACTGCTCCAAAACTAAACTTGTCAAGCTCAGGATAAATATACGCCGTTCCATCGCCAAGATGTCAATCATGAATTCCAGAACCCACCACGTTCAATCACTATCAATAAATACAATTTCACAATCACAACCATGACACACAAGCACGGAAAGCATACCCCTCGTCTTCACAAGTATGGCCCTGCTTCAATTCCCTTTATTAGACCTCCCAGTCTCACAAAACCAGATTCGGAAAATGGATGCCCTCCACCCTCGACAGCCATCACGAATGGCTGGGCGGGCTAATTGCTCACGTCGATAGCAAAGCCGATCATGAACTTCACCCGGTGATGAAGGAATTTCAGCACCTCATTGAAACCAACACACGGATCTACCTCCTTATAGAAGCTATGTTCACCGAGGTTCCCCGCAACAGGGTCTACGCCACAGACCCAACAGGATGTCCCCAGATCCGAGACTACAAGCATATGATCCAGGTACTGAATCATCTCCTCACAACGGCGCCTTCGTGGAGTGACTTCACCCATCGCGTCGGTCTTGTCGGGCTACCCATTAATGCAGTGCTTGACTGGCCCATGGGCACACCCAGCGGGTACGCTGCGTTCCTAGATCCAGAGATCAACGCCATGATCAAAAAGGTACTAAACGCCTGGGGCGAGTACTTGCGATCGCATGAATCGGCGCATGTGCTGGATGATTCGCAATACGGATGGTTCGGTGAAACGGGAAAGAGTAACCTCATCACAGTCGCTAATGTAGGAAAGACAAACTACTCATTCGAGGATATGTTTGTCTGCGACCCCTCTCAAAAATACCACGGGTACAAATCATGGGATGATTTCTTTACTCGGGTCTTCCGACCAGGTATTCGCCCTGTTGCATCACCAGACGACGACAACGTAATTGCCAACGCCTGCGAGTCGCAACCTTACAAGGTGGCTCGCGACGTCAAGGGAAGAGACATTTTCTGGATAAAGAGTCAGCCGTATTCGGTCTTTGATATGCTGGCGCACGATTCTCTTGCTGAACAGTTTATCGGTGGAACAGTCTATCAGGCTTTCCTGAGCGCGCTGAGCTATCACCGCTGGCATGCGCCTGTCAGCGGCAAGATTGTGAAGGCCTATGTTGTTGACGGGACATATTACTCCGAGCCGCTGTTCGAAGGTCTAGGAGATCCACATCCCCATGATATCGATTCTGTTGGAGAGGTCACGGCCCAGGAGTATATTACGGCGGTTGCCACGAGGGCATTGATCTTTATCGAAAGTGACAACCCTGCCATTGGGCTAATGGCTTTCCTTGGTATCGGAATGTGCGAAGTTTCGACCTGCCAGATCACAGTCTCTGAGGGTCAACATGTCAAGAAAGGAGACGAGATTGGAATGTTCCATTTTGGCGGGTCAACACATTGTCTCCTGTTCAGGAAGGGTGTCAATGTCAATGAATTCCCATCTACGGAGACGGACCAAAACGTCCCGGTGAAGGCCCAGGTTGCTGTTGTGACCCCTTGAAGCATTGAGTTGGAATCTTTGTCATGTACATAGCTAAAGGATTAAAGTTGTGGATGTCTATATAGCCCAGAAAATGCATCATATATTGTCATCATCATCATAACCACCTATATCCTATAACGTATACTTGAACAGAGGTGACTTGTCGCCCATATTCATCAACTGCTCCTCCGTATATTGCTCCCTTACTTCCGACTCCGACATGTTCGATCTCTTCTTGTTCTCCCACCAAAACGAAGCTTCCAATATCAGTGCGAGGATCAAAGCTGAGCCTCCAAATGCAATAGACAACCCAAAGCCAGTATAGTACTTCGGCTTCTCATTGTCCATATACATATAGCTTCCAATAATACCACCAATATTACCGACGCAAATATTGAACGCCACACCAATTGCCCGTCGATTGGACGGAGTCAAGTTGTTCGAGGTCCAAGACGTGGTGGCCGGATGAACAGGGTAAAGACCAATCATAGCTAGGATGACAGCGAAGAAGCTGGGACCGACATTTTCCTCCAATTTGCCATCGAACGAGATGATGATGCCATATCCGACCGTCAGCAGGGCGAGAGGAATCACGACAAACGGCATTCGCCAGTAAAACCGATCTGAGAGGCTGGAGAAGCACACAGCAGAGATGGCACCGGCCACGTAGGGGGGAACAGTCATGAGTTGGGCGTTGGTGCTGCTGAAACCCATTGCTTCGGTTATACTAGGGAGCGTAAATTTGTTGCCTGACCTTTCGTTAGTATATTGATCAGTCGAAACGTTGAGGAAACATACCGTATGAACAGGCGGACTGGCATAGCAAAATATATGCTAGGATATACATTCGCCAATTCGTCATCACCGAGAGAAGATCCTTCCATCGGGATCGTTGTTGCTGGTCGTGCTCCTCATCTTTAAACTGTCCTCCTTCCTTGATGAATTTCTGTAACTCGAGGAAGCGGATTTCGTCTGGTTCTAACCATCGACCGGATAGAGAAGGTGAGTCGATGAGGAACCAGAAACAGGCCACACCCAGCACAACGGTAACTAAGCCCTCGAGGATAAAGATCCACCGCCAGCCTGCGTATCCACCAACACCGTCCATCTTCGCGATAGCTGCCGCAAGCAGTCCTGAGAACGCACCAGACAGGGCACTAGCACAGTAGAAATAGGCGAGCCGAGTGGATAATTCTTTCGGCATATACCACTGGGTGCAGAGGTAAACTGCTCCGGGAAAGAAACCTGCCCTGTTTGGAGTCAGCTCAAGAATCTGACCTAATGTCTTGTAGGTCACAAACATACTCGAAAACACCAAGAAGAACACGGACCACCATCAATCCGGCGAAGTTCTTCACGACCCCGGTCAATGTCATGATGATGCCCCAGGAAACGATTAGAATTCCCAGATAAACAGATGGCCGAGAAAATGTTTTGAGAAGCATATTGCTAGGTACCTCTGTCTATAATTAGAACGACCGTCTCCATCGAACGAGAACCTACAGAAACTTACCAAGGAGGACATATGGGACAAAGAATATGCTCAATATGATGTTCCACTGGATGCCGTCAAGATTCAGATCTTCCATCATGCCTTCGATCTTTGCATTTCCGATGTTCGCTCTATCGAGATGAGATATAAGATATAACACTGCTAGCATCGGCACGAGACGGATATCGACCTGGTCAGTTGGATTAGCATCGAGGGGTTTATGATACCATGTAGAGAGGATACAAACCTTGCGGCGAGTCATCTTCCTCCGCTCCGGGGGGTAATTGAGATAAAAGTCCTCATCTTCCGGGTCTAATCCCAAGACCCGGAAATTCTCAATAGTGACAATTGCGGGCACCCGCTCTTGGTGCTTAGGATCAGGAATCTTATCATCTTGGAGGTCCAACGAGTGTCCCATTGGCTTTGCAAACGACATGTCGACTGGACACCTAGTAGGTACCTACTCAATGAATAACAGGGGCTTTGGAGGTTCGGCTCTCGCTGGAGGAAGAGTAAGCTTGGAATATATAGATTATCATGCTTTTCCGCCATGCTATCTGCACCCTGAGTCGAAGCTCATGTCGTTCCAGTCTAACCCCGCACATTGGCGCATGATAGATGCATACTATGTCGGCTGCCAAGAAAGCTAAGAGAGTCTTCCGAACATAGACATGGATAAGTCTGGGGAAATGGAGGAGAAGCGGCGGAGGAATCCGGGGGTGGAGCCACCTTCCGCTAAGCCCCATCCACGTGAACTGGCGGAAATGCAGGCTAGACCAGCTGGAAAAATATCCGCTCTCCGCAATTGGAAGCTACATATCCTAGCTCTAGGCTTAGTCTCGTTGTTCTAGCGGGGTCGAAGATTTTCGCGCTTGATGAATGACACTAATTGTACGGAGTATTTATCCATTGAAATGTTCGTAACTTTAACGTTTAAACAGCTTCTATTGGTCCCTCTCACACTAATAATTGCCGAAGCCATATCCCGCGTTCCACCTTCAACAAAACGGATAATATAAGTTTAAACTTTCAAGCACTCTTCCCAGAGCAGCATCTCAAATTTCCATGACGTCGGTCAACTCGTCCTCTCGGTCAGACCGACCATACCATCTCGCTACTTGATCCGTTTCTGTAAACCCTTGACTCTGACGTTGTCCCCATCGACTGGACTTCTGTGCGGCGAGTCGCTTTGCCACCTCGTTCGCTTCATTTAAGGTGACTAGCTTCCGCTTTTCCGGTCGGCCGCTAGCTCTTTCATGACATACGTCGCGCAAGCTCTTCTCCGGTGGGCGTAAGTCAGGAAGGAAGGACTCTGGGTCCACATCAACCATGTTTGCATCCGTTATCCAGCGGCCATTCCAAGATCGGTCGCGAGTTCGAAAGCTAGGTGGTTCCGAGGCTGCTTTAAGTGTCCAAGCGTCCTCTTCCAGCTCTAGCGGTGTGCTTCCAGTGGCATTCTCACGATACAGCAAGTCAGGACGACGGTCCATCATCAGCTCGAGAATCTGGACGAGTTCATGCTTTACTGCGTAGTGCACAGGCGTATTGCCCGTGCCATCAAGAAGTTCCAAGTGTTTCTGTCCTGTGCTTTCGGCAAACTCAAGGAGAATGCGTGCGATATCAATCAGCCTATCTGCATAGGATCCGTTAAAATAAGCGTTATGCATCCAACGGGCGAATGGAGTGACAGATCCCGGTTCATCTGATGAGCGTTCCACTAGCAAGGAGGGAGCCAGTCGAGGATCAAGCAAGCCAAGGAGTCTCTTGATATTGCCTGGCTTTCCTGAAGTGTCGCCATCAATTCCACACAGCAACAGATGTATGAGGTTGTTACCTCTGCTATCCCGAACTGTCTGGCTTGCGCCTGCTTTAATAAGAATATCTGCATAATCTGCTCTATTCAGAGAGTATGCCAGGGCCAATGGCGTGTATCTTCCCGCGGACCTAGTCTCGAGGCATTCCGGAACCTCCCGAACAAGATACTCAACAAGGCGTCGGGACTCCAATGTCGGCGTAGAAAGAATGGCGCAATGCAAGACCAGATTGTCTGTCGCAATACAAGTTAGACTCGGATATCTATAGGCATATAAGGAGTACGTACTTTTTGCATTTAGCCAGCTCATGAGAGACTTTTCAATGCCACTGGTTGACTTTGCTAGGAGCTTCAGCCTGTGGTCCTGCTCATGGGTCTTGGAAAACTCGACATAATGTCTGCTTGGAGCAGTGCTCATGTACCATTCAGTACTCTTCAGACTACCCAGCACGGCGGAAACAAGCAAGGGTGAGCTTTTATTCGTGTGGTGCTGCAGTTGTCCGCGCCCAGCAGCTGCCCAGTCTGCTCTCTTCTTCCCATGGATAGACAGCCCTTGGTAGTATCCTGACTTTTCATGCACCTGAACGCCGCTTTCCTTGACAAGAGTATCTAGTGGAAGGTCCGCTCCTGTTCTCCTAATAAGTTCTTCAAGGCAGCGGAGTCGACCCTCCGCTATAGCCAGATGAACAGTTTTATTCGGCACTCCAAAAGCGGCGAATTCGGAATCAGTATCTTTAGAAGCCAATTCTTCTCCCATTTCAAGTAAGAAGACAAGCAACTTGACATCGTCCATGCAAATGGCATACTCGAAAAGATCAGATGGCTTGCCAAAGGGGCTCTCGCGGCATTTAGCCATGACATCAGGACTGGTGAACCATTTGGAATTTGGGCAATACCAATTTAGTACCTGAAGTGGAGTAATATCGCACTCCACCTGCGTGGCCACCTCACCTATGTCGTCTATGGTGAACTTGTCATCAACAACCTCGCTGTAGATGCGAGGGTTACCACTATCCTCCGAGTCCTCACTACTGCAATCACTTCCCATCTCAAACCTCTCGTGGCCACTAGGCTCCTCTTTTTTATACTGTGCCTGAACGATCTCCAAGATCGCTTTTGCCACATCCAGGTGACCCCGAAGTGTTGCGATTGAAAATGGGGAGAGTTTATTAGAGTCTCTTATAGCGATCTGCAACGGAGGCTGTTCATTGCCCTCACCCCACATGGCCAGTGTGAGAGACCTAATGGTGTCTAAGTCACCATTCCAAGCTGCCTCAAAGCTTTAAGATGTTAGTCGCCGATCAATGCCAAGGGGATAGGTTTCTACGGTACTCACAGCTTAATATATCCATCCTTCTTTTCATCCGTAAGATCAGATATATAGAATGTAAACTCCACCTTGAAAGGGTCATCACAGTCCCTATTTGGCGATGATGATTCATCCTCATCATCCGGTTGTTGGAGATCGGGAAACAATTCCTTGAACGTCTTGGCGCCTTTCTCGGACAGGGCAGTTTCTAGTTTCTCGAATTGCTCAACTAGGTCCCGTATCGTTTGCAGCTTCGACTCGACCCCTTTCCTGTTCTCGGAATCACTAATTCCTTGTTCATATACTTTCAGACTTTTCTTGTATGACCTCTTTGCCTTGCTCAATTCTCGCTCCGCTGTCCACAATTGATATGTGTTGGCTTCAAAATCTTTGAGGTAGAAGGAATCAGGCTCAAGCGGCCGTGGCGCAGTTAAGTCAACCACTTCGCCTTGGTATTTTTGCAATTCCTTGATCTTATCACGGACACAGTCTAGGAGAGACTTTCCATGGAGGCTATCTCGCACGTAGTCATCATCTTCGACTTTATATCCATCTGGAGATAGTGTGTTTGGATCGACGCCACGTGACACTAGCTCTAGAGCCACTTCTGGTAATTCTTTCTGAATAGCTAGGACAATGGGCTGGGTAAAGTTGTGCCTGAAAATTTCACGGTTCCTTTCTGATGAGTTTGTGCGTATGCTATTCAGTACCTGGCCAGACTTCACAAACTTCCCAAAATCGATCGAGGGCTCAGCGCCAGCTTCGAGAAGCTTCAACGCACCGATTGGGTTCTTTGTATTGATTGCGGTCATGAATGCAGAGTAGGCATCAGGGTTCCAGGAGTATCCAACAAAGGCGAGATGGTTAATTGCCTTCAATGTGACTGGTTTGTTCTGATCGAGGAAGACATCAATAAGGTCGTCATATGTTGAGGCAGCAATGTAGTGCAAAGGTGTGTTGTATTTGAGGTCAGCCTGGGCTGGCGAGGCACCCAATTGTAGAAGCTTCTTGGCCATCGCTTTTGCCTTTTCTAGAGGGAGTTGAAGGGTGAGTACTAGTGTTAGAATTGCACCTCTTGAGCTGTTGCCCTGGCTGTTCAGCAACTTTATGGGCAGCAGCACGTCAGCTCCGAAGGACGCGACGAGTTCTTCCACCACGTCAACGTGGCCGTTGAGTATGGCAAGGTGTAGAGGAGATGTATGGCTGTCCCATGACACGGCATTTATATCGTAGATATCTGGTTCTTGCGCATTCTCATCTTCAGCAAGACCCTCAGCGCTGGTGGCATCGTCACCTTCTTTCTGGACCTTGACAAATGACCCAGAAGTGTATGAGGTTGTGTCTGCTTCCATACCAACTATTTCGATGTCCTCTGGCTCACTTCCTGCTTCGTCGGCTCCATGTTGACTATCTTGTGCTGCTTTTGCTTTGCGAAGCTCCTGCCTTTTATCCTCCTCTGCTTCATTTTCCTCGCTTTTGTGGAGCAGTATTCTAATTATCTCAACACTCCCTCTAGTAGCTGCGATATGCAAAGCAGTCCTGCCATCTGCCAAGCGTGAGATTAATCTAGCACCGTGGTCGACAAGGCATTGCACAATGTCTGGTGTTGAAGCCAGACAAGCCAGATGTAATGGGGTGCGTCCCGTATAGTCGCGACTGTTAGGATCCCTTTCATCTTGAGAAAGCCACTCCTTGACCGCAGCGAGATCATGGTCGACTATGGCCTGGCATAGTTGCTCGGTATTACCCACATAAGCCATTTCTGCTTTCTCATTAGTAGACGCCACAACGGTTCATCAGAAACATGGAACACAAACCTGTCCAGTCGGTCTCTGTAATGGGGTTAAAGCTGCCAATTTCCTGGCGTCCTGGATCATCTTTGATAAATGAGATATCTCCAGAGATATAGTTCTTGCTTTCTTTCTCTGCGACTTCCTTTTCTTCCGGGGTCACTGGTTCAGGACAATAACCACAGCAGTCGTGAATCACATCCTCCACGTTACCAAAGAATGCAGGATGCCGATGCAGATTGACATCCCTGTCTTTTGGTTTGTTCCATTCTGCATTGAGAAGTAAGTCTTTTGTATACACCAGTCGCTCAATCCTCTTAGCATGGAACTTCGGCCCATAGGGAATCGTCTTGGAGTGGAGTCAGCAGAGGTAGCCCTATATGATGGGGGGAAGGTATAACACACCATAGTATGATAGTCTGAATATTCATCCCCCTCCATCCACTCAGGGATTTCGTCCTCCCAATCACTTTTGATATTACCATTCAGTGAATTGAGGCTTCGCATTTGCTGTTGTCGAGCCGGACGGCCGCGCTCCTCTCGTCTCTGCTCTAAATAGGCGTCCCTATCAGATGACTTCGGCAACCTTTCTAGAACTAGAAGACGCGCTAGGCCGACAGTCCTTGAAAAGCTCCTCTCATAAATCGTCTAGAAGCATGTTAGACAGAGACTGCCATACACTTTGGAAAGGGGAGGCCTTACTGGATCAACACGGCACCTCTCTAGCTGTGGACAGAATATTTCAAAGCCTCGGTGTGAATATTTGGAAAGGCGGTTCTCATAAGATGGCGAGCGTCTAGTGAGATCGATCGTATTCGTCTGGGTAATATATGCAGCAAGAGCACGTGGTGAAGCATAAACTTGCTTGCCATCAAAAGCGGCACAAGAACAATCAACATCGAATCCGGTCAGGATCTCCGAAATAGACTTGTATATACGAAGGACAATCTGCACGTGGCGTGTGGGGTATTGTGAGACGATAGTAATTGTGTTCTTGGTTCGTATGGTCGTTGTCTCATAAAGAATGGCGTTTCTGATCTTATCTTCAATCTGTTTTATCTTTTCGATTGCTTGTTCTTCCGTCAAGCCATACAGGAAGAGGTCGACGTCAGATGCGGGTGCGTACTTGTCATGGTAGAACTGTCGTAAAGCGCGCTTTGAGCCACGGTACTCTTCCGGGACTGGCATGAGGCAAGTCACCACGGCACTTCCTGCGACGACGACATTGTTCCAGTCCATATCACTCAAAGATCCTTCCGAGAAGATGTTGAAATTATTCCGGAAGTCCTCCAAGCTCGACACCACCGCAGGGTCGCCATAAGCCCTACGAGATTCTGCCTTCAGGGGCATAACATATTTTTCCTGAAGGTCGGGTGACTCTGAAGATGGATCACGAGGCCGACTTGGAACAATAGTCTTTCCACTCGTATCATAGAGCGGTACAATATTAAGGTGATTGTCCCGCAGCACAGGATGCGACGGCTCCTGAGCAAACAGCTTACGTACAACCGCTTCATGCTCATTGTACGGCTTGATGAGCTGAGCAATTGGGGTAGCCTGATTTTTGTTGATCCAGCTAATAAAGTCCTCGTGTTTCGCTGGCAATGACGGAAGAGAATGTATCGCTGCCATGATGTTCGCTGGTGGAGCTCAAAACTCGACCCCGATTATATAAAAGATATATGTAAGATATAGAATTCAAATTAACTACAGGTTTGCAGCACCTGAGATTAAGAGAGAGAGAGAGAGAGAGAGAGAGAGAGAGAGAGAGAGAGAGAGAGAGAGAAGAAGGAAAAAAATCTAACAAATCCATCCCCACCAGCAGTTCGAAGCTTCCCTTAAATCAAATTTCCAAACAACTAAAGTTTACCCCCTCGGCGGCAGAATTGGTACCGCTCTCCAGGCATACGGTCCCACTATTCGTCTAAATCTAGGCACTGCTAGGCAGGATAAGGCAACCTATTGGGGATCCTGCCGATCACCCAAGCTCTCAGTTATGTCTGGCGCCAGCGCTGTGGTCAGCTCCCCACTCTTTACGCCACCAATATACTAATCTCGATCTGATCCCACAATGAAGAGAGGTCTCAGACCTGTAAGTTTGAAATGGAGACATCGCTAATTATCCACAGCGACCAAACCAAATTTTCTGCCCCCCTAATGCTGGCTCTAACTCCATTCCAAGTTTCCGTGCCGTCCCAGCTGAGTCGACATAGAATTCAGCTTGGACGCTCTCACATATAGTGGCTGTACACATTCTCGCCACGAAAAATTCCCCCGCTGTATGTTCCAAATCAATAGTCATCGCTTCCACCCGATCGCTTAGATCCGCCTGTAAGTTCCCATCTTTGACCCTCAATGTAATGATGCCATAACCTGGATGGCTGTATATTCCAGTATACGCATGTAATGGGAGGGAGTGGGGAAGTGGCTTGGCGGGCAGAGAAGGGAACAATCGTTTCTTCGTCTCGTTGATGCTCTCGGATCTTTTTTCCGCGACGTCGGCCATCCTTTTCGTCATTCTTTCGATAAACTCTACCCGCTCACTGCCCGACACTCCCAGTAATGTATCGATGAGGTATAGGTATAACTCCAACTGCGCGTTTCTAGCCCTTTGAGTATTCCCCATTATCGCAAACCCAAACTGCTTCTCAGCTATGAAGCCCACCATGATCCCAAATCCAGCCCAGCTCCCGCTATGCCAATATAATTGTTGACCCCGATAAGTGTCCACAAACCAGCCTAGAGCGTACAAGTGGTATGGTGCAGGTGGGTATGCAGTATCCTTGTCGTCTTTGGAGACTACGGTCCGGGGATGAATGAGTGATGTATGTCCTTCTGGCGATATGGGTGCTTTTTTGTATATCATGGCTCGCAACCATTTTGCATAATCGAGAACATTGCTGACCATGGCTCCTGTTCCAGTTGTGGGTGCATAATTCATATGTGGTTCGGCCACATAGCAGCCCTTTTCTGGAACCCACGTGTAGCCTTGGACCAACTTTGGACTAGTTACTGGACACATCTTGACATCCTGGACAGAAAAGTACGTGTCTTTCATATTGAGTGGGCTCCAGATGCGCTTTCGTAGAAACTCGCCCAGCGACTCACCTGTGATCTGCTCCAAAACATGAGACACTACCATAAACATGTGGTTGCAATAGTCGAACGTTGTTCGCGGTGGATACGCTAAAGGAAGGTGCCTGAGTTTCCGGACCGCTTCGCGCAATGTTTCATCCGGATATGCACCTATCATCGCAAATACATGACCTGGCAATCCAGACCGATGTGACAGAGCATCTTCCAGTGTAGTGTTCATTGTGGCATGGTCGTCGGCCAAAACAAAGTCATCTCGAATTAAGGATGCTATTGGCGTATCCCATCTGAGAGGCGAGGGGGTGTTTTTTGTGTCATCAATCACCATGGACACCGCAGCCGCAGTGAAGGCTTTGGTCGTGCTGCACGTGGTGAACAGAGAATCAACGGTCATTTTTTTGTCCGGAAACTCTGCAATGCCGTAGGCCTGCATCACTCAGTATCAATACATGTGGCCACTTAATCATTCACATACTTTCGCAAAAGTGCTCGAGCCGTGAACCACGGAAATTGTAATGCCGGGTACCTTCCATTTTTCCAACTGCCTCTGTACTAGGGAGTCAAACTCCAGCGTGAAGGGGGAGGGATGCTGTCGTATGGTCATGATGGTACGTTGAACCGTCGGTTAGGTGGTAGTGCTTTTCCTGTGCGGAGAAGAGGGCAGATGTGAGATTTAAGTAAACGGCACAGCAACACATAATCCGTATAGGCATAGCGCACCACTAGGCGGCTGCATCTTTCGCTTATCTGCGGGGGTACTATAGTTCTACTAGTATTAATGATACACAGATACACAGGCAGGAACTGAGATAAGAAGCTATGGCCGGCACGAAAATAAACACTAACAACATTAGCTTGGCATATACAGTCATTTCATATGACTTATTCTATAGTACATCTTTCTCATCTACTCTCCTGTGAGTAGCAGAAGGTCACGACCATGCTTCTGGATCATTCGTTTAATGGTCTATGAGATAAACCCACACCATGCACCATAGCGATCAGATCCTCATATGCCCGTTCCCTCTCTCCGTCGTCGACCTTGTCCCCAAACGCTCCTCAACGCACGTTTCAATTCCTCTCTACGTCCGCTGTAGGATGCTTTCATGTCGCCTTGGCCGACATCAAGCTTCATCATTTTAAAGAAAGTCGTATCAAGAGTATCAGCTTGTGCATCCCATCCCGCCCTTGTCGACCATGAAAACTCCCTGGACGCCCGTGGTTTAGCAGGCCTAGAGTTGTTCAGTCGCATGAGCAATTCATCCAGAACGGCTCGTAGTTGTCCCTGGTCTTCCGCAATTTCAGATACCAACCCTAGTGAGTTTAGTTTTTCCGCTGTGGTGGAATGAGTGGAGAAAACTGCGTTGCGTATAAAAGCGCTCTTCCACCTCGAGTTAGCATTCCTGGCTTGTTCGAATGTCGCTTCGGTGAATGTCAATGTCGCTGCCCTGAGGCTAATCCTGACATCGCAAGCAAGCGCTAAATCGACACCGCCACCGAAAGCATGACCATTTACGCATGCAACTGTCGTTTTGGGTGAACGTTTCATCAATTCCAGCAGGGCAGCAAGATGTTTTGCTTGAGGATTTCTTGAAGCACCTTGAGCAATGAATGGCATACTCTTTCCAATCTCCACTCCCATGCAGAAGTATCCCCCGGTTGCGGTGATGATAATGTTCAAGAGGGAAGGGTCCTTGTTGCAATTTGCAATGATAGCTATAAGGTCCGCGACCATCTTCTGCGTCAACGTGTTGCCCCTTTTCGGCCGATTGAGTACAATCTTAAAATTGCCGCCCGAGCGATATGTCAATAGTCTGCCCTTGGTGTTCATTGGGGACCAAGAAGTTGCTGTCTTGGTCGGGGCGTGTTCCGTATGACGCGGTGGACACACCAGTCCGTGGGTATTCGCGAGCGCTATTCCAGCCCGGCTTGCATTCTCTCTTGATAATCTTGTGGATATCCACAGGCCAGTTTCGACCAGCTTAAGCATATCAAGGCCGGTGTCAATTCCCGCATTGTGAAACATGTATACTAGGTCTTCCGTGGCAACATTTCCCTTGGCGCCCGGTGCATAAGGGCAGCCTCCCAAGCCGCTGATACTACTATCAAACACACGAAGACCACAGTTATATGCTTCCCAGGTGTTGGCTACAGCTTGACCGTATGTATCGTGGAAATGGCCCGCCAGCAGCTCGAGAGAGACGTCATGTTCCTCCAGATACGTCAAAAGACTTCTTACTTTATCGGGGCAGCCGACACCTAGTGTATCCCCAAGGCTAACCTCATAGCATCCCATCTCGAGCAGCTCCCTCACGCAGCGAAGCACTGCGGATGGCGCCGTTGGGCCGTCAAAAGGGTCGGAAAATATACACGATACATATCTTCGCAAAATGTCAGCCACAACGACCCATGCACTTAGTGACATGAACTTACCCCCTGACAGCCAGGCCGCAGCTGGTAGCCTTCTCTGCAATATTCCTCGCTCTTTCTAAACCCTCCTGCACGGTGCAGTTGATGTTGGCCTTACTAAACCCTTCTGTAGCGCTTATAAAGACCGCAACCTCCTTTACATCATATTCGAGTGCTATATCCAGACCCTTCATATTGGGAACTAATACCGGAAGACGGATATTAGGTTCCTCCCTCAGTGACTTGATATCTTCTGCGCGCAGCACATCTCGACAATCCGATAACTGTGGAACCGCTCGAGGGGAGACTACCGATGTCAACTCGATGGTTCGCAGACCCGTTCCGCGGAGTCGTTGGATCAACTCGAGTTTTACTGACGTTGGTACATGGTCTTTGATGTTCTGTAGGCCGTCCCGCGGTCCTACTTCCACGATACGCACGGCGCCTCTAGGGTCTTTCATTGCGGGTGCGGCATCCGGGCGCAACTAGCGAAGGAATGGGGCCGTGAGTGTCGTGAAACTCCAGTGCCGTATCATTTCGTAACAATCGCCTCGCAAAATCAAGTTCAGAAAAGTTTCCTTCGGGGCGTGAAGATGATACTTATACTGAGTGTCAGCATTCGGCAGTGCGGATGTTCTGGCCCGAAAAAATGTCCCCGCAAGCAGGTGGATGACGACATACCGGGCGCCTTACCCCGTATTATCCTAGTCTGTCATCACGCCTCGGAGTGGCGGTTCAATTGAATGTTACCCTGCGATCGCCGAGGCTCGAGGCTACCGAACGTTCTAGTCTTTGTCTCTACCACAATTCACTCTCTGACTGTGCTGACTCTGACTCTGACCATGCGTTTTCTGGCAGGACTTATCAACGACTTGTCAGCAAATCAAATGACGTCTAATCCCCATCATCCTGTTGAATGCAACATTTTGGAATCTTTGAGTTTAAGCAACGGGGTTCGGAGGAAGTACCCGTGACGTGGCTGCTTAGCACCAAAGGCGTGATTGCTGAGTGGTCATTAGATTTGGTGCGGCGCAGGGACCATTTTCGTTTCCCGTGGTTATCGCATTGATTCAATCCTTATGGATTCCCCTTCCGGGATGCATCATTTCAACCTTGTCCGACGGCCAACATAGTTGAGATGTTTCTTTTTTGCTCCGATCACGACAGATCCTAGATTTGAGCATACTATTGGCAACCTTACCTACTGCATCTTGCATGAATAAATTCGTCACCATGTCACCCGAACTCATTCAACTTCCTAGACTACTAGTATTGTGATAGATCGTACCATGTAAGCACCCCCAACACCGGCAAGGAGGTGATGCAAGATATCACTAGTGACTAGGATCTGTAGCACAATCAGTATTCTTCTGTGCCACATGTCAAAAACCACGATGCACGTTCGCCAGGCGAGATCCCTGTAAACAGCTCGTCGTAGATCTGATCTGCTATCGTATAATTAACGCCCATGTTATATCCCATGCTGGTCCGTTCCTCGCATGGTTGCCATTTCCAACAAGAGTACTTCGGACGAAAGATGTCGCCGTCGACTCGGGAACATCTACCTAAGTAAATACGATAGAAGTTGTTAGCATGTAACCTACCCGCCAGTAAGACAGTGGAGATTTTAGATCTTGAGATACTTCAATGAAGAGACGATCATGTCATGGGAACCATGTTAGGTATGGATATCCTGTCATCAGGGGAGTGATGACCGCGTCAGTAGAACGGTATAAGTAAGATACCATCGCTGTTGTAAGATGCACTATAAGGTTAGACATGTCGTGTATTCATGAATGCTAGAGTGGGGTGAGTACTACCTGATATAAAGATGACTAGCTTCAGAGTTAGTTGTACTTGTCTGACTGATGATATCCGATGTATTCTATTCTTATGCAGATAGCTGTCTGTGTTGCTTTGTTTTCTTGCATTTGATGTGATTGAAGTGAGTGAAGTCATTGTCATATAAGACAAGAAAGCAATATTGATCAAGGAAGTACATACACACATCAGTTGGTAAACGTCGATTGATTAGGTGAATGTGGTCATCATGGTAGCACGCAGTGACGTAGAGACAGATGTAGTAAGCAACATATCCAAAAGTGGTGACTGCGGTCATGTGGTTTGTAAAGAAGTAAATGCGGGAGTGAAAAGCATCAACATTGGAAGGGTGACGAGTCTGATGAAATAAAAATTGCAAGTTGCTAGAACGGGTATGCATGGGGGAGAACCTAGGAGCCAGAGGTAGCCATCGGTTATTACATAGAGTGATTGCCGTAGGATAGCTGAGGATAGAGACACTGAAGATGAAGATGAAGATGAAGATAAAAGAATCATCCAGAGGAGCAAAACTCCAAAAAACCTATCACTCCGCACATTATCCTCAGCGGTTAAACGTGGGAATATTAGCAGGTGTTCTAGGGAAAATCCCCGGGCCCAGGGATTTTATTACCACGATCGTCTCCTCGCGCTTTCCCTGGCCTGGAAAAGGACGTCAAGGGACAGGATCGAACAGAGCGCTCCTGGTGTGCTGTAGCCATCGTCGGGCCAAGACGACTTACCACTGCACTATCCGGGTCTCCGATGTCATTGTGTTGTTCTCTAAAAATATAACGGAAGACAGATTACCCGATTAGGAAGGTGGGTGCCTGGGGAAGAGGGCCGCGATTGTGGGCTGGCCGAAGGCTGATCATCACTCAACGTGTAATCTCAGGGATTAGAGTGCTTCTCTTTACGATTGAGGGGGCGATAATCCGTCGTTCTCATAGTTAAGCCTATCCTTGAGTAACAGGAGATAGTATATCGTTTGAGGTTGTTGAATACGGAGTATAAAGCGGACTCCGAGAAGTGGGTCAAGTATATATTTGTCGCAACAGGCACACTAACCATATAGTGAGCCATTAGCCTCTTAAAAGCCTTGGCAAACTCATCTACTGCTTGCTGTATAAACAGATAGAAAGGAGTCAGTTGGATAGGACTTGAGGGTAGCAGTCACAATTATGTTCTTGTCGACTATATAATGCTTCCTGGGGCTTAATTTTAGATCCGATACACCCGGCCTGTACACCCAAAGCGCAGTAAAGCTAGAGCATAGACAATTTACTGGGGTTTGTCCTCTATCAAGAGTAAAGAACTGACAAATTTGAAAGATATAGGGCACAGGGCTAGGGTTGGATCACATGTCGCTATCCCCGATGGGGCGAACCTTGAGAGATGCGGCCTGAAAAGCCTCGGCGATGACGGTGAATGCCGACCTCCACCTTTTACTCCAGGTTTGATGTGGAGATCTTTGTATCTAGTGCCTCTTGGCTTAATTATTTATTGGGAGTTTTCTGCCGAGCCAGGCCTTCGTATTGGTCATCTCGCTAAGGCTCTCCATGACAAGAAGCACGCTATTGGAACCAATGTGCTGCAACCCTGTTAGTAACTGTCTCCAGCTAGAGCTCGGTATGTCACTGGCTACTAATACTTTCCTCTTTCCCCAGTTCACCTATCATGAGGTCGCTGCTAGTAAACAGCACGAACTTGTGCCCGTTGGTTCCTGATCCTTGGGTTCCGATTGTTCCGGGCAATACGTATAAATACTAGTTAATCTTCCCGCCTCAGCTGTCACTTCTAAGAGGAATCACTCAAAATCCCTGAGATCTGCGCATTGTTGCCTTGGGCTCATTCCGAGACAAGATGCAGTTGCAGACTCTCGCCGGTTTCCTACTTCTCTGCTCGCCATCGCTGGCAGCTCCGACCGCTACAGGTCCTCCAAGTACGAGCTCGCTAGGGCATCTGCGCGCATTGAACTACAACAACCTCGGCCCTGAGAACAATGGAACTGCAGCAGTACTTGTATACGACGAATTGTCTAACACAGAGGCACAAGCGCGCTGCGCTGCCATTGGGGAGAGCCTCTACCCACTCGGGTCCGCCTCTCAGTCTGAGCGCACTGAGATAGACTACCAGCTTGCCTACCTCGTTTTTTCAGGAGATATTCATGCAGATAGCCGTTTCTGGGTAGCCACTGATGTTTCGTCAAATGAGTGTCAAGCATATTCTCCAGGACAAAAGCGGTTGGTATCAGCATCTTGCAGCTCCAAGCTCCCCGTAATTTGCACATCTAGTGTCCCGCCAAGCACCGACAAAGATAGAACTGCCATCGACTCGTCCAAGATCATCGTCAAAGCGGAGAACTACACTCTGACGGGCTATCGTGACGCACGGTCGTTTCGGTTCCTTGGTGTTCCTTTCGCAGATGCGCCGGTGAACGAGTTGCGCTTCGCTCCTCCGAAACCTTTCTCTGGCCCTAAGAAACGCGATGCGACCAAAGTGGGCGATAGCTGTGTTCAAGCCCTGTCGGCTTTTGGTACGCTGGGGAATGGAGGTATTTCCGAAGACTGTCTTTACCTCAATGTCTATACACCCATCTTGCCTGCGGGTTCAACCGATAACTCAACCCGCAAGCCTGTCGCCGTGTATTTCTATGGCGGTGCATTCGTCAGTGGCAGTGCATCTATGATCGACTATGACGGTGGAAACTTCGCCAGTCGGAACGATGTCGTAGTCGTCACTGTCAACTATCGAGTAGGAGCACTGGGCTGGTTGACGACTGGCAACCTCACAACCGGAAACTACGGCACAAGAGACCAGATCCTCGCACTGAAATGGGTCAACCGACATATCGCAGCCTTCGGTGGAGATCCATCCCAGGTCACCATCTTCGGCCAGTCCGCCGGCGGCCAGAGTGTTGTCGCACTGCTCTCCTCAACCGCCGCCCGAGGGCTTTTCTCCGGAGCCATCGCTCAATCAGCACCAGTAGACTTGCCCTGGTTCACGCGCGAAGTCTACGCAGACGCCATTGTGCCAGAACTATCCAAGGCCGTGGGCTGCAATCAAACCACATCCGAGAAGGAGCTCCTATCCTGCCTGCGATCCGTCCCAGCAACCAAATTCATAAGCAACACCACAGAATTTCAACAGGCACAGGCCGCTTGGGTTAAGACTCTCGCCTCGGACTATCTCCACGTCAGCCAGCTGCTCGCTGCCATCGAGCCGCTCATGCCCATAGTCGACCCTCGCGGCGGGGTAATCGACGATCAATTCGACAAACTCCTCGCAAGCGAACGCCTTCCCAACCGCGTGCCGACCATGTTCACAACGGTCACCGACGAAGCCTCCCTCTACGTTGCCCAATCTGTGCCCGCCCTCGGCGCAAGCCAAACGGCGCTCAACACGTTATTCAAGGCCGCCTTCCCCGCCAAACTGGCCGAATCGCTGATCAGCTCCAACGCCTTCCCCATCAACATGTCCGATCCAGACAGCACGCGCAACGTCGCCGCAGACGCCCTCACCCACAGCGAATGGAGTTGTGCACAGTCCTACCTCCTCCGCAAAGGCGGCGACCGTGTCTTCCCCCAGCTCTACGAAGTCGAGCTCACGAGAGGCCACATCCAGACCAACGTCTCCGTGCCTGAGGTCTGCTCTCCAAACAACAACTACAACGCCAGCTGCCACGCCTCAGACGTGCTCCCCGTCTGGGGAACCCTTAACAGCAAGACTCGCAACGTAGACCCCTACTACGACCAGGATGATATCCTCCATTCGCAACTGCTTAACGATGTCTTCGGCTCCTTCTTCCGCACCCGTAACCCGAACCCGGACCAGGCCTTCTTGCAGGTCCGTGGCCCCGCCTATGCGTCGACATATGATATTTTCGTGACGAACGGGTACCGGGTGCCTGAGTATCGGCCTGAGCAGCGGAATGTCAGTTTGTTGGGCATGCCGCCCTCTTGGATTGATAATCCTGGTCTGTCGAGGAAGTGTGCTGTCTTTGAGGATTACGGGTTTACATTTCAGAATGCCAACTTTACGGCTTAATGCTTAATACTCATGTATGGAGGACATGGGCGGTACGAGGTTAATGAGGTCGGATTACGATTGTAGATAGATGTAGCATACACGCTAGGAATCATATATGATTCATTAATGCATTAATGCATTCCATTGACTGAAAAGTGGGGAGATTCTAATCTCTAGTCTGTCGTATGTCGTAATCGTGAATCGTGATGTCCGAAGTTCACGCAAGTCATGCTTGAAAAATGCAAAAACAGCCTCCCAGAAAAAAAAGACACAATGTAATCACCGAAATAGCCTGCCCATAGTCTGGATATCCATTAAGGTTCCATGCATTATCATCATCATCATCATCATCAATCATAATTCGTAAAGTTAAGCCGGTCCAACTTAGCGTCAAATCCCAGAACTTTGATGTCAGGATTGCAAGTCTCAGTCAGCCTTGCTCAAGTAGTAGTTCGACTAGTGTTAGTCGGGTAAGCTGTCGTTAGTAGGACTGTCAGTATTTGATAAGCCTCTACTTAATCAAATAAAACACATATCATTACTGTTGCTGTGCGATGTTCCATTTTTGTACCTTTTTAGCGATCATACATGGCCGTTCTCCTGCCTCGGGGATATTCGGCGTCTGTCGGTTGAGCTAGCACGCCTCTCTTTGAAGGACTCTGGACGGGTGCCGCCCACCTAGGGTTCCGAGGATCGATATAGCGCGCGCGCTCGGGCGTACAGGTACTATTTCCATTTGAGGTGAGGTTTGCATTAGTGGGTCGGTGATAGCTATTACGTCGGTCGCTCATTGGCTCGAGGTCTGGATGGGGATGGACGATGTAGGTATCGCCAGTGCCGGCATAACGAGAATGCATGCGGGTGAATATGGGCACCTCGCGGCCAGGTGGGAAAGTGGGCGGTGGGTCGCTAACGACGCGCTCGCGGAATCCAACGCCTGATGCTCTATGCTGGAGCGGTTCATCGTTGTATGCTTTGGCGTGGCGTACTCTTCGCGCCCCATCGGAGTCGTATAATCTTCCTGGATTGGAGTGAGATGTATCGGGGTATGTGGGGTGTCTGTGAGGATCGGGAGATAATTCCTTTCGAGGTCGGCGGGCGTATGCTTCGTGCGAGTGACGACGCGTATGGGACACTCGTGGTGGTGATAGATTGCGATGGTAGCTGTATCGATCTGACCTCGGAGGCTCTGGTGCTGCTGATCCCGAGTCTTCGGAAGATGCGTCTGACGCTCCGTACCCTGGTACTGCTCCGGGGCTCACAGATCGCCCGTAAGCCTGTGGGCGCTCGCGCGTCCGCGACTTGGTGGACTCTTTCGCCCGCAACGGTGGAGATGATGGTCGAGACGTATACCCGGTATCAAAGTTTTCAGATTGTCGTGGAAAGTATGTAGATTGTACCCTGCGAGTAGTGGAGGAAGGCTTGTCGTCGCTTCGTCGTTGACGGTGTTTATGGGGGTTTCGACGTTCACTTGCGGTAGTAGGCTCTTGACGGTGAGGGGTTGTTCGGCGCTGACTTCGAGGTAGTTCATCTTCTTTGTGGGTCGGTACATCCTTCTGGCTGAAGTATGAATAGTAAGGAGCGAAATTAGGAGGGGATGAGCGCAGGATATTCTTCTTCCAGTAGTCAAGCTCGAACCGTCGGCTGACTTCTTCATGCCACTGTACCATCTCCGGATCGGGTTCCGCTGGGAAAGCCCCTCTAGGGATCATCTTAGGGAAAGTTCTACCATTGGGAGTCCCAATATCCCACAGATCAACAGCATTCTGTAACCATCTCGAGTGCTCGTCGGGGTCGAGAAGAAGCTGAATTGTTTGCCATCGCACAAAGCCATTTGGCTGCAAAGCGGGGATAGAGGGTGGTTTGTAGGGATCGTTGGTAGGCTGAATGCTGTGGAAACATCCTAGGCGCTGGTATATGAACGAAAGAGCGGAAGGTCTTGTTTCGAGGAATAGGACGTCGTAATTACCGCCGACCTTTCGGTAAAACGCTGCCAGGCGATCGGGGGTCAGGTCCGTTGTCGCGAACTCGTCGAAGGAAGTCTGACAAAGTTCAGCATTTGGGTCATTGTGTTACCTCCCGCGAACGCGAAGAACTCTCTTTCCACTCACCATTACCTGCGCAATCCCCAAGCACAGTTGTTCGAGTAACGGGGTGGGGCTCTTGTCGGGGTTAATCAACACTCCCCAATAATCGGCGCCCTCATTGTGGACGGAGGACATGGCCGGGCAAGAGTCTGGGCCGCGGTGAAGACATTTGAAAGCAGCGACCGCGATCGTTGCATTAATGAAGTCTGACTGACAAGACGAATAAAGCTGGAAAGGTGGGCAGAGTAATACTGCAGCGATCGATGAGTGTATCCAGTCATGGACAGTAACAGGCCACACACTCGGCGGTTAGGCACCCATCGTCATCGGTCCACTGTGGGGGAGCCCAAATGATGATGCTGTTTGCTGGCAGGCGGTCAGCCCGATCCGCCTCATTTACGAGGGAAAGACGAATCAGGAGGTAGACGAAAATGGAACCTGAGGGATGGAAGGTTGCAAGATGCAGCAGTTTACCTGCAGGAAACCCTTTTGGTCCCATTTCGTAGCAGGGATATCGCCCTGAGTGCCTGGGTGCCTGAGCAGGTGAGCAAACAAAAACCCCGCATGTGCCTGAGGACCATGGCCAACAAAGCCACCAGTCAGGTGCACGGATCTTCCCTACCTCAGTATTCTCTCCAAACACTTGTTTCTCTAATCGCTAGAAAAATAACAAAAATTATCAAGAAAATCATAAGAAGACACTCTGTTTGCGAATAGGATTTGAGCTTCAGCAATTTAGCCTCTCGAGCGTCATCCAGTACTAGTTGTAAATCCTGCAAATATCCTCTCTTCAACAAATATATCTCAAGGTTGCGTAGCCATTATAGACTTCTACTTGTAAACTTTGGTCCTGGTACAGCTTTATTACACCTAATTCTTTGTTATAATGATATGAAGCTCCATGTGTAGCTTTATTGAGTCTTCTTTTCTTCTCATTCCCTTTGCCCCTTTCTAAGTTATTTGTTATGTTGATTTATTTAGTTATGATGATTTTCATACCACGGCTTTCAGTTGACACACGGCGGTAACGATAAGATATGCTATGTGCACTATGTACATATTGTCTCCTGCCTGATCAGGACAGCATTCTTCGTTTAAAAATAAATTACATAAGTATGGTTTTCTGAATTAAAGAAACTTTGGGCTTGATTCCATGACTCGAGTGTTGGAACTCAATAAGGAAGGAAGCCACATCATCCCGCCACAGTTCTACGAAAATTGCAAAACAGCTCGGGCATACATTAGTCCTATGAATGTTTATTATGCTGGGATGACCTGGGCTAGGTGCACGTGGTAAAGGGAGAAGAAGACTTGGCATGCAAGTGTGCTGCGAAGATGCCTACTTACTCCGTCTAAGTTACTACCAGCCATCGAATAGACGTTTTGATCGATGAGGCGCATTCCTTGAGATCTCGCTTGTACAGAAGTCTCAAAATCCGTACTTCGTGCAGATCAATCCCTCGGAGAGTCGGTAAGAACCTGAGTTTAATCTCTTTGGTTCTAATTGAAGGGGTTTCAACCACCCGTCTGATAAGCTTCTATATTAATTAACGTCTTCTAGTCTATGGGACGGTTAGGTGATCTACCTGATAGTTGACTATCAGGTCACCGAAAAAGTCGCTAAAATCCGAAATTGTTGAAACTAGTTCCAGACCACCCCGTCGAACTGTATGGCATAGACAAACAACGGGGTTGCTTGTAGAAGCCGGAGAGTTGTGATTGGTTAGCGTGCCGCCAATCTGAGATTCCACAGCGGGCCTTAGGCCGGTCCTGTCATTCCAGTGGGCTTGCGTCTGGAATGCGAAGCCCCGACCTGCTACATTCAATCCGATGGAAGAATGAGTAAATATGGCCGAGGGCACAACACTGTTGATGGGGCGTGCGCACCGTGTCCCCTTTTCAATTCTTCGTTTCTTTGTCTGGGTGCTCCTCGAGTCTCATTACTTTCTGGGAGACAGCCTGATATGCCTTTCCTACTCGACGATTGAGTGAACAAAGAGCCGTTTTTTTTATTTTGTCAAGCCCTTTGTTCAGGCTATCTTAATTTTTGTTCTTATTTACTCTCCGCCGCTGAGGAAGAAGGGGGAGACAGTTGGTGACACAAGACACCCGTATTAAAGGGAATTCACTACACGCGACAGTCCTATCTACAACAAGACCCCCATACCACCCAAGAGCCACACCTCTCGAGTACAACAACACACCCTATCTCAAGGGCCGATTGGAAGCGGTCCCTATGTCTTCCAACTTGTAAACAATAAACCCCACAAAATGGCTCTTGTTCGAGACCCAGCGTTTTGGAGGCGCTTCTCACGCGCCATCCATCTAGATGAGGAAGCAAAAGCTTCAAAGACAGAAAATAAAAGTGGTGTTATCTACTCGTAAGCCCGACTGACCCTATTTCCGGGCTTTCTGCTGGAGAAAACGATCTCAGGGTTTCTAGATCATGTTCACTGACAGTCGAACCCAGGGATGACTGGATTCTGAAGCAACGCAAGAAACGACGTCGATGGATCTGTTGTGGCTTCTTGATATTTGCAGCGTTTGCTATAGTGGTTGCTGGTGCGGTGGTGGTTCTTTGGTGGTTTCATTCTCACAACTGGTTGCGCAAGTCGCAACACGCCAGGAGGACCGACACTGGTTGTATATCAACTTGAATATGTATCACGATTGCCTGGTGCATGCTCCCTAATACGGTTCCCGGTGCTATGTGGATACGCGGGCGTCGTCTGTAACGGCCAACCCACGATAACTTCAACGATATGGCGATACTGCAGACCACGCGATAGGGAAACGGCATAAAAACGCAACACTATCGTTGATTTCGCCGACCTCTTGAAAATCGGCAACGCTTAATTGAAATTCGAGTTATAATTGAGCAGGTCTCATCGGCGGGTTTTTGACTTTGAAGGCGTTGAAGGTTCTGACTTAATAGGAAATACCCGGGATGTTTCGATTCCATGATGTCACAAGTACTTCGCCTTAGCCTGTTTGCTTCTCTTACTGGACATGTATGGTCTAGCTGGATCCAATGTATGTTCCCTAATACCTACGTGATGTATGCATGCGCTTTCGCTAGCCTTGGTGCCTATATGGTCAGGCATCACTTCGACATAGGTTAATCGAGGGAGTGGAGTGAACAGTGTGGGCCTAGCCAATTATAGGATCATATTTCATCTTGCGACAAAGGAGAGATAAGAAGAGTTACAATGTGCTCGTCTCGTCGTACCTGTCCGCATGGACTTGCCTGAAAGGGTTGACTCGATATCCGGCAGTCGGCACTATGACGGTCACGTGAGGCCCTGCTTCAGACGCTCAAGTGCTATTTTTCTCTGCTTTTGCAGCCATATCAATCGTGTACAATGAGATTAGAAAGCATATAATGCATAGCAAATCTAGTCGATGAGTGTCTCCTCCAACAAGTGTCATATGGGAGGTGCGTAGTAGCTTTATGGAGCTTGAAGTGCCTTACCGGCTCACATCTCCGGCGGCGCTTATCAGCGGGTCCTATCGCAGTTCTCTCCGCACGCCGTTCCCCCGCAATAAATAGAGCTCCAATTCCGCTTCGTGTCACATTCTCCTGACTTCCTAAGGTATTCTTCAATTTCTCCTGTAGGACTCTCCTCAGGCAAGCCTACTATTCACGATGCTTCCACCGTTCGACTATTTTACATATCGTAGTGTTCGGTAAGTCTGCATTGTCTACCCTTGCGGAGCTATAGTGTATAGCTGCCCATTCGTCGGTGGAGAGCCAATTAACAATCCGCAGGGATTACAAGAGAAGAGAACGGGCCGCCCGTTTCGCGTCTCTCCCCGCAGTATACCATGCTCCTTTCACAACCTTTGATAAGGCCGTCATCAACAAACCCATTGAAGAGCTGGTCCAGGAGGTCCAATCCTCCTCGCTTTCGGCCGCCGACGTACTCCAGACATACGGCAAGGTAGCTGTCAAGGCCCAAGAAAAGACCAACTGTGTAACAGAGCTCCTTCTCCCGGAGGCCGAGTCATGGCTACAGTCCGAAGTCAACCTCAAGGGCCCGTTGGCGGGTGTGCCTGTTTCCTTGAAGGACTCCGTGCAAGTCAAGGGTTTCGATATCAGTCTCGGTTACACACGGCTGGCTAAAAAGCCATACACTGAAGATGGCCCTATGGCGAAGCTATTGAAGGACGCTGGTTAGTACTGCATGCCTTGTACATGGATAGACACCTTCTTACCTCTTCTAGGTGCTGTGCCCTATGTAAAGACGGCACTACCAGTGACTCTTTTGTCTTTCGAGTCTGCTAATGCGCTCTGGGGTCACTGCCGTAACCCTCACGTCCCAGAATACTCCCCTGGAGGCTCGACTGGTGGTGAAGGCGCGCTACTCGCCCTAGGAGGCCGTATCGGCATTGGCTCGGACGTCGCAGGCTCTGTTCGTGTCCCCGCTGCCTGGAGCGGTATCTACTCCCTACGCTGCAGTACTGGTCGTTGGCCTAAGGTGGGAGTCAACACCAGCATGGCCGGCCAAGAAGGCGTCCCAAGTGTTTTCAGCCCTATGGCTCGTACCCTGAACGATCTCACCTACTTCACCAAGGCCATCGTTAGTATGAAACCCTGGAAGTACGACTATACCGTTCATCCCATTTCTTGGCGCGACGAGGAGGAGTCCGAGGCCAAGAGTAAGAGCTTGCGTATTGGACTAATGACCAACGATGGTAAGATCACCTAACCTGCTAAATTGCTCTCTCTAACCCTTCGCAGGAGTCGTGCCCCCAACCCCAGCAATTGAACGCGCTCTCTCCACCACCGTCGCTGCTCTCACCGCAGCCGGCCACACTGTCTCTGAAATCACAACCCCAGCAACCGCCGACCCATTCACAGGTCTCCACCTCGCCTCTCAGCTCCTCAACTCAGACGGATGCGTCACATTCAACTCCCACCGGTACAACTTCGAGCCCTCCGACCCAGGCGCTGACCAACTCACCCGCATCTGCAACCTTCCCCGTCCCCTCCGCTACCTGTACTACCTCTATGTCCGGTACATCAGACGGGACTTCAAATGGGCTAGCCTAATCCGCACATTCTCTCCCAAGTCCTCCGCCGAAACCTGGAAGCTGGTGGCCAAGCGCGAGTCATTCCGCGCTACCTGGCATGCCTGGTGGGATGCCGAGCCCCAGCAGTACGACTTCATCCTCTGCCCCGTCAATGCCACCCCAGCCCTCCCGCACAAGGCCATGCGCGATGCTGTCTCCTCCTGCGGCTACACCTTCCTCTGGAACCTTCTCGACTACACAGCCGGTGTGCTCCCTGTCTCCCACGTCGACGCCAAGCGGGACGCGCTCACAGCACCCTACAAGAAGATCCTCAAGGGCCTGGGCGCCAACAATGCCATTGCACAGGGCGCCTGGAAGCACTACGACGCGGCGAAGATGGCCGGACTCCCCACAGCAGTGCAGGTCGTCGGCAGAAGATGGCAGGAGGAGAAGGTGCTCGGATACATGGAAGCAGTGGAGAAGGCACTGGAACAGTACCGGGATCCGGCGACCGGGGAGAGCGGCAAGTATACTTTGATTGAACTTGACTAATTAGGTTCGGTGGGGTTACATTGAATGGTTCTAGGATTTTTGAGTCAAGCTTTCAGGTTTGACAGGTTCGGTCGTACCGAGTGTGTCAGTGCTTTTGCCGCCTATCACTTATAGTGGTGGTGACATCATTTTCTCGCCCGATAGAACATAATAAGGAAAGAGTCTAGACGGATGCAGCTCAATACCTGGGAGACTTTATTGGTACACCATTGTGTATCATTAATTGGGTGGGCGTCTCAATTCCATGGGTGGCTTTCTTATGAACCATAGATACTTGGCAGACACGTACCAATACCCTATTTTGTGAATTACCTTTCCATAACTACTATAACTATGTACCTGTCTCTGTGAACATCATTGTCAGAATGAATCCTGATTATAGTCGTTATAGTTTCATTCCAGTGGTTGGCATGGGTCGCAAAGGCAGTGAGAAAGTTTCTCGTGTTCAGGACACACCGCTTCCTCGAAGTCATACTTCCATGCGAACAAACAGGATGTCATGTGGGAACTAGAGGTTAACAAGCTGCTCCATGAGAAGCATAATCCAGGCCGACTTTCTGTAGTCCCGACAGACACCTACGCACTGCTGGTGTCTGGCGCATGAATGTGCGTAAAAAGGAGCAACGTACCGATCGACGTCCGGGATTTGATACTCCTCGAGTACTTCTCCGTGCGAGAGTTGATTGGAGCTGTGTGTGCTTGTAGCTAAAGGGATGTTCCACCAGGGGTGAAAAAGCAAGGTACATCTTACGCATGGCAGGAAGTGTGGGTCATCCATGTCAGCTCGTAGTGGAGGAGAGTTGAAGTGAGATGACCACCCGTCCAATCTCTGCCCAGCACGACCCGTCATGCAAGGATACCGAAGGTGTGGATCATCTAGTGATAGTTGACAGACGTGATGGCATTCTGTAAGGACGCTGGGGAGTGTCCGTCGGTATTCCAGGCCCGTCGATGGCTTGATGAAGTACCAGTAAGTAGACTGGTTGCCTGCAATTATCGGACGCTGCTAGTTCTCTACTACGCTCCGCCGTGGAGATGGGGGATGGTCAGGCGGCGAAAGTCGAATTTCCGAGTTATCGGTTTCGTACCGGGTGAGATCCCGGGCCCTGCCCATATTGCCGGGGTTAATTCCGTCATCGCGCGCGAATTCCTGGTAGGAGGCTGGATTGGCTAGATTGGCTGGATCTTAACGGTCTGACTCCGCGTGTGGCTGCAGGGGAGGCGCCTCGTGTTGTCAACCGAATGGTACTGACATGCGCAAAAGAATCTTCAGAAGCATGTTGTTGAAAACTTCACGAGCAGACCAATAGCCATCCTGTCATAACCGTGGATGTCGGTAGTACAGCGCTGAAGGCGGCGGGGGGCAGGATGGGGTAGATTACAGTGAAACAGTGGTTAAGTGATGAGCGGTAATATGCGAATGGCGGTTGGGATAGGGATAAAGTGAGAAACCATCGGCCAAGCCGCATGAACCGGTAGGAGGCATGTTGATCATTTTACGAGATGGATTCTTGAAATGGTGGTGTAACTCTAGCTTTCGTTGGGTAGCCTCAATTCAACGCCATTCGGTGCCAATGTCGTCACGGTGATTGTCGCAGGCGATCATATGCAGTTCGAATCAATATCTGAGTATGACACTGCTTTTTGTGAGATGTCACCTTGGCCGCTTGCATGGTGTAAGTGGTCCCCGCAAATAATATCCAGGCACGCCTATTGCTTGGATTCCAATAGTCAGCAATCGATGGGGCGCAAGGGATGATCATCCCCGGAAAAGAGAGACAATCAAATAGTTCAAGTATAGGAGTAAAAATGGAAAATGAAATTAAAAATGTGAGAGATCATATTCAAGGGGGTTTGAAAGAAAAGAGAAGAAATGAAATGAAATGAAAAATGGAAGCTTAATCATAATAAATAACCAAATTCACGTTAGCAGATGTTCCGAATGCAAAGAAGACGGTACTTTTGTCGATCCACTATGAGACTGGAATGAGAAGAGCTAGAACGATAAGGATTATTGGCAAAATAGGTGGAACCACAAAGCTCTTGTCAGACCGAAGTTAAATTAACTTCCTGTCACTGACCCAGTTGACCCATGAGAGAGGGAACCAAGGAAAGCAAGAAAAGAGAGAGAAGAAAGGAAGAAAAGAATGGGTTCATCAACTCGGAACCCACCGACACACCACTGACGAAGATCCGGTGCGGGTCACGGGGGGGAGCAGCCCCGACAAAGGCGCCTCCCACTTTTCTTCATGCGTCGATCTGATCTCTCTTTTTCCTTCGACTTTTGTCCTTTTCCCTTCCTCCCCACTATAATAATAACTATCGGCTAGTTCGTTGGCTAGTCAATTAATTGTTCCAAATCCCGTCCTCAGCCTCAGTGTTCCCCCACGAAATATAATCCCCTCGTTCCTCTCTCACTTGCCTTCTCGTGGGTCGTGACTATCTATCCTCCTTTAACCCTGCTCGGACTAAATGGCGACCATGTCGCCCATGATCAAGGCCGCTTAACTGCGCGTTCCCCTTGTCCTAACTACGGCATTGGTCTCTCATCCTTACCACCAAATCCCGCCGACCACACCTTGAACTCAACGATTAATATACTGCCCCACACGCTCACTGAAAGCAGCAGTGGGCACCTGGCACGCCGTGCAACTGGTCGGCAGCAGAATGCTGGCTTTGACGCCCAGATTACAAACAGAGTCTAGTTAATATATGTGATGGGCTGTGTCCGATTAAACGGTGGAAATGCCTCCAAGCCAAGGCACTGCTGGGCGCAAAAAGGACGCCATTCATTTCGTCAATGCTCGACCGTCCTCGGAGAGAGAGCGATTAAAGATACAGCGTTTGGTTAGGGCCCATGTAGGCAAATGGATTTCCCACCAAACCAAAGATCGCTCCATAGAATCCGAAGCGAATTCGAGCCGTGATGCACCTCGGGAGAATGCGTCACGCACTGTTGATCTCGATGGAGATGAGCCGATGTTAAATTTATACCCCCCTTCGCTGTCCTCTCGATCATCAGCCTCGTCTTGTTCACCTGAATCAGCTTCTTCGCACAACTCTTTGACGGTTATACAAACTGTCCCTACTAGTGCCTGGGATGCACAGCCGACAATGTCCGTTGTCCCCACTTCTCAGCAATATCTTGACAGCACGGTAAATCAGTACGACAATGAATATGATTATGACCACGATTCACAGGAGTCAAGTCCAGAAAGCACCAGCCCCCCTGGCCCTATCGAGCATATCGAGACCATCGGTGCGAATTTCATCGATCCTTTTATGACCTACCCCTGGCGTCATTCTCCAGAAATCGCCAACGCATGCCAGGCATATTGTAAGTAGGAGATGAAGCATCATTGGTGATCTCTTTTAACGGCTGGAGAGCAATCGTTAACAGGTACCTGTAGGTACGTCCGTGCTATGGCCTACTCTTACTCCCGGAGCCAGTAGATCGGATGTCTCAGCCTTGAATTGGTTTCCCTTGATGATGTCTGAGCCTACTCTAATGACAGCCATCACGTTCGGCTCACTCTCGCACCAACGGGTGCAGTGGCTGAACCGGTGGATTCCCGACGGCGCATTTCGGGAGCGAGAGCAGCAGCTTCTAAAAGTCTGCGAAATGGAGACCATCGAGCTGATCAATCAGGAAATAAAAAAGCCAGGCCGAGCGATCAGTAACGCTGTCATTCTGAGTGTAATGTGCATGGCACATAATGCAACAGATATTAGCGAAGAACGGCAGTTTCGGCACATTCCGTTCACAGCACCCATGCGGCGGTTGCAATGGATTGACGTCTATGGCAGTCTGCGGCCAAACCTGGTACATGTCCAAGGGCTGATCTCAATGATTAACTTACGGGGTGGCCTTGAAGCAATCGACCTTCCCGGGTTGGCTCCCGTAGTGTCTCTGTAAGACGCTCCATGTGATTAGGATACCGATTCAAGGCTGACAGTCAATTCTAGGTCGGATATCGTGACCTCGAGTGCATACCATACGCCTCCGGTCTTTCCTTTCTTTCCGCTTCGAGCGGACCGGAAGAAGGTTCCATTGCGAGACATGCTCGGGTATACGATGGCCGATGTAGACCACCATTACGGCCGACTCCGACAGATCGGCTTGACCACGGAGATACTGGAGGTCTTCCACGCTATGGACCTTTATATGAGTATTGTGGATGCTTATCTCAAGGGAAACCAAATTAGAACGGATTACTCTCTGCTTGCGGACCAGCGTAATTTGGTCCAATACACCTTATTATCTCTCCCTGCTGCTAGTCAACTCCCTGGCTTTAGTGGCTATCATCAACGCCATGAGATCATCTATGAAGCCTGCCGTCTCGCGGGCTGTATATATGGTTCTGGCGTAGTCTTCCCCCTACCGCCACAAAGCACCCCACTGGCTAAACTTTCTGGACTTCTGAGGGGTGTCCTCGAAGTTCCTGAATGCCTGACTGTCTGGGACCAACCACAAGCCCGCGTTACCCTGTTATGGGTTTTAGCCCTGGGTGGCATTGCGGCTGAGGGCACTGCAGATCGAGACTGGTATGTGGCCACGCTTATGCAAACAGCACGGTATAGTCACATTACCTGCTGGGCAGACCTTCGGGCAATCGTCGTGCTGCTACCCTGGTACGACGCAGCCTGTGACGATGCGGGCAACAACCTCTGGCTAGAAATCGAGAAACTGTCCGCTCGTCCATCGAACTCAAGTTGAACATGTCAGATGTCTCTTATATAGTACGGTTTTAGGCAAATAGTGCATTTAGATTGGGGGAGGTGTTATCGGCTAGCGTTGCCGCTTGGTTTTCTTCGTTATACATTACATCATTTATCCTCTCTTCCCCCTGATTTTCTCATTTCTTACACCCATCACAAAAGTTGAGGCGGGCTATGACTTATGACAATTACGGGGGTTTCGGAAGGAGTACTGGTTTCGCGAGTTGGGTTAGATCAATTCTTTGCACACCTGGGATACCATTGGTCTTGTATGATATGTGTGGATTATATATATCTAATTAAGTTCATGTTGTATTAGGAGAAGTACGTCCGATAACATACAAATATATTGTTATTTCGATCAAGCGAATGCAGTACATACAGAAGCACGACAATGACCGCTTATCCTCCTCGCAGGTCACACATAATATATATCTCTACCGTGAAAAGCAAAAAGCCAAATCACGCTATGCTAAAAACCAATGAATACTACGATGGACCTGAAATGCCGTATGACGGCGACTCTGCATGCCGCGCCACGTTCGACGGAGGTCGATACAACAAGGGTTCCCGCTCCCAATCTCTAGCCGCGATACCATCATGGTCATTGGGAACTTGGACGTCTCCGTTCTCCAGGGTCCCAAGTTCTGGCTTTGTGGTGGAAATGGCCCCTGCTTTCCACCAAACGAAACTAACCAATCCGATGCCAACCAAACAGGTCACGAGAGTGAGGATAGCATTTACAGGAATTGGGTTGCGGTGAAATACCTTGAAGGTGAGGGCGTCAAGACCTGCTTGTGCGAAATTACCCAATCCCGATAGACAGATGATGAGCCCATAGACCTTCCCAAATGTCTGGAAGCCGAATACCTTGGCTGCGTAGTCCGACACAGCGGTGTAGTAGAACGGGCGATATATGGCGAAGATGGCGATGTTGGTGTATCCGGCTTCAATACTAAGGGGAATGCAACCGAGAACACCGATCACGGTTGCGGTTGATACGAGCACGAGGAGGACGAAGGGGGTACTTGCGTTGTCGAGGATAGCGCCAATGAACGGCACAGAAACAAGACCGCCAAGGGGAAGAAAGAAATCAAATAGTTCGTTGATCTTGCGAGCTTGTTCAGGCGACCCGAACAGGTATTCGTACTGCTGGCGCATTGAGGCCACGAAGTAGTTGATTCGGAGCATCTGGAGGACAGTGAAAAGTGTGATGAGAACGAACCATGGGGATCGAACTTGTCGTAGAGCCGAGCAGCCGTGCATTGCGCCCCAGACGCCGCCGGCGGTGTTCTGGGGCTTTGTTGCTGATGAGGTATCTGGTTCGCCTCCGTTGGCTCTGAGTACTGGTTCTTCGGTTCTAGATGTGGGTTCAGGTCCTGTGTCTGTGAGGAGGTCCTGGATCTTGTTGACAATATCTTGGCGCTGAACGCGACGGTCATTCCGTTGCCGTTCGCCTTCATTCCGATCTGAGATATCGTCGTCCACCCTATCGTTCACTTCGGCGGAAATCTCGGCTTCTGCTTGCTGAACCAGCTCTCCAGCGGTTTTATAAGATGTTGCTGGCATGATGGTAAGCTGTGCGACTAGTATAAGTACTGGAACAATGAGGTAAGCTAGGAAGAATTTCCCGGTTGTAAACCGGCCGTTTGTGTTCTCGTTGATCAAACGAAAGATTAAGAGCAGTGCGCTGGAGGCATCGAATGCGCCTGTGAGCATGGACAGAATCAACCCCGAACGGGTAGGGAATGTGTTCGAAAGATGGAAGGATGAAATGAATATGAACGGCCCGCCCAAAGACAAGAAAAGATACCCTGGGATGTATCCGTCGAAGCCAATGCGGCTTGAGAGTCCAAAAAGTATAGCGCCAAGAGAAAGGAAACCGCTTCCTATGATACCACACACGCGCGGGCCGTACGTGTCTAGAATAGTTCCGACTGGAAGGGCAGATACGTTGGTCGCCACGGCGGCTATGGTGAACATCAGGTTGAGGCTAAGCGTAGTGTGAGTTGCGACTCGATCAAAGCAATTTGCTGGAGCACTTACCGAAGTTCTTGTAAGTAGCACACATCTTGGTGTTCATTTAGCTCCTCTTGCGAGCACATACTGTGGTAAACGCCTTCTCGAATTAACACCGGCTTCAGTGCCGCGAAACCAAAGACAACGCCCGCAGCGAGAAAGCAGTAGATTACTGCAGCACAGACCTGCACTTTATGAGAGATTAGCGTTAATTAGAGGCAAAGGGAGGGTTTTTAGCTTACAAATCCGTTTTGTCCGACCAACTTCAAACGCGCCAGTTGTCTCTGGTAGCGACACTTCCTGCTGTTTCACAAGACCGTTTTGTGTCACCCTGTCTTCTCCCTCTATGTCACCAGGCCGAGGTGTCCGAGAAGGTACTCTCATGAGAGAGGTACGCTCGTCTCCTGCATCCTCTACCGATGCCTCATTCCAGCCTGGTCCGGCATATGGATTGAAATTCAGGCGCTGCCTGGAGACCGGAAAGCTGAAAGTTGAAGGAAATGATGACGATAGCGACTCTTCCGGGAGTTCTTCATATGCCGCGTCATCTTCTGAATCATGTACTGACGATTGGCCTTGGCGACGGATCGAGGCTGGATTATGTTCCCATGACTCCAGATAGGAGACTCGAGGTAGGGACATACTAGATACACTCCACCTAAAATCAGAAACGATGACAGCGCGGAGTTCGGTCAGGAAAATACCTAGCCTAACTTTCCTGTTGAAGATCGTATTACGTAAAGGTTTGCCAGATCAAGTAAGGAAAGATGCTCCTTGCGCGCGGGCGGTCCACAGTAATAAAAGCTAAGCACTGTTCAAGCTGACTGATATAAAAGATAAGATAGGATAAAATAGGTTAATGCCCTACTAGAAATGGGTGAAGGATCAGGACACAGCACTTTGAGAGGCCCAATGTTGTCCAGATCAGATCAGCAAAGATGGAAGTTGTTGGTAAGAGGTAGTGGTGATGATGATAATGATGATGTTCAACGTGACTTTCTTCTTTGACACTAGCCCCAAGATCACCTGACTCGAAGCCTGATAAGGTAATGATCCATTACTAGTTAACAAGTAAAATAAATCAGCACATGATCCCGCACCGCCCACGTGACGCGTATGCAGGGCTTCTCGCGCCAAGAAATGGCAACTTTTTCCTTAAACTGCTTCTTGGCACCCACCACGCACATGGCCGATTAGCACGCCTGGTGGGCCCCTTGTGATTATCCGGTACTCATCTTGAGTCGAAAAGCCCTGCCACAATTGACAGGAAAATGCCAAACTGTCAGTATGATTCGCCCAAGCACTTCAGCCTGGTGCCAACCTTCGGACCCTACACTACTAGTACTATTCCCAAACGATACATGAAAGCCGACGCCTGATGGACGGGAAACAAAAAGGGCACTGTTCGCCGGTGGGTCGTCATTCCCTGGCTGACTCGTGCAGTCCCTAGTGTGTCGGCTTAGTCTGTTTGAATATGGGCTGGACCATGATCTCTACATGTTGACCATCCAACAATTAGCCATGTGGCGGCAGCAAGCAACTTTTGTACAAACAACGCAGAGGGTCTATTTCCTTTGTCCAGGCAACGGCAGCAAGTCATATCAGCATTGGCATGAGTAATATTTTTGATAGAGTTCACCTATCTCGTACTAGCTATGAGGCTTCGGAGTAGCTTACGCACAAGGCGGCACATCCCATCAATGGCATACGAACGATGAACCTGTCTAGTGGTCTCTCAAATTTCATACAATACAATACGTTGAGAACAACTGCATTGTGCGAGTCCAACATAATCGACAAACCTACGCCGGCTTAGTGGCTGACGATCGTAAAATCGAACCCACCGATGTTAATCCATGCGGAGGATGAACCAGTGGCCGAAACACGAATTACGAACACTCAGGGTTCAGCCCATGAGGTCGCCATGGTTCAATGCCGCCACAAGTCAAACGGGGAGGAGAAAAAAAAGAAAAGAAAAGAAGGAGAAAAGCTATGGTCCATGCATGTGGGCTTCAGATGGATGGCTTACCCACGTCTTGAAACTAGGCCCGCTGGAGGCACTGGGTGACTTTTCCGTGGGAAGCTGAAGGATGAATTAAACAATTCTGGAAACTGCGTGCTCCACCACGAGATATGGTGAGGCTACGGACACTATCCGAAAGTCTTAGGTGGACGATGCCTGGGGCTATCCGCCCAACTTAGTTAAGCGTGAATAGCCGTTCCAACAACCAGCCCCAAGGGTCAAAGATTGAATGGACCCTAGGCAAAAGGACTGCAGTTTGAAATGCCGAAACGCTTGTTCATTAACCTAAATGAAATTCTCCGGCACGCAGTGCTTTTCCTGTTCAAACCTGCGAACTTCTCCTTCTGGAAATGATCAGAGGTGGGCGTGTCAACTGCCAGGCACTTCGCCGGTTGAAGACTATAGAGGGCCCGGCTCTCTTCTTGAAGCCGAGTTTGTTGTGGGCATTTCATCCAGAGACGATCATCGGCACGTTGCAGACTATCATCAGCGTTGCTGGTACACAGGGTCTCCGGCCTATACTACTTACGAGTCATCGGAGGGACCGGCAGGTGTAGCGATGTCCACATCTACTCCGAATTTGCGCCAAGGACAACCTTCTGTGACGCCTTCCTAAGTCTGTCTATCGGTCATCTGTTACACTAGCTTTCGCTTCCCTTCTATTATCCTCTCCTTGTGGCCTAGGAGGGTGGCCATCGCCTCCACCCTAGAGGAACCATCCCTGCGTCGGGCCTTGAACTGTTTAACATTAATTAAGACTGTTCCGGACCACTTGTCACTGACGCGGTCACGTTTAGCTTCACCTTAGTGTCACTGACCTTTCCCACTGCTTCTCCTCGCTTCTTATGTCCGCTTTATATGATTCGTATTTGTTACTTTCCCCGGCATTGATGTTCTCTCTGCTGATTCATGGATGTTGCGGGTATCTCTAGCCGAGAGACAGCTTTAAGTATATCGTAATGAGGGGATGGTGAGTCCGAAGACAACCAATCTTGCTCTATTTCGCCGCGCCAGCCGCTTGTCTAACGCTTTTGCCCTGCTTATAGCCTTACATGTCGCCAGCGCCATCTCAAATGTAACCATTCACCTATCTCAACCATATTCAATGTTTTATTGACTCCGAAACCCTAACATTATCCTTTAGGTGACAAGACTGGGGCCGTGTGCTTACGTTGTCAACGATCGGGCCGGCAGTGCATTCCTGCACCATTGAAACCAGAGGAGGTTACTTTTCGACACGGCCAGAACCCTTCCTTGCGTCCTAAAGGGCCTCCTCGTTATGGAGAAAGCGACTTAGCATTTCCGGATGATCAGATCTGGGTTAATACACCCCCTGACGGTGCGTCTTATCTCCTTGACGATGTTGTAGGTAGTGGGATTATGGGAGGCCGACGCATACTAACCGCCCCGCAGTTGCTTTTGAAGACGAGACAGACCGTACAGCGGCCGACTACCACGTTGTGCCAGCTGGAGCGTCTTCATTGTACCTGAGGAAAGCATCTGAAAGTCGATCATCAACCTCGGTGTCGACGTTGCCACCATCGACATCTTTCCTCCTGTCCCCTGCTCTTTCTCCGGGAGGTCCAGAGTTGTCCCGATCACCGCTTGATTTGCCCCACGGCACGATCAATAACCTGCTGCCGGCGGACATTATGGGAGATCACCAAAAATTGGGCAACCTAAATGAAGCTTTTCTGCTTCGACACTTCCGGAAAACAATTGGTGCATGGGTGCTGAACACTTCTGTCGAGTTAGAAACGGGAGCATCACTAATGTTTGCTATTTATACAGATGGATGTATGCGACCATGAGAGGCACTTCTCAGTGGATGCGGTCGAACGGGCTCCTTCGTCGTCCCTCCTGTTGTATGCCTGCTTGGCTACCGCCGCCCGTCACCTCTCTCAAACGAACAACTCAGTCCCGCCAAATGCTGCAGATCAGTACCACGAGCAATGCATTGCAATTCTACTGCCGGTGGTGGAGAACACCGATTTTAAAATCAATATCGAGATACTTCTCGCCTCAACAGTGATCCTACGCTGTTTTGAGCAACTTTCTTGTGTGTCAATATAATTTGAATCTTTAGTGAAGCGTATTGTTTACTGACAAATTCCACAGCTCATACCCTGTCGCAAGACCTACAACGACACCTTTTGGCTGGTTCAGTGTATATCAGCTCTCACGTCGACTGCGTATTTTCTGGTGGTCTTGCAGAGGCGTCGTTCTGGGCCTTTGTTATGCAGGATGTGCAGTTTGCATTGGCAACCCGAAGCCCTCTACGTTTAACCATTGGCCCCTTCGAAGAAAGGCTACGTCTTGCTTGGGAATACCGTAGCGCCCAAACAGACCGGGATTGGGCTCATCGAGCTCTATGGCTGCTAGCCGAGACTATTAACTATTGCTATGAACCAAGTAGCCCGGCTCACGTGAGTTCCGTCGTCTGGGACGTCCTGAAAAGGAAGATTTGTGATTGGGAGATGCAAAGGCCGGATAGTTTTCGACCATTACATTTCTCTCCTGCCAACACAAGCCTTGGGAGACCCTTTCCTGTTGTATGGTTTACCAGCGCATCACACGGTATGCTCTCGGTATATCATCACCTGTATATGGTTGCATTACCAGCTAATACTCAAGCAGCTACCGCAGCGCAACAGATATGCATGGCCAAAGCTTTGATACATGAGTATGAGTTGAGGATTCAGCATTTCGCGACTAGCCCTAACCAGGATAGCAAGATGATCGAGGTTGTTCTAGGACATCAACGATTAAAAGCACATTACTGACACTACATATAGAATGATATCGTGAGAAACCTGAGTATCGTTTTAGGCATTGCCCTTTCAGCCGACGATGACCCTCCCGTTCGCATTATGGCCTGCCATGCGCTGTCTGCTTGTGAGTGCTTTACCACAGACCCTATATCCAATTGCGTTGCGGCATCCTTTGTTAGAAGGCCGCTATTCAACATTTCAGGGGTTTATCCGCCGTTTAGTCGCTAGATGGGATACTAACCCCTCACTAGGCGGTTCATGGATACGTGACCCAGTAGCGCAGACGTGTCTTTTAGACCTACTTCGAAGGACAGAGGCGGAGAATGGATGGCCATGGACATCTCTGGCACAAGCACTAAGTCAAAGCTGGCGCACAACGGCGGAATAGTACGACTACCATGGTACCTATTTTGCGTCGGAGCGCGCCCTCCTACACAAACTTCACCCCCTTCTTCCTTTTCTTCATAATTGGTGCACACAGACAGAGATGCGTAAATGGTCTACGCAGTCCTCCCCAGCGGACGAGTATAGTGAGGCAAGATCTACCGAGTCTAAAATCCACATGACGACAGGCGGGACAGGCGCAATTTGGGGCTCCCGCCGTTGCTTCGCCTTCCCCACCCTCGTGGAAGCCGTGTGGGGACTCTTCCATGTGCCGATAACCCTTCGTCCGGCTGAGTTCGAAGTACCTACGGAACTTCGAACACGGTATGTCTTTGTGGGGCTTTGGTTCATTTTCTTCGGCCGCCGGGCTAATTACGCATCTAGGCTGCAACACGGTAGCTTATCTGGGCCAAGGGCGCGCGTGGGCTCGGTTTTGTTATATACCTAAAAAGGTACCCCTTACGTATGTGATTGCCGAAAGTAGTCAAACGATAGAGAAGAATAATAAATAATTCTTACACCAAGGGGCTATGTCTCCGGAGGCTCAAAACCCTCCCATACAAATATAGAAAGTTAAGTCTAACTTGGCGTTGCCGAGACGTCTTCAGCATTAGAAACCTCCCCAACCTATCTCAAACGGGATATAACAAACCATTCTATAAACTTTTACTAACCATATACTACCTAGGGTGGATTATGCCCCTTTACCCCCTCCTTTTACGAACACACCTGATATGATATAACCAACCTTGACAATTATAGCCAACTCCAACGTCATCTTCTGCACACATTCATGTAGCTGCCGAACTAGCCTGCAGAGACCAACCGATAGCATTACGCAGCATCATGTAAGCATCCAAGACAGGATCGGCAGCACGTCATATCCACTTATAATGATTGACTCCCGAAGCTGGTGTACGTGGTATACCCTCTACTCCCTTGTCACTCCTTTCTCGGTAACTGATTACGAAGGGTCCATATATGAGCGAAGCGAGCCCTAATCAGCGAGATCCAATAGGAGAAAAACACAAGACGGGGAAAGCCTGTAAGTTGTACCCTAATCAAGAGCAAAACGTCCATCCCCACACAATCATCCGGAAGCCACTCCGTACATTTCGGCGTGTGTGCCACACTAACTCCCATACGGATCCCCGGTATGTAGTTGGAAAGCGCCGAGAAGGATCCCAGCCTGCATCGGATCTAGATCCGCGACCACCGGGACCATAAATATACTTCCAGTGCCGGTGCCGAGATACCTTAAACCTTATAACATGAACTTATTCTTCTTGCCTCCCCTTTGTTTCCCATCAATCTGACGCTCGGATCGTTTCATCATGGGCGTTTTGACTTTCCTATAATACACTTTATTATAAGGCGCGGATATACGGAGCTATAGAGTAAGATGAACTCTATAGTAAACAACCATACTCCGTACTTTGGTCTACATCACCTCACCGTAAACAATATGGATAAAAAATGGAGCCCCTATTACCAATAGGAAAAAGTACACCCTCAAGTGGAGTATCAATACCACAACCTCGTAAACAACTTGTACCCCCACGCCGTCTCCCAAAAGAAAGGACAAGGACCACTACGAGTAAGTCCCGACCTGATTTAACCTCCCAATCCAGAAAGTGAACTCCTCCACCGAAATCCAGAAACGCGGGTAATAACCGGCTCACGGATGATGGTACGTACCTTAGTCCCAGAACTAAGTCAATGCTACGATAATCAAAACCCAAGGTCAAAATTCAGGGTCAGGTCCCCACGCAACAACACGGGTAAAACAAGAACCTCAATCCGAAAAAGGAAAAACCGGTGGGGAAAAAATGTTACCCTAATTCATCGTCTTCGTCTTCCACACACACACACACACACACACACACACACTCTCTCTCTCTCTCTCTCGTGTTCCTCTTCTCCTTTACGCTTTTCTCCCATGATTTTCCATTTTTATTCCTAGCTGGAACCACAGTCGAGGCGTTTCCCGCTTACTAAGTTTGGTAGGAGTTTGTCTGGGCATGTCATTGGTTGGTGGGAAAATAGAATAAGGTTTTGGTTACGTGTATTTTGGGTTTGAGTTTGGGGCGATTTTTCCTTTTCCGTTCTTATCTGAGTTTCTTATTTCTTATTTCTTTGTTATTTTATTTAATTTAACATTTTAACTATATTTTGGGTTTGGGTTAGTTTTCGACGGAAGTATTTGGTTTTGCGGTTCTTCGGGGTAATCTGGGATAAAATCAAACTGGTTGGTGATTTTTACTCGGTTGTTTTTCATTGTTTGGTTTCTATAGTTTGTTGGATCAGTAGTTCATTGGTAGACGGATGTGCTAAGTTCTTTGGATATTTCTGGTTATATATTGTTGACAAGAGCAGAGGGTATCATATCAGAGCGTATATAGATGTATGTATGTACAGAGCGGGAAGGATATTTCACCGGGGGAGAAGTAAAGATATCTGTGCAAATCATCAAATCTCCACATACCGTACAAGACACGGAGTGCGGAAGGTGTAGTACCGCCCTCTACCATCCCGCGTCTGAATCGCAAAGGGTATATATAAACGAGGACGTGAACTAATACGCTGCAGAGGGTTGATACGAATGTATCCACACTAATAATACCCGCTCCCCTCCGTTGGGAGAGGCAGGTTGAAGAACCCGTCTCCCAACATATTCTCCAGCGCATACAGGTTCTCCGGCTCAAACCCCACCTGCATTCCCAACTCCGGCACGAAGAAACCCTGCACCGGCCACGGCATCGCCATGTTGCCGTTTACCGAAGGATCTGGGTATCCCGAGGCTGGGATATCCTGGTAGGTTGACGTCAAGGGGGGATAGAACTGCCGGGTGGGAGCCGGGTACTGGGCCCAGGGGTCTGAGTCGGCCGTGCCACCTGCGGCCGGGGCAGGACTTGGGCCTAGGGAGGGTTGCGCTTGCGATACAAGGTCTGAAGAGGGAGTTTGGCTGACCGGCCCTGTGGCCGAGGGAGTGTAGTCCGCGGTCGATGAAGGGCATGGGCCCTGGCCTGAGCTAGGACGGTTCTGCGGCTCGCCCATGGCGACTTCGCTCAATAAGTGAAGAGGAGTCGTGCCCGTGTTCTTCTGGGGTCATCAGCCATGTTACGAAGAACTTTGGGCAGGCATAGCGAATATATAGATCGAGAGATATGGGAACCAACTCACCCTTGAGTATTTTTCTGCGGCTGATTGACAGGCGGCCTTGTCATTGCCACAGTTCATTGGGCGCAGCCCACCACCGAAAGCGTCTCTCAGAGCTAGTCCATGGTCCTTGCGCTTCAGAAACCACCCTCGAAGCATGCTCAATACTACCGAGAACTTGGCCGGGGTCCGGCCCCCAGCCTGCTCGCCGGCCCTGGTGTAGTGTTCGATCACGCGGTCGAGGTAGTATTCGGTCTTTAGACTAGCGACATCGATTACCTGGCCAATATGTGTTTCCGGTGATGAGACAATGGAATAAAGCTTGATCAATGCAACAACCGTAAAAGACGTCCGAGCCAAGGCAAAAACAGGCAGAGAGATGAGATCCTTGATGTCAACGGAGCAGATGGTATCTATAGCTTGGTGAATTGAAGTAAGACAGGTGCTCAATGCATTCATATGTGCGGCGCTTGTCGGAGTGGAATGCTCGTCCCCTGGCGACTTCTGATCCTCGCTGTAATCCACATGCATGGCACCCTCGTGAAGATAGAGGTTGACAATATATTCAGCTTGCGTAAATACGGCTGGCAGCTCGTCAGTAAAAGATACAGGGAGGGGATTTCATGCGAACTTACGAAAGTCGCTCGGTCCTCGCTCCCTCCGGAGCTGCTCTAGCTGTTTTTCAAACACTTTGAGGGTGTACTGAACTTTGGGCTCTGAGAAAGCAACAATGGACCCAGTATCGTCAGGGCAGAACTGTTGATGGATATCCTCGATAATATGTACTAGTTTGGCCCAGTGTATCATCACTTTGTCCGAGGGTAATGCATCCGATGACTTCTCTAATATTTCAATGCATTCATCCATATACGGAGTCCAGCGTACGAGAAGGGTGCGTCGCAAGGAGGCAGCAACCCTACATATGTCAGAACTGTTTCTCACAGCCAGTCTCGAAGGGGAATGCTTACTGCACAGCTAGAAAATAACAACCCAACCATGCCCGTCTAGCCTCCGCCGAATCAGGGTCCTGAGACGGCGACTTTTTCAATATAAGGTCTTTGACCAAGGTCCATGGACGACTTTTTGGCATCGGCCTACGGTACATCCCGATGTCCATAGCTAACGTCACAGCCATATGAGTCAATTGGTAAAACTTTAGCTCTTCAAAGTGGTCCGGCGGGATATACCAGTTGCAGGTCACAAGAAGTCCCTGAATTAAATCTAGTGACTTTTCGCCTTTCACAACGATACGTTCCGCAATGACCCGGTAAAAGTCTTCAATAAGTGAAATCTGTAATTCAGGCTGAATAGGCCCCACGGCTGTAGCGATAATGGCATGGAGTAGCACCGGTTTGGTCTTCCGGATGTCTGCCATCGTGGTTCCAGGAGGAAAGACTACCATCGGGATATGGGGCGCCATATGTTTCACATATCTAGTGAAAGCTTCCGATGCCACGGCCGCGCTCACAAGGCCTCGGTCAATCACATCAACGGGCTCGGTTGCTGCGTTTGGTTTCGGCGCTGTGGTCTCTGAGCCGGAGCTTGGGCGAGCATGCCATTGCCTAGAGGTATTATCTAATATCTGCTCTGTAGCAGGGCTCGGGGCACGATAGAATGAGGGCCCCACCAGACCACTGTCTCTTGAGTCCTTGATCTCCCCGCTATGTCGCCGTTTACTCCCCGCAAGGGCAGTGGGTGAGCCCACAGGTACAGAACCAGTCGATGCGGTATGAGTTGGCCCCAACCATCGTTTTCCAGTGTGCTCCTCACGCGGCGGGCCTGGGTACGCTGGGTGTAGTGCCGGTCCACTGCCCTGAGAGGCCTGTAAGCTTGCCGTCAATGCGTCAATCTTCCGCTCTAATTCCGCGACGCGACTATCCGTCTTCTTTTGGCGTCGACGTGTTGGGACCGTAACGACACAGGATCTTCCAGCCTTGGCACACCGTTTACAGGATGCGTTCGGGTTGCTCATGTCAGGTTCGCACCGGACCTTCAACTGCCGACATGATTCGCATGCGCGTGGCCGTTTCAGCTCGGAATAAGGATCATTGGGATCGACCGATTCGAACCTATGTGTACTGCCAATGATGCTTCCAGGGCTCGCTTGGTATAGTGTTTGGGTGGACTGGGGTTGTGTGACTGCGCTACCGTAGTAGCTGGGACCGCTAGAGGTCGATGCCGCAGAATGCAGCTGTTCATTCGGTGAGATCTGGGAAGGAGGGTCGGGATACTCATTCGTCGGATGGGAAGACAGAGGAGCGGGATCGGCTTGTCGAGTAGCAGGTGAGGGAAGGTAAGCATGGTTCGTTCCCAATCCCTCTGGAGGGCTATTATCGCTGCCCGGACGCAGGCGCGGATCGATCTCCATCAGTTGCGGGGACTGGAGTGGATAGGTCACCGTCAGCACATCGGCCTCTCGACCGCGGCAACATGATGATGAGGCTTGCGATGGGTATTATTCTCAGATGCAGCAGGTGAAGCAAGGGGCACGAAGTTGCCAAGGTAAATCAAGCGGAACAGGAAGTAATACGACTTACCTGAGAGCAGTTAGACTGTGGAACAATATATGCCTGTTGATGGAGCTGCTGGCGTGCAGTCGGCAGAATCGGCGGCCGATGACCGACAGCGGCTGATCGGTTCTTACTAGTCTGTTTTGGGCCTGCTCCCGCACTATACCGCTTTGATACTCACCCAGATGAGACTCGGGACTTAACCCTACTTCCTGTTTTCAGCAACAGATTACAACGTCATTCAAGCTCCAGGATGACATCCACGTGTATGTAAAATCCATTGTTTGAAATGTGTAGATCTACCTGGGATCGGCGGCAGACTGCGGGCTGTATCGACACAGTCGTAGGATATAGAGATAAAGATCTGAGATAATTCGAGAGGGAACACACACATATCATGGTAGAGTAAAATGCCACCTGCAGATTGCTAGTAAGGGAGATAGAAATCAACGCCCGCTCGAACGGTTGCGAAAGAGATATCCAGCATGGAACTTGCGCCAAAAACCCACAACCAACGCCATACTACCAACTCAGGCTGATGAGAAGAGAAGGGTCCACGAAAGCATAGAAATAAGGAGATACGAGACAGCTAGAGAGTGTGAAAACCCAAGAAAGCAAAGCATATACAAATCGCTCAGGACACTTTATGTACCGGGCACTCCTTTTTTCGCTCGAACCATTCAACAATGCACCTTTTGTGGAACTTGCAGAGACATTCCAGTCGGACCAACGATTGCCCAACCTCGTACTCCTCCATGCAAATAGTGCACTCCTGCGCACTGCCATCATGCCCAAGGCAATCCTTCTCAGTAGCCGTAAAGGCGAGCATTCGCACAGGGGTGGAAGATTGCGCAACGGGACTACTACTGTGGGAGGACGAGCGCGCTCGGGAACCATGACTTTCGATGCACTGCCTTATATGTGCTTCCCGAGCATCCTCGTTCCCGTTCACATCCAGAGGCGGAAGAACATGGTCACAAATAGGGCAAATGTCTCGCTCGTCCACACGGCGGCGGGGACCAGAGATAGGTAGACGTATCTCCTGATTGGAAGATGTAGCGAACGACGGTCCAGCCGATAGCATCGCGCTGCCTGATGCCAAGTGAAGAGGCCGTCCTGATGCAATAGGAGACGGAGCGAGTCCAGCTGCTGATAAAGAACCGTACTCCATTGGCCGCTCTTGGAAACGCGAGCCTAAAGACCCCCCGAAACCACCGTAGAAATGATAGTCACTCGACCCCACTGTCCTGCGGGCTGAGCGAGTAGAGAAATTGTCGGGCTGCAAATAATTATCTCCAGTCAGTCACGGAAACATTTACCGACATAAAGAAGGCTACGTAGTATGAAACTTACGATCGAGGCGTACGGCGGGTGGCGGGTCGTTGATGATAGGGAATGATAAGGACGATGACGGGAATGGTTGGTTGATGCACTAAAACCACCCCGTATATAATCTGCACCTGACTGGGGCTCGCCTGGAGCCCGAATGGTTGTATATCCACGCGGTGGTTCTGGGTTCGGGTCCGGTACACAAGGGTTGCATAAGCGCACCTCCTCGCCACCTCCAAGAGCTGGGTTAAGGGCCGTGGGTGATTGGGCTGAGTCGTCACCTCCTAGATCAATGAGCGGCGCTACACGTGGCGGAATCAGCGTGGATGCACGGGAACGATTGGTGTCTGGCGGATGGACAATAAATTGTCTCGGAATTGTGATCCGGTGAGGTGAACATGACGCGCACACCACCCGTCCACATTTGCGACAGTGATGTTTCCTGTACCAGAAACTGAAGGGTGTCCGACAGATCGGACAACCCGTCACCTCCGAGTCGGGCTGCCACCGCGGCCGTATATACTCTAGATAATCATTTCCCGCTCGTGACCAGGAGGATCGGCGGTCATTTGACCGCTGAGGACGCTGGTCTGGGGGCGACGATGACAAGTCAATAGGCGTGGAGTAGGACGCACCAGGCGCAGAGCTTTCGGGTCGCATCGACGCCGCACTGGAAATAGACCTGCTATCCATCTGTGCCGTCATCCGCCCTCCCGATTCAGTCGCACTGCCGGATACTGACTGCCTCGACCAGACATCCCCCTCCGCATTGACTAATCTTCTTTTCCGGTCCGGGCCGGTTACAGTGGAGCGCCTTCTCCCAGAGCGTCTATCAAAAGCAGGGCCAGCCTCGCTTGTCATGGCGGTATCGGAGGTCGCATGGGGTCTGAATCCCGCGGGACGCCCCAGGGCGGAATATGCGGTAGAAGCACCTCCTGGTGCAGAAGCCGGGACAGAACTCGACGACGATGACGACATCAACCAAGGGTGTCTGGTGGACAACGAGGTCAACGTTGGCTGTTTTCCTATCGCTGGAGAAACCAACCTCCGCCGTTTATATGACGGGCCGTCATGGACTGAGTGGCGCGACGATTCCAGGGCGAAGAACACAAAGTACAGAAGTAACGCAGACACGAACGCTTAAGAGATTGGTTTCGGGTTGGAAAAGCAAGCTTCGGTATCCCCCACGACGATTGGTTTCGTTAAACGGAATGGAAGGCAGGGGCGAGAACACAGGACAAGGGATGACTGAGCCAGTAATCAAGGGCTTATCAAGTACGGTTCAGGGCGGAGAGGGAGTTTCCCAAGATTCGGAGTTGATGGCAAATAAGTAGAAGTGACTCGAGGCGTGGGTGTCTCGTGACACCACAAATACAGACGCTAAAGGGGGGAATAAAGGAGAAGGAACGAGAATTGCACAAGGAAGTCACGCTTGAATCGAATACGAAGTGAAGGCAAAAGAGAAAAAAAAAGTGCAGAAAGAAAAGAGGGTGAGAGTCAAAGTTAGTAGTTGCCAGGCAAGTGTGCCTTACGATTAACCACCTTTCCTATTATTCTTCGCCGCGGGGCAACCTGGAAAAATGGCGGTCCAAAATTTTAAGGCACCAAACACGAGACTGCAGCACCGTGTGACCTCCGAGTGAATTTTAAGTCATGGTGCAGTCTCGGTGAGAACCCTTTCTTTATATCCGTCAAATTTTTCAACCTTGAAGGTCAGATGCCTTTCCCCCTTGCTGAGGTAATGAAATCTTCCAATTGTCAGGGCAGTTCTATGGGTTCTCTGCGAAACTTTGATACCAATAGCGTTTGCCACTTCGGCTTATCATAACCGATCCTGATCCACTCTTGCTTCTGGACGGATACCCATACTAAGGAATTTGATTCAAGGCTATATAACTAGAAAAGAACTATCCCATTATGCCAGTCGAGCTGACCAATCCTAACCTCACGGTAGTTAAAAAGAACTATTCCCGAATACTTCATACATGAATTGAACGCTCCACAATATACAAGACGAAGGGTTTCTGAATTAGAAGGCTTTTCCCGATCACGATTAGCTGTTCTTACAGGCACAGTGGAATGCCATCGAATTAAACGTAGAGGAAATAAGGCAGAAAAAGTAAGAAAAGGTAAGGGGGGAATGGTAGGACGGGCAGGTATTTTGCTGGCCGTGATGTATATGTAAAGGAGATCCAAACGTATATCAGAACGCCAGGTCCAACTCTTTTCCGATGGCACAAAACAAAGAATAGTAAAAGGAAATTCGTCACCTTGATATCAAGTACAAATAGAATATCGCAGAGTATACACGCTGACAGATCGGCGGATATATCGTTAGCATAGAAGTGCAACTTGGTACACTAAAGATAGTGCTTCAATTGGAGCACAGGGCTTAATGACTTCCCTCAGGATGGTGCGGCTCATCAACGAGCTCGGCGGCACTTCCAGTGAAAGACGGCTCATCCGGGCTAGCTTCATGGATATAGTCCCGGGTGCGATGCTGGGCGACATATCCCATGCTTGAGGGCCGCTCAGTACCGTTCCCGTGCTGCCGGCTTGAGGATGTTGACGCGGTTGTTGAGGCTATAGAGAAATTGCGATCCCGCGAAGGGGAACTAGCAGCACTGAACGGCAATCGGCCGGTACCGGACGAGGAAGGATGCAACTGAGGAGCCGGGTAATGGGTCTCCTCTGAAACAGCTTTAGTCACAATGGGAAGAGATCTGTGAGACGCAGTGTCATCCTCTAAAGCCAACGATCGAGAATCACGCCGAGAAGGTCGCGAAGCCTGTGGGGCCCCTGAAGGTGAGCTATGCTGGGAGCCGATGCGACTGGGCAGTTCAATAGCCCCGCCGGACTCAACTTGAGGCAGGCTTATCAGCGCCTCGCGTGTTCGGTTGTTGTCATCACTATCTGTATCTGGATATGATCTGTCGCTTCCTGAGACTCGACGGCTGTGCCCTGCGGTAGCCTGTTCGTCAGGCTCATCTCGGTATGGCTCGTGGACATCATCCCCTTCAGGAAGCAGACCAGGCGGGGGTGCCCTTGCGCTACGAACAACTTCGAATCCCTTGCCGCTTTCTTTAGTCTTTCCTCGGAACAGATTGCGGAAGAAGCCGGTCGCAGAAGATACAGGTCCGGTGGGATCTGCAGGGCCAGTTTTTAATTTGCGCGTGCCGCTTTGGGACAGTGGCGGACCCCGGACACGGTAGTAGAAGTCGACCTCGCGAACAGCGTAATCTTTGCGGGACTGTCGAGGATCATCCAAATCAAGATCATCTTTCGGCGCAGGAATGTAGGCTGGCACGGGGGTGCCCCGCCCAGACATAGGGCCCTCGATTATATCATCATCAGCGTCGCTGACTGCCCGTTGCCGACCGCCCGTTCTACCTTTCTCTCCTCCACTCATATCCACTCTCTTATTGCGAAGCCTGGGAGGCCGGTAGTAGGGGTCGTGCGCTGGCATAGCAAAAAGAGGACCGCTTTTTGGAGAATTACTCCCTGTTGTCTGGTAGCCTGCACCCTGGAAAGTAGGGTTGCTACCAGGAGTGGTGGGTGTAAATAGACCACTGCTATTGGCCCGACTATGGGTACCTCCATGGGCACTGCCCGATTCATAAAAGGCGCTGGTTCTGCCCTCACTCGCGGCTGCTCGATTCAGAAGCATCGCTGAGCTGCCCGAAAGGCTTCTGGGCCGTGACCCATCAAACTGAGAAGACAATCGCTCGTCGGTGTGTGCTAGCATTGCAGCCTCGGAGCCCATGCTTTGGCGAGTACCAACACTTCTTCTTGGCATACGCCGTGAGAGTTGCCGCATACCAAATACCTAGATCATTGTCAGTCTAGCACACAGGTGAGAAGACCCACACTAGGAAAAGAAGGAATCAACAATACTGTACATACCTTGACGAGGCCACCACGGGTAACACCACCTTCGTAGCCTCCAGCACCGGCGAGTCGAGCTATAACTTCAACCAAAGTCTGCAGGGCGTTCAAAAAGAACCCGAATACTAGAACAATTGCGTGTAAGAAGAGGATAACGTAGCCTATCCAACCGCGGGCGGCCTGTGACACGCCTAGAGACGGAACAAAAACGACGCTCAAGAGTATTGTGAGAAACCGCACAATCGAGAAACAGGCGTGATAAAGGTTCATGGACGTCGGCGAAGGAAACGGGCGGAAAGCGACAAGCGTCAAAATGGCAACAACTTCGCAAATCGCCAAGAGCACTATTTGAGCAATCCCTGAAGGTTGAAGCGCGCCGATCGCGACGCCGCGAGCAAACGACAGGAAGAGAGACACCACAGTAAAGGCGGCCGCATCATCGCAGAAAGTGTTGTACAGTGGACCATACAACAACACCGTCGGTAGATCGTCGAAGAGGTATGATTTGGGACGAGTGCTTGCGATCAACCGAATGACCCAGATTGCAAAAGCTATCATGATGAGAATGACCACGACTGCTAGAGCCACACAGTATGCTGGAGATTGTCTAGCGATAACCAGTTGAAAAAAAGAGAGCGAGATGAGCGGTAAGAACAAATAGTTACAGACGATTCGAATGACGTTGCCAACGGTGAATGGCATATTCTTAGAACGTAGGTCTTCCTCCGGAATATTGGCAAGTTCACGATGAAGCCACCGAAGTGCAAAGGCGAGCTGGATGATGAGCGTGATCGCGACAACAACCACAAGTAACCATATTATCATCCCCGGCCAGATATCCCGCGCCGACTCCATTCCAACATACTGCTGTAGAGAGTCCAGCCCGTAGGTACCGTTCACAGTGTATACACCGTCCTTTACAGGATTCCGCTCATTGCCGGGACTTAGAAAGCTCTGGTTAAACATGAGTGTTGACCACGCAACCTGACTCACCACCGGCTGATAATAGCCGGGGTAGTTCAGTGACAATGCCCCTGTTAATACTGCGAATTGCATATATTGTAGGCAGTCCCCAAACCCTGGCGTTACCAGGCGAAGGACATCTTCATCGCGGCCATAATTGCTTGTCCAGTGAAATGGGTCCGTTGTGCCCCATGGACTGTATATTGCGGCGGTTACGGTCGCGACTCCTACAAGAATCAGGATTACAAGAGGGATATAAGCTAGCGCACTTTTCAGGGCCGATCCAAGATCTGGAGTGACATCAACCGATATACATCCCAGTTCAGTGGCCGCTGCATCGCCGGACTTGATTAACAGAGTTGACGACAGGGTCGCAAAGCGGTACGACGATAGCATGTCATGTTGAACAGAAAAAGAACGTAAAGAACTCAGGTCGCTCCTAATGATAATTGCAACATTCAGTTAGTCAATAACGTTTAGACAGTGGTAAAGCCTAAATACTCACGCATTGGCGTAGAAGACAGGTCCCAGCGGGCAATCTCCTTGGATGATTGAGTCACAGAACCTAGTTGGACCAGAGTATGGTGAGAAGCTCACTACATCAACAGTCGTTATCAGGGTACTATATTTGTTGTTGGACGTATCCAGGTCCACGATCTTTCCCACCGTCGCGTTCCGATTTGTCCACTGCGGATCATCGGGGGATGGATAGGATGACGACTGGTCAGCAGTCCCAGACACATTACCGTATACCGTGATGTTCAAGTTGTGCAGAGAATTCGTCAAGTCGAATTTCACGGACACGTCGAGAGGGACAAACTGGAGTTTTTGTGGGTTCGATGCGATGGTGGGCGCAGGCAAGCAATTGTCGAAGTTCACCAGAGCAGCATAGGTCGGAGACACCAGCATCACCAACATTACCATCAATATCCACGCTATCCCCCCGCCATCGGACCGAATCCAATGTTGTCGCGACGATCGCAAGCGATCCCACTCATCTTGTGACTGAAACGATGGCCGTTCGTGTATGGAAAACCCAGGCGCGCGTCGGTCATGCCATCTCGCAAGTTGGTCTACACACATCACGATCTTCGGGTATATGTAGGATGACCTCCTTGGGGAGGTCAGCCCCCTCGTAGACGATTTAATCCACGTTGTCCAACCAAGATCCAAGGATTTCTGAAGCTATCAGCGTCTGCCTAATCGGCTCGGTAAAGCCGCAGCCTTCCAGGTGAACAGAGCGAACGGGAACAGTTCGGGGAGGGTCGGTTTGCAGGGAGGTGGCGAGATAAGGTATCGCGATCAAAGGGCCAAATAAGAATAGGAGTGAACTACTCCTCTAAATGCCCCAAAATGGAAATGTAGGGGATAGGGATCATAACTCCGAAAGTTGGCGGCGGGGAAGGGATTTCCAGGTCCAAAAAGCGCAAGCGGAGGTAAACAGTGAAGGGGAGCCCGGCAATGACTGTATGGAGGACCGATAGGATCTGTCTTTGTTTTTTCGGGTTTTTTCTTTTTCTCACACAAATGAGCGCATTTACTGGTCAGAGCCACAGAAAAAGAAAAGTAAAACGTAAAAAGAAAAAAAAAAACAAGGTTGGAAATTGATTGGAATGTGAAGGCCAAAAGCTTCCGTCGAATAGACCCGAAACCAACTGCTGACGGGGACTGCGCCATGTTTGTTCCCTTTGCTTCAAGCCCAATCAATGGATTGGGTGGTGTGGCTTTTGATGCTAAACTTGGAAACCACTAAAACCAGCTTGAACAAAAGCCCACATCCACTACCAAACCACCACAATAACTCATCCTCACCACCCAACGGTCGTATAAGCCTCTTTTTCAGCCCACTCGTGTCTCAGCCATGTCACTATTATTACCTACCACCGTGGGATTTCGCTTTCGCGTAGTCCTATTGTGATTACTATTGGGATTATGACCGTTGCGTTATATGGCCATTGTAGAATGATTTTTTCCTGTGAAATGGAAGATGGTAGAAGTATGGTAGTTTGATATCTACACAGTATTCTAGCTCCAGTTTCACAGCGCCTGAGGATCACTCGGTAAAGACGATCGAACTCCCACCAGTTACGCTGACCAACCAGAATCAACCGGTTCTGGACGCTCGTATGGATACCTCTTATGGAACCCACTTACTAGTTGACTTAGTGCTCACGGTGGAAACTCCAAGAAAAGAGGTTATGGTCGCTATCGGAGGAATTCATGGGTCAAAATTATTCTATGGACCGCAAATCCTCCTTGCTGATGATGCGGATACCCAGTTGACTATTGGTTGTTGCCCCTCGTGTTTTTTCCTGCTATGGTCACCTACCAGTTCACATGCATATGAGTGGACTTGAAAGCAGCTGAAGAGTACATAAGACCAGTTTTTTCGGCGATCGTATTCTTCAAAAACAAAAAACATCGCTGTGCTACCATGCTACCATATCGGAGAGGGATTGAAGGCCAGATATATATTTTTCTCCAAGTGCGGGTATGTATACTGGGCTTTCCTCGACATCACACGAATCTGACAGAGGCTGTGCACCCTCAGATCATTCGAGAAGCTCCCTAAGCGCCCGAACCGCATTTTAAAATAGTCTCCATGTCTGCACTATAGTTGCGCTTGCATCTCTATCTCTCGTAGTCTGAATATCTTGACGTATTGCACGTGCTAGATTAGGAGCTGTTTCCAGAGTGCGATGCTAAGAAACTCCAGCCCGTCGCTCCTTTAGCCCTACGAAAACCCGAAGGCAGAGAGCCAAAGAGTTTGGAGTGGATTCTTGTTATCAACGTTCTAATTACTACTTCCCAGTGATTGATTGGTGTTTAACCATATAAGCATTGACAATCAACCGTGTAAACATACTAACCGTTACCTACTAGATAACCGTTCAACGGTATCAAATGGGCTCAGTACGAACAGTGTCCCCTTGCATCACGTTGTACATATATAAACTTCAATGGATGATGCTGTTCTGCATACAGAGCACCAACCACCGCAACCGCTGCCCCTATAGCAAAAGTTCTTTCTAGAGTGCCCCCGTATCCATTAATTGGAGTTTTTTGTCCCTTTTCTTAATTAAGGGGGTCAAAATGTCGTTGCCTACGGAGTGCTGCGTATGTATTTGGCGCTCCCAACATGTTAGCGCCCACCGTGGACCACCCGGGGAAGCGACAAGATGGGCAAACCTTCTTAGGTGCAATCATGTTACTCCGTATGTGCTGGCTCTTTGAAAACCCAGTATGGGGAGATGAGTACGTATGTATGTACGTACACGCCCCGGAATATGGAATCGAACGAGACCACTCGTATTCATTCTTCTTTTCTTCGTGTAGAGTCTAGGGCGAATTTCTGTATATCTTTAGTGCATATAGTTATATTCCATAGGGAAGAAAAATTTTCGAATAATCTTTCCTCAATCCAAAGTTCATGTACTATATACGACGGAATTGCTTTAAGGGGTCAACATTAACTGTAAAAGGTTCGATACACTCAAGCCAAGATGACAACTATCAAAAGGACATTAAACCTTTACAAACCAGTCCTTGCCGTTAAGTATGAACTCTAACCGACTTCGCCACCTGAAGAGGTCGAAGATATGCCATGACATGACAAGCGGATTTGCGGTTCTGTCAATCAAAGTTATGTGGCTATAGGAATGCGCCGGGAAGGATGGAAGAGGAAAGCCGAGGTTACGGACAGACACCTACCGATCTTGGCTCATTTGATATCCGGCTCCTTTGGAAATTAGACACTGGACATGATGCCTTTTAGGGCGCATCGTCGGCGGGTCTCCATAATGTGATCATAAGGGCGTGGCTGTCGGTAAGGGATCGATTATAATATATTCATATCATTATTTTATTTTTATTTATTTGTTGGGTTTACGTGACTGGAGAGCTCTGTACGGTAGAAGAGTGCCCCAAGAAGACGATCAATTGCCCATGATATACGGCTAGATTACAAGGTTTGTGAATGTGAGAGAAATGTTTTCCGCTTGGCTTTCTCCTAATGGGTGAATGAAAATTGTCCCTGCCAAGCTTTGGCTGTCATCCATCAAAGACATGCCTGGCGTTTCAGGTCTCACTCCATGCCCGATTAGTAGACTTTGAATGGGGTTCCAGATGTAGCAGCATAGGACATGGCCTAGAGTGGTTTCTAGCTGCTTTGTGTGTTTTCTTTTGTGGCTTGCGCTGTCGCGGTGGAAATATCTAAACGGTAAGACATTATAACTCTAGGATTATAGCTCGAGTATCAAGTATTCAGACCAAAGGACAGGACAGGAAACAGAGGGACGTGCCCGGCGTCAATTGATCAAAATTAATGTGACGTTATTTGGCTCATTAATGTACCAACAGCAGGAATAAATCAGCTCATGACATTGTCAATCCTAATGCTTATCAGTGGACCTGAGGAGAGATTTTTTTTGTTTATTTACGATTGTCCCCCGATGATGAAAAGGAAGAAGGGAAGGATCTGAAAAAAAATAAGCGAACATCAACGTGGCGGGACCGTCATTGAATTGCAACATCGTCCGCGGTGCCCACTGAGACCCCCCATCGATCTTCTCCTCGGCCCTAGGCATTTGTGGTTAAGATGTCCCAGTAGGAAGGGTATTTATTTCTGTAGGGTTCAAAGTTGGATTGTTCCGAGTGAGGTAATTCTTCAGAATTTATGTATCTCGGTATCCTATCCGTATGTATGGACATAAGTTATGTATTGAATCCTGAGGATATCAGAGGATGAATCAGACTGTCGGAATCAACACCAAGAAGTTGCCCCCTAGCATGGGCGCTTCGTCCAAGGTTAGGGCGGCTTTTTGGGGTCGTCAGCGGTCCACTCGACAATCAGCAACTCTGTCCCAATGGGGGTTAGAGCAATGCGGGGCCCATACCAGAAAGGTCTAGCGCTGTTTCATGATGAGGGCTTGTGAATGTGCAGGAGGGGAGTGGGACTGTTTCATGATTGGTTCAGAGACGGTAAAATGGTAAATGCTGTTCCCTTGATAAAGCGGCAGGGATTCCATTACTTTTAGTACGGAGTACCAGCTCTGAAGTTCCTATTACGGGATGTCAACTACTACTATTCTTGTCTTGTGTAGGAACCAGGTCAGTTCCCGTGATCCATTTTAATCTAGTCGCACGGCTTCATAGGTAGGGGTTTCACTTGCCGCTCGTGTTATGACCGACGACCTTCAGTTGGCTTGACCATATTATCCCAAGGGTAAACGGCGCTGGTCGAGGAGGTTGGGAGGATCTTCTACTGAGACATGAATAGCTGGCAGTTTTAGAAAGAGGCGGTGCAGGAATCCTGAGTGCTTAAGATTACGCGAATCATGGGACCGGGTCGCAAGTAAAGGATACCTACCTAACCTTAGTTTAGGGTACCCTGTAGGTACGTAGGTACTCCTGCGAACCTACAGGAAGTCCAATCTATTTGCTTGTACTGCTATGGTATGAATGTATGTAATTGAATGACGGTACCTTAGGAGCCACGTGATCAACATTTTACAATTGACCAACAATCATCCTTCACTGTTTGCCTTGTACTGCTACTGCTATGACTAGTACTAAGTATATTATTATCATTATTGTTTATTATTTATTATTTATTATTATTGAAACTACAGAGTAGTGTAAGACATCCTCGTTTTATGAAAGCCGATGTGCACTAGCAACGAACCATTGTGTGTAGAGAATGATAAGGCTAAACCATTATGGTCCGGAATGTAATCTAATGTAGGACAGTCGGTCGAATGTGAATGGCTGGATAGCCTTGAGATTGGGGAATTCCCTGACTTAGTATTGCGGAGAAGCGGCCTAAGGCCAAGTTTACCGTCCATCCATTCATTATTACAGGAAGTTTACCCGCCTTTCGGTCGGCGACAGTTTAATAGCACGGAGGTCGTACCATGTCCACTTTCATACTCCCTCACGCGGCCTTTTCCTCTCTGGTTCTCTTCTCGCTTTCTTTCTTTCTTTGTCTTCTCTGACTTACTACTAGTAGTATTCTTGTTTCTGCAGAGTGGGATTCTTCTTCGACTTCTATCACCGTTCGAGGAACAAAGAGAGCTGCTGGCCCAGCTTGATACTTTATCTGTCGTCTGTCACTTAATAACCCACCTCCTCCTCCACTTCCACTCCAGATACGCCCCCCTGGTGCGCGATTGGGGCACGGGAATTCAGCAGATTTATCTAAACTCCTTGGACCTTAGGTTTGTCTAGCTCCATGGTTTAATTTCCATGACCCCCTGAGCACTACTCCAATGGCCGCTTGGTCGCAAACTCCGTCTCTGAATGGTCGTTCTAATTGATTGGTTTTGGCAGATCGCCGGTCCCCTACTCCACTAAACAACGAAGGCAATCACGCCTGTTTCCTAGCCCCCGGTAGTACCAATTCACCTGGTGACGAATTTCTGCGTTGGAAGCTGTCCGACCCTGGGCGTTTTATTATCATCTCTTGCCTCCTCGCTCCACCTGGATTTCCTGATCACTTTCAAACAACACTTTTCTAGGACAGGATAACGCTCTCCCAGGGTAACAGCCTTGTACCCCGCCGTTCCTTGTTATCCTTGACTATTTACCGAGTCGCAATCCCTCGAGTCTCCCTAGATCTTAAAAGCATTTGCTTGAGCACATCAAATCGCAACGTTAGGACTAGTTTTAGTCCCCCTGTCGACCCCCTGTCGGCGCACAAGCACTACAAAGTCAGATTTGGCGGGGGAAAGTACAGACAAGGTCCAAAGACCCTTATCGTCTGATCTTCCCGAACTTGCCATGCTTCTATAGTAAAATATACCAGCTATCGGAGACAAAAACAGTGAACATGTCTACAGATGACCCTTTCGCCTTCCTGGGTGAGACCAAAGCCACTCCCCAACGGAAACCGACTACGAAGCCCCGATGGAGAGAAAAACTATTTTCGAAGGACAAACAAAGTAAGGGCGCGGTTGATGGCAGTGGCAGAGGTGGGGGTGCGACCGACCAGCAGATCGAGTCGTTCCTGGCGCCCGTTCGTTCGAATACGGTATCGTATGGATCTCACGGAGCTCACTCGACTGCTGGGGCTTCGCGAGGGCTTCCAACACCACGTTTAGATGTCTCACAACGGTGGCAATCGTCATCATCCCAAGACGTCTCAGAAGCCTCTCCCATTGCGAAACCCGCTTCGGCTACCGATAGTTATCCATCTATGAGCTTTCCGAGGGCTCCCCCGAAAAACCCCGCTCGAAAAGGCCTACGAGTCAAGTTTACTGAGAGAGCGCCCGAGTTGATCGGTGAGGGTGGCGACGAATCGGAAACACCCACGGTGGTGATATCTAAGAATCGCAAGCGTCAAAATAGTCAAGGTTCAGGTCAACCGGGAGATGCACTGGATTCTCGTCAGCCGACGCTCCCTCAGCTTCACCTTGATACCTCGTTGGGAGACGGGTTTGCATCCCGGCATCAGCGTACGAGCACGCAAGACAAGATCAACCCCGCTGCGACCAAGCCGTTATTTTTACAGAGTCCTCAGGATTCCGATTTTCTCATGACACTAAACATGGGCCAGGCCGGATCTCGCCTGTCATTCCGAGCGTCGCCCGAATCCAGTACGTTTGCACAGCGAGTTCGGGATAGGATGCAGGCCGAGGAAGGTCGTGCTCTGCAACATCGTTACCAAGATCCCCCCTCACCGATAAATGACAATAAGGAAGGGCAAGGGCCGGTGCGGGTGGCCGCAGCGGCAGCAGCGGTGCCCGATAGTCCAACCTCCGAGTATGAAACACCTCCGATCTCAGAAGACGAGGCCGAACCAGAAGCCAACCCTTTCCGAAATCCTGCCAGCCCACCGTCGCGAGGACCAGTTTCTCCGCCTGTTGAGACCACGTTACCTTCTGGCCTGACACCGGCCAGCGCATCGATAAGCGCATCACCTCCAAAACCGCTGCCGCCTTCCAGGGATTCTGGTCTGGGTAGCCCAGGTAGCCCAGGTCGCCCGAGCAGTCGAGACAACCGTGACGCTCCACGAAACCCTCAAGTGCCCAAGATGTCCTTACGATCTATCGCTAACCAGTTTGGTGAAGCTGCTTTTACGGACCTTAAGATGTTTGTGGCACAGCACGAAAGCCTCATTCGTCATGGTGCAGAGAGGAAGAAGTCCTTGACGGATTATTCGCTCACAGAGTGGGTGAGGGCTGCTGTATGGTGGTTTATGCGCGGGAAGAAAACGCTTGAGATGTACGCACGATCTCGCCCTTCGAGTTCCGGTTCCAGTCCGCAGCAATCTAGTTCTACAGAAACTGCGAAACAGGCTGTGGTTGATCTTGGAAAAGCATTGTGGATATGTGAGAACATTGTTCCTAAACATAACGAGTTGAGTCATTACGGCGCGATGAGTGTCGACGCCTTACTAGCGGTAGCAAGCACAACAGGTGACAAACGCTTGGCTGATCTCCTGAGCTTGCACCAAACAATCTTAAACCACTTGCGCTCTTTGGCGATGTCTATCAAAAGGAACAATATTATTACCTCAATTGACGCCACAGGTGGTGCAGGAATCCAGGCCGACACCAGTATGTGGTTGAAATACCCTGCCTTTGCTCCCGATGTCTCAGCCATCCTTTCTGGCACTGCCACAAGGTCTATGTTGGTCGACCAATCTGGACAAGGGCCAAATCTGGCACAAACTATGCCACTCGGGGACACAAGTCGATATTTCAGCTACGGAAGTATGTTTGTGAAGGTTATGGTCAGCTCAAGTGAGGATGGTACTCACCATGACGAACCCCTGCCGTGTGTATTATCCATTATCCGTGACCGGGCCGACTGGTACGTATTCGCCTCTATTACCAGTCAGAATGAATTGGTCAATGTCATGATTCAGTCGGATAAGAAAAAAGGCCCTACATGGAACGATGTGCATTGGCGCGTGCGATCAAACTTCATGCAAGTGAAACTGCCCCGTGGGTTCCAATTGGACGTGATGTTCCAAGAGGATGATTTCAAAAACCTGTGGAACATTGTGCAATATACACAGCAAACCGAAGCTAGTCTGCAGCCGAAATCTGACGAGGCTACAATTTATGAAACCACTTTAAAGATTTTCCAATATATGGATCCCAGCAAAAGCAAGGCGTTCCCTGTGGAGCCTGTTGAGCGCTGCCGCGTTCGGCTGTTTGAGCGCTCCATGACTGTGACTGAGGGCACTGGTAGCCGCGAAGTACACCAAGGCTACCGGATTGCAGTCCTCACAAGCCCCAAGGTCAAGACGCTCAGTAACGTAAGCCACATCATTGGTCATAATGCACCGATTGTGTTTGGTCTTCTCAGAGGCGAAGATGGGGCGCCGGCTCTCATGCTCAAGGCCAAACAGGATGGCAGGAGTCGGTCCATGCTGATGACGTTTCACGACGTCGAGGAGCGCAGTGCTCTGCATTCTCTGCTGCTCGGGATGACAACCAAAGAAGGAGAGATTAAGACACCTGACATCCCTATCCGCGCTTACTCCATCGAACAGCCTGCTGATCGATTCAACGGTCAGCCTGAGACAACCCACTTACAATTTCCTGCTGGGAGTGTGTCGGTTATTGATCAGGAGCACGCCTTTGTCGACCATCAGTATGGCCCAACTATTCTCTCAGAACATTTACGGGCTTTCGTGGCGACAGAATGGGGATCTGTAACGGACCGTATCAACCTTGGTATGTCGCATAATCCGGTGCCACCGAGCTACTGCTAATTTTGCTGTTAGGTCCTGGCGAGTTGAAGTTGGGTTTGGACATCAACAACCGTACAGGCCTTAGTCTGTACCGGCCTGGACAACAGGATCTGACCGTTTCCATCGCCGAGAATCTCACCGCTCCTGAGATGCCGGACCGCTTGGCGGATTTCATGCAGATCGCGATGGTGAAGCCAATGGTCCGCCGGTTTGACTTTGCAACTGTCAAAGGTATTTTGTCTTGCTAAGGAGCGCTTGTCCGACCCAGTTACTGACTTTAGCAGACCTTCACAAGTTTGAGGCCGCTGTCACGGGCTTCAACGTGCTATATGATGGGTATGATAGATCTTTCCTTGTTGCCAAAGTCGCGCCAAAGACTAACAAAGACAGTATTGCTTCTTCCTTCACGATATCACGACGTCGCATGGTGGTCCCAATCACGAAGAAGTGGGAATCGACTAGAGCCCGGATTCAAGTGGTTCAACATGACAAGGTGATACAATTGATAGCATTCTTGAATGACTTCCACCATGGGAAGTGCATGAACTTCGTACTAAAGGGCACCGATGTATACGAAAACTTGACCCGCTCGGGCAAGTTTTGCATCAAGCTGTGTGATGCCAAGTTTGCGCTACCAAAAACCGGCGATGATCCCACGTCTAGTTTCATCTGCTTGGATATGCCCGAATTCCCCAGCGAGAATGATGATATCTCGATTGGCTTCGACTCTGAAGCTGGTATGTTTGTCCCGCCCGACGTAATGGTAGGCTGCGCTAACACTTTCCAATCTAGACCGAGCCAATTTGCAAGCCGCTCTTCCAGGATCGTCTCGGGAACCTTCTCGGATGAGCTCTCTTCGGCGGTAAATCCGCATCTACAAATAACACTGTATCTATGTGACCACCATTGATGACTTGTATATATGAAATGAATATCACGCAGTTGAACGGCGGACCCACGTGTCACGTGTCACGGGTCACCCCCTCTCTCCCAGTCTTTCCCCCACTTTCTTCAAGCGGCCGGCGTCGAATCCCCAGTTTCAGCCGGTGACCCTCTTTCTCTCTACTCTTCTAGCCATTCTCAGGTCCCGTACTGTACAATGGCTCCAAACAATGACAACATTGCCGCCGCTACGCATGCTTTGCATGCAGATGAGGCGCTGAACGTGGTCACCGATGTAGCCCCTCCGCTGCACCTTTCCACTACGTTCCGGTACCCTGATGATCCCGAGGACCTTGTGCCAGCAGCAGATCTCAGTGGTGTATGTTCCTTTGATTCTCGGCTATTCTATGCAATTCGTTGAGCCGGTCTGATAGCATCGCTTTAGTATGACCAGGACAAGACCAAGCATGTCTACTCTCGTCTGACATCGCCCAATTTGAACCGATTCGAAGTCCTCCTATCTTCACTTCTCCACGGCGAGGCGATCAGTTACTCGTCCGGTCTATCGGCCTTGCATGCAGCACTTGTCCTCTTGAATCCCCGCCGAATCGCAGTTGGAAATGGATACCATGGATGTCACGGCGTTATTAAGCTCTTCGGCCGTCTCACCGGTCTTCAAAAGCTGGACCTCGACTGCCCCGCTGAGCAATTAGAGTCGGGAGATGCTATCCTTTTAGAGACCCCGGTCAACCCCGAGGGCACCGCTTTCAACATCGAAGAGTATGCCAAGAAAGCGCACTCGCGCGGAGCGTATCTTATTGTGGATAGCACCTTTGCTCCGCCGGGCCTCCAGGACCCGTTCCAATGGGGTGCAGACTTGGTCATGCATTCCGGTACCAAATACTTCGGCGGACACAGCGACCTCCTTTGTGGTGTTCTCGCTACACAGCGGAGTGATTGGGCGCGGCGACTGTTCGAGGATCGGATGTTCCTGGGTAGTGTAATGGGCAATATGGAGAGCTGGCTGGGCACACGCAGTTTGCGAACCCTGGAGGTTCGCGTGCAGCGGCAGAGCCAGAATGCCACGAGCCTGGTCACGTGGTTGCACAACGCACTGCAGGCGCAAAACCCAGCCCCTGACAGCGACGAGGCTGTGACTCAGGCTGCTCTGCAACAGGTGTACCATGCCAGTCTGCAGAAAGAGGATGAGTCATGGTTGCTCAAGCAAATGCCGAACGGATTCGGACCGGTGTTTTCGATCAGCATGAAAAACGAGGACTATGCGCGTAAGCTCCCCAGTAAGCTCGCCTTCTTCCAACATGCCACCAGTCTCGGAGGCGTGGAGACCCTAATTGAGTGGCGGACAATGAGTGATGCGACGGTGGATCGCCGATTGATGCGGATCAGTGTAGGATTAGAGAATTGGGAAGACCTCCGGAGGGATCTGGTGAGCGCATTCCGGGCGTTGAGTCAGTAGGATTAGATTTACGACATGGTATGGACATATAATTTGATACGTCAACGGACAGATTCCGTTTAGTTTTCTGCAGTAGTGTACCGGAGGTGATCAAGTAGCTGATAAGCGATGATATCAACATCAACCCCGCATTTATATATATATTGATGGATTGGGTCTAGTCTCCGCCCCTCTTCATAAACTTCTCCAACTCATTCCTCCTCTGACTTCCTCACCTACAAAGACAAAGTACATTCTATTCATTCGCACAACGAAGAAGAGGAAAGAAAGCAGACGAGAAAAACCAGGAAAAGATGACAACCCCAACCTTCCAAATCCACTACTTCTCATCCGCAACCACCTACACCGGCAAACAGACCGAACCCCTCCCCGCCCCACTACCCCTCAGCCAGCTCTTCGATGTCCTAGAGTCTAAGTACCCGGGCATACGAGAGAAGGTGCTGAGCAGCTGTGGGGTGAGTCTGGGAGATGAGTATGTGGATGTTAATGATTGTGAGGGGGTAGTGATTGAGGCGGGGAATGAAGTTGCGCTTATTCCGCCTGTTAGTTCGGGATGATTGTTGCATTTTTCCTGGTTTGTTATGAAGGGAGAGGTGAGGAGGTAATGTTAGATTTGTGTTTGGTTTTGAAGTGGTGAGTTGTTGATGCTTGGATTTGGGGTTCGATTTGGCTGACCGGATTATTTAGGTGCTACGTACAATGGAATGAAAGACATACATGGTGCAGAATCTGAAGAAAAAGAGAGACAGACAGAGAGACAAAGAACCAAAGAAAATCAGGATGGAGAGTATTAGGGCAAACAGTACAAATATACAAAAGACAAAACAGAAATCAGAAAGGAAAAAGATATTTTTTCACAATGCAACGCTTCGACAATACCCACCGACCACAATATCATCAAAGTTCCCATAACCAATACACATTACTCATGCTGAACTGGTTCAACCATCCAGCTTCTCCGTTCCACTCGCCTTCTTCTGCTTCCAGAGACAGATGCAACAGACCATGGAGAAAAAGAACATGATACTAGCTGGTCATCAGCACTAGACTCAGTCCACAGGAATCCCCAGAAACGAAATTGAAAAAAACAGAAGAGAAGAGAAGAACGTACCACAAAGCAATACTCAACCCCCAAATACTCTTCGCCTCCAGACAGACCCCCTTACTGGCGCCGATCAAAGTCCCGTACTGCAACTTTCCGTCCAGGTGGGAAAGGTAGCTGCTCAATTTGGTGGCAAAGGCATACGCACTGGAAATGTTGTCGGCGACCTCAGCGATCTTATCACATTGGAGATACGAGAGTGGCTTTCCGATTATAACAGCCACGACAATGACAGCGATGAGAAGGAGGAAGTCTGCGATGGCGGAAGCTAGGAAGGGGAGGATATTGTCGAAGAAAAGAATCCAGGTGATTATGCAGTAGATTACTGCTATGCAGGTCTATTTCGCATCACTGTTAGTTGGGAGTTCTCTTTCAATGGGGTTATGGTTGAGATTAGCGCTGGGATCATACCACTGTAATTGTCCCGATAAAGATACTAGGGGGAGTGAGGTCACTGTTCACGATCTCTGCGATGAAGTTGGCCGTCAACCCGATGATAGCAATAAGACAGCAAGCCTGGATGATCCGGGCGATCATGAAAGTTGCACCGAGGGCACCGTATTTAGGCATGTTGGATGGTCGTTTATATCCGCAAGACAGGATGTAATGACTGTATATCGGGATCTTTCAACAAAAGAACAAGAGAAGAAACGGCTGAAGGAGCGCTATTATGTATATATCGATATGAAGAACGTGATTCTTCAAAACAAAGACACAATAAGAAATCTCAAAGGAACGTCCGATGTAGTATTAAATAAAGAATGCACTGATCTGATCTTTCCTATCTCCCACCTCCCAAGACCCAAACACACCTTTATATACCACACACATCCAGTCTCTAACCTCCAACCCAAGAAAACAAATATAGCACACACCCAAAAACCCAAGATCTAGACCCAACCCACACGATCAAAGCTCACCCGCCAACCGCCGATCCGCAGCGCCTACCGACAAATCAAATCCTGTATCCCCAAAATCCCAGGAAAAGAATCTAGACCTCCGTCCAAGCTCAAATCGGGTAAGGAAGATGAGGCTCGACACCAGCGCGTATATTCATATCTGCAGGACGGAGCCGGAAATAGAAATGGGATGCAGGATTGGATGTTGTGCGTGCTTGGGGCGTGGGATCCGCGTCGGCGCTTAGGGTGGCTTTTGGGGGGAGCTCCTGGGCCAATTGGTGGCGTGAGCTTATTTGGACTTGAGACGGGGGGATTTTGATGTGGATTTGGTTTGGGATTGTTTTATTGGAGTGTTATTATTTTGTTGTTTTTATCTGAATTGTTGTGTGTGGATCGAAGGTTTGGTCTGTGTTATTTTGGGGTTGGGGCCACGGGTTGATTGAGGGTTTGGTTGATGGTTGGTCTAGATGTGAACTGAAAAGATTGAAAATAACATTGAGAACCTCATTGAGTGGTATTCATAGGACTGGTATAAGCATAGTGTGTATGTAGATATAGATTACTCAAGCGTCGTGTCATACTCATCCAAGTCTGAACCCTCCACTCGTCCGTTTCTGGAAAAATAACTCGGGGTCATATTTCTTTCTCGTCTCGCGCGCCTGCTCAGTCGAGCCTAGACGGGCCCAGTAGTCCTGCGCGTAGTTTGCGTCGTTCATGAACAACGGCCTGTAAACGTCTGGTAGCACGCCTTCGTCAATGTAATTCGAAATGATCCTATCGAACCCATTGAACAGGTTCTTGTTCGCGGCGTCGATCTTCTCGTCACTGGCCGATAAACCATAGGAGAAGTCCAGCTCGATAACGAGATAATCTTGATCAGTGGGAAAGTTGATAAGGTCCTAATGGCATGACATGTGTGATTAGCCGCTGTGGCTAAGGTTGAGGAAGTTACAGGACTTACTCCGCCACGAGCCTGAGCTTTCTGCGCGATTGTTCTGGGCATCGGCTGGAATGCGATAGAGCCAATCATATTTGGGACGTCCAGGACTGTATTCGTGATGTTAAACCAATGGTCATAGTACGTCTGCATAACCTCTGCGCCAACCGTTTTGTTGGGAACAGGTGTTGTTTCCGTTGCGATGGTGTACCGCTGGCCCCTGCTTTATTTAGTACACTACTCCAACCGATAGACGTTGATAGGCTGCCTTACTTTAAGATGAAGAAGTCGTTGTTTTTGAGCTGCGACTACATGTTAGCTTACTAGGTAGCCTGGTTAGAAGTAGAGTACGGACCAAATCATAGTAGCTGTCCCACGTCTTCGTCGTGTCCAATGGCCCAATGGCTTTGAATCTATCGAAGACGCCCTGCGGAGGCTCCGGTCCATCATAGAAGAGGAACATGATCCATGTGTTGATCAGCGCGGCATGCTCGGCCGTCACGATGATGGCGGCCTTGTCATCGGGGTAGTTTTCGGTGAAGTCACGGATGGCTTCAAGGACTTGAGGCGTCTTGTCCGCACTGAAGACATAGTTCCCTCCCCAGACCTGTCATGGTTAGACACATATAAAGACCTTATCATAAAGTGGTGACGAACCTTATGATCCATTGGATGTGTCTGGAGGGTATAAGCCGTGACAATGCCGAAGTTGTTTCCACCTCCCTTGAGCGCCGCGAAGAGATCTATTGTTCCACTGTCATCCTCTGTCTCGGGTCCCAACTTGTTATCGACATTTGCGTACCGGTGTTTTCCTTCTCGTTTGCATTCACAATGGTGCCGTTGGCTAGGACGACCTCGAAGTTGATGACATTGTTCGCTGCCCAGCCATACTGAGAGCTTAAGAAACTTAGTCCACCTTGAGTACAAAAGAAGTTAGTGAACGGTTCAAATTGCTTGAGTGGAGGGGGAATGTACTGTACCTCCAAGCATATATCCACCCACGCCCACACCCCCAAGACGACCGCCAACAAGGGTCCGACCAGTCCCGTCCAGACCCATCTGTGCATCTTCCCAAGAAAGCCCCGGCCCGATAATGGCGGTCTGATCCTCGGCATTATAGATGACATTGTCAAGGTTCTGGGTCGCGATGAGGAGCCCGTCCTGAATGCTGGCGAAGCCATTGTTGGGCATGTGCCCACCGGACTTGACCGCAAACAAGGTATCAACATCATGGAGCTCCTTGACGATCTGAGACATCTCAAGAGCGCTCTTGGGAGAGGCGATACATGTTGGGCGAAGATCGCCGCACGCGGTGGACCAGTAGTCCTGCAGAACATTAAGAAACGGAACGGTCAGACGATTCTCAATTGTTATTCCTTGCTGGTTAAGCTTGGAGCATATGTCTGCTGCAGTCGCTAAAGAACTGAAAGCAGCTAGGGAAGTCACTATGGCTGTTCGCCATGTTTGGCCGGGTTTCATGGTGGTCAATGTAGATTATAATGGAGCGGGGAATATGGAAAAAGTGGATTATGCAAGTCAAGGAGCTAATTATTGATACTACAGTGACTAAAATGCGTACGGGAGATGCGCTATATATGTATTTGCTATGGCAGTTGGGCAGGGACTGAAAAGGGGCCTTCAAACTACCAGACGAATAGTATCGCCAGGCAACGATAGCCTTCTTCAGGGTTCAATGGCTCCACCGTCATAACCACACTACCAGCAGCAGTGGAGTCATATCGTAAACCGGTGCTGGAACTTGGGTAAAGGAAGACCTGGCTTCTGGAGAACGGCTCCATTGCCCCGAGACTAGGTCTCTGCTGATCCCCGTGCGGCCTATGGCATGGACTCAAAATCCGAGAGCGATGTCGGCTAAAGGTGTCTGAGACTCTGATTTTCCAAAACCTAGCATATTAACAGACTTGTAGCCCGAAGAAGAGGGGCTATGCGGTTTCCTAACCGGAATATAATCCTCGATGGCTGTCCGTGCCAAGTTAGTATACGTTCCATGGTAGCGAAGTGGACCTCCGATCGAAACGGAGATCAACGGATAGTTTACTCGTAAACAGCCCGGACCTGGTGTTGCATATTGCTAATGGAAAAGCACTTAGAAAAAAATTTCTAATAACTTGGTAGTCATCGGCATATCCACATATCCACAACGGGTGCCTCATGTCAGGTTATTCGTTGAGTTTCAGGAGTTTGATAAAAAAGGGAAGGATTGCTAGTCAATAACATCCCTATACTAAAGGACTTCGCCAGGGGAAAGGAGTGGTTAATACCCGAGGTCTAAATGCTGACGTTGGCAGTAGCAAACATCGTATGGATCAGGGGCACCGAGTATTTCCATCCTCAGTGCGCATCAATCTCCGCAAGCATGGACACTTTCGAGGAATGTTTTTAGGATAATCGTCACGCTAAATGCATAGCACAACTCAGGCCACTTAAGCGAGTCTGGGTAGTAATGGCACTTGCGAGGTCATTTTTTGAACATCATGCGGGGAAATAAGCCATTGCATGACTGGTGTCAGAGCGATCATTGGGACGTTGACAGATGAGGCTTTGGCCTGACTCGGCTGTACAATTCAGGAAATGATGAACAGGCCCTAGGAGACTTAGACTAGATTATAAGGTTAGTTTGATTTAGCGGACTCAATTCATGGATATATTGCATGGTTTCGCCTGATCGACACTCCGTGAGGAGAGTCGAATGCTTGGCAATTGCCGAGAGGAATCCAAACGATCAACAGTTCGACTATCACATTTCACATGCAAAAACAATAGACACGGTCTTCTATCAACGTAAGAAAGCCGAGGATTTGCACTATAACCGTGATTTTTTGTGTGTAGACGTGGAGACAGCGGGGAAATGAGTTTAGGGTTATCCAGGGGCCGAGGAGCCGACAGAATGCTAAGCAAGTATCCGTAGTTTGAGTGTGGCAAATGCGCAGTGAACTCGAACCATGCTTATCTTCCCAAAGCAGTAAACAAGGCGAAGAGAAGAAATGTCAGCATTTCATGGCTCTGGTTTACGGTAGTGCGGTAGGATTATGCCATCACGGCTACATCGCAGCGGGTGTCGGAAAAGAAATCTCCGTCAGTAGATGAATTGCCAGAAATGGATTGAGTCGAGTCTGTTACTCCAGGCATCCGTCGATTCCTTCCCCTGTAAAGCCAAGCTGCATAAAGCTCCATCGACAAGGGTTATGGATAAAATTGCCGACAAATCAAGTCCCGCAACTGGGACTAATTTAGAAACAGTCTGTTTGCTGGTCGAGACTTTCATTAAACATAAGTGACTAATTGCTTGATATCTCGCGACTTCATACCCTCACATAGAAAGTACCGAGAGAAAAGCGCTGGCTAGCCACGTAGCTCAAGAAAGAAGAAAACCAGACGGCTGCAATGGAAGAGGATCGGATAGAGAGTAAGAGGAGTAAATAGGCTAATCATCTGAGTTACAGACGCTAAGCCGAACTGGGAATTGGCCGCGGAAATGTTCGTTCACTCACCGCCTGAGCGGTGAAGGATATTCTGCCTGGGTTATCCAGCAGGCTTTGCGGCGCTGGAACTGCTTGACAATGTTGTTCGCCACGTCTCTTCGGCCTTGATTGAGGAGTTCTACTTCAGACTTGGGCATTATAATGCTCCAGGATGTCTCTCACTCTACTGAGATGTCGAGTATCGCAGAGTGTGGCTGATGTGAATGTCATCAACCGGAACCGTTCAGCGACTTCGATCTGCGGAGTTGTTTCTCACTTTCGTTCGCTCCCTCAACGCAATCGATTTTCATTACGCCGCCGCGATGGGTCAAGCAGATATTATAGTGAAGTAAAGGTGTGGCACACTCAATTTGGTTCCAATCGCGACATCTCTGACTAGCTTTAGAGCCCTCCGCAAGACCTCCTGAGATCTTCCACTTCTATCGAAGACATCCGTCTTAAGTCCGAGTTCGAGGAGAATAAAGATATCCGGGAATATCTGCGCAAATGGCAGGAGAGCCATCCGAACCCTCTGGACCCTGTCCGGGGGCCCGGGACATCGAATACATTGGATGCTTCGGCACCTTGGGTTGGAAACATGCTAAACGACTACCGGGAAGCGCATGATGCAGGTAGCGATGCTCTCCGAGAGACAGACGAAGATGTTTCGGATTTTGAAAATATTGCCGAAGAAGGGGAAGGAATGCATGACTTTCTGGAGCCAGGAGACCTAGTGGCGCTGTCCTCGTATGCTGCCCCTCATTACCTGCTACTGTTGCAAACGTACTGACTATGGTTCCTGAAAGCGCCGAAGGTATCTTGAATCTTGCCGTTTACGTCCGGTCTGTCTGCAAGCAACAGCAATTCTACACTGATCGAGGAAAATGGCGTATTGCTTTCGCAAAGGATCTCGATTTCGTGATAAAGGGATTCGCCCCGCGCGAACTGGTGGCCCCCTTGCTACCCCATTTCCCAGACGCCCTCGCGCAGCTCAGCTTGGAAATGCAATCGGCTATAGAAGGAGGGGTGCCGAGACCCACAGGTGCGCCTATTTTGCGGATGATCAATGATTTCAACGAACAGGTTCATCAGTTCTACCAAGCGAATGCCTACCGGTTGGACAATATACATGAAATAGTGGCGGACGAGGAAGAGAAACTAGAGTTCACACTCAAGGAACTAGCTTGTAAAGCGCTCGATATTACAAGTGATCAGGTCGACGATAAGATCTTGTTTGCCGTACATCGGGCCATTCGTCGAAATTCTTTTCTTATCGAGAATGATCGGAGCTCCATCTTCACCGACCACTATTTCGTTCAACCGAGGCGAGTCGCCAATATACTTGACACAGTCGTCACATGGGTACATGAACATCAAGAGTACCTCATCCGTGCTGTCACAGGAAACGAGGTGCCTAATCTGAAAGACCATCCCATCCAGCAATTCATCCAGAAAGCCCAGCGTCTTATAAGGCTCAGTCGAAAAGTTCGGTCCCCAACAATACTGGCCTGTGTCGGTCCAACAGCGCAGCGATATCAGCCTGGCCAAGATGGAAAGCCATTAGTTTATCGTGAGGTCTTGACGGAGAAATTTAGTCACACTGATCAGATGATCATCGAATTCCTTCAGCTTTGGTGTATTCCTCCCCGACGGATGACATCTGGAATCCTTCGCTCGGCTGGGTCGCACATTATGCGCGCCACAGGAATGTATAGTGCTCTGGACACGAATGCAGGTACAGCTGCTCTATTCTTGCAAGAGGTGGGAGTCGTGGCCCCATGGGAGAATTTGCGATTACTGGATCAAAATTTGGCACTGCCAGGACATGGTATATCCCGCCAGTCAGATAGAAAGTGGGAGGATGTACAACGGGCCTGTGAGGAATTAAACTCAGAGGGGGTCACAGACAAAATGGAGAGCATGCGGACCGATTTTGGTGACCTACCAGTTTACTGTGTAGATGACCCTGGTGCACAGGAGATTGATGACGGTGTCTCTCTGGAGCGCATACCGGGGTCGGATGACACTTTCTGGATCCGCGTCCATGTCGCTAACCCATCTGCATTTATCAACCCTGATGCATTGATCATGGAATATGCGGCCTCTCGTGTCCAGACCGTCTATGCTCCGGAGCGTACATATCCTATGCTTCCAAACACGTTAACGCAAGAGCACTTCAGTCTGGCGCCTGGCCGTCCGACATTGACATTCAGTGCCAAGATGAATCTACAGGGCGAGATATTGGATACCAACATTGTCAATGGCATAGCCAGAAACGTTATCTACATCACGCATGATAAATTACGCAGCTTATTTGAGCCCGAACCACGGGGGGTCCAGGAACCGTTGACGGTAGGAGGGGAGTACTCCAATGAGCACACTCGCAACAATATACAGGAAGAATTATCTTCAGAGGATGAAGGGACCTTCCATACACTGAGGAAGTTGATGCTCGCGTTCCGGGAACACCGACGAAGGAACGGCGCAATGGAGTGGCCGTCGTCGATGGATACTCCTGTCTCAGTCACTGTTGGCAACGCACCATTGAAGCCTTACAATATGCAATTGACGGAAGGACGTTACATACTAGGAGATCCTATTATCCAACTTCGCCCACGAAGCGTCGATCCGCACGAAGTGCCTGATTTAACGAAACGCAATCTTATTTCGACCCTGATGAATTTAGCATGTTACGTTTCCGGCAAGTGGCTGGCTGAACGCAGCATCCCCGCCGTGTTTGATGGAACATTCTACCATCCTGAATACCCGAAATTGACCAACAGCAACATGTCGGACTATGGAGGGAAGACATGGCTGCAGTTGGCGGCTCCAAAAGGCATCTCTTCATCCCGACCCACCCATCACGTGCCCCTGGGGCTTGATGCCTATGTGAAGTCTACGAGTCCTCTGCGGCGATATACCGATCTCATGGCTCATTATCAGATCGAGGCTGTATTGCGCTTCGAGCATGAGCATGGTCGCCGCTTCGACGCCACTACTGACGAGTCCATCCTCCCTTTCTCCCACATGGATGTGGACAACTTCATTTCGCAATCTCGTTGGAAGCGTAGTCGTATAAGGGACATCGACTCGGCGTCGAAACAATTCTGGGCATGTATGCTCCTGTTCCGTGCGTTCTATTTCGGTGAATGCCGCCTACCCGAGACCTTCACCTGCCTGGTTCATAAACCGTACAACTCTACTGCCCTGGTCGGATCACAATTCGCACAAGGGTATTCAGGTGTCGTAACATCCCTAGGAGTACGGTGTCAAATTGTCACTCCTCCTGAAATGTCTGATGTAGATATCCTGAGCGTTGTGGAGGCTAAGATTACCTCCGTCGACTTATCCCGCATGCTTGTTATTATGGAAGCTACACGCATGGTCAAGAAATTTGAGCGAGTAGGAGAATGGCGCTGAGGTCTTTGAAATCAGGCGATGCATATAGGGCATTTTAGATGGCCTGGAGTTATATGTTCGGTCTAGATATGTATTATATAATATTGTACTATAAACCATACCATCCCCAGTCTCTAAAGATGGAAAGTAAATAGAGTATCTTAATGACAAACATATCTCATGCAAGATATCCAGGCTGTTGTACACATAACCTTTCTCAACAAAAGATGTCAACTCTCCACAAGAGACATTTGTCTACTGGTAATTGGAGAAATAATCTTAGATATACATGGATTCTTGGGGAACTACGATTTAGTCCGATTTTGAATTTTCTTGGACATTTCCCTTCTAGAGTTTACCCTTCATACATGCAGGGATAATCGTCAGATCCAATCATATGTGAATTCTCTTTGGGATCACCGAATAGCACAATTAATGAGCCTGCCAACGGCATGTCTTACTGATCACCTAATGAAATGATGGCACTGTCCTTAAATGTCCTCGCACGCAACTGGGAAGCAGCACATTACTCCACCCACCAGCTCGCGCCCCGCAACCTCGTTTAAACCACGGAGGACAGCAGAATTGCTGATAGCATCTTCGATTGCCCCTCTAAATGCCCGAAGTGCCACCATCCATAAAACGTACCCAGGGTCCCCAGGCAAGAGACGTAGGAGCCTCGACGACCCATAAGAGTCCCACCCATCCTCGCCCTCATGTTTGTCGGGAACAGGGAGCTGGACGAGCAGTCGGCGGCGTTGTTCGACAAAAGGGTAGTAAGTCGCCATAACTTCCTACCGAAGCGTTAGACTGATCATGAAAGTAACGCATAGCACAAACGTACATGATCTTCGGATGTCAGTGCATGTGCACGCCGATGAACCTTTTCAGTGATGCTGAACGCGCTGTTCAAATGCTTCAGAGCACTGGCGACGCTCAGACGGACTTTCTCCGGCCATTTGTATTCCTCATCGTCCTCATCCTCGTCCCAAAAGGTACTGGCCCATCGGAGAATTTGCGAATAATCCCATCCATTTCCTAACATACCCGCTGCCACCTACTTGAATTAATATGGTAGCATTGGATAATGAGATCACAAAAACATACTGATTTGCATGCCGCGCCATCGCCCGAACATTTGTGACAAAGAATGGATCCGTTGCCGCTAAAGTGACAGTCGATTTCGAATGGACGATCGGCGTACCGCGTGTACTTTCTGGCGCAGCGTCTTTGGCAATGCATGCACCAAAGGAAGAATGGCTTGACGCTACCGTCAACAAGGGGACGAATTCGTGGAGGCATTTCAGCGAATACTCTTGTGAGCAGGTGGAGGAGAAGAAGTGATGACGCAGTAGCGTGGAGATAAAGTTCTAGGAGATGTCGCAATGATATGTTTGAGGTCAGGAAGACTACAAAGTCAACTGCGAGTTGTTCACAGAAATGAATATTCTATGAGTGGGTAGACGAGAAGAAGGGGTGTGTCTGAGGATAAACTGATGCAACAGGGTGAAGATAAAGTGCTCTAAGATATTGTTAGGAAATGTGGGAAGTAAGATATCTTAGGAAGCTAATTGTGTGTTGTTTACAGGAATAGATCTTTTGTAAGTGGGTGAGTAAGAAGAAGGTATGACATCAAAAGATAATCCGATATAGTAATGTGAAGATAAAGTTTCAAAAGGTACTTCAATACGATTTTAGAAGTGAGGAAGCTCAGAGAGCCAACTGTGTGTTGCTCACAACTATAGATCTTGTGATAACTGCTGTTGACGACAACTTGCACACCACACTTGGTTGGGTTGTTAGTGCGAATCACTTTGTCTTTGGATAATAGTTTTAACAGTAGATTCCTATATATTCTCATACTGCTCCTAATCATCTTAGGTACCCTTATACTTTTGCCTTTGACATGTACCCGGACCAAAGCTATCCAGCTAATGAAGGAGAGTAGTTGCTAAGGATGGCACATTTTACGCTTTCACCCCTGCGGATCCAGTTCCACACGTCCATGATAACTCATTCATACCTGATCGAAAAAGCTTACAGACCACATTGTAATATCTGTTTTTGGCTCTCTGAGGAAGATCAGGTGTATCGCATGATCCTATAATCACAGTAGATATACGAACCTGTTGATACAATTATTCAAGGAGAGGTCCTCATACGTAAGGGTCATGCAAGGAACCAAATCCCAGGTTCTGGGAACTTGTATGCAAGGAGAAGGTCCACGGAGACGTCAGTAGTCTCGGTTAATGTGATATTGAAAGAGAAAACAGATCAACACATCAAGAGATGTATAGTAGAATCTAACGCAACTAGCGATACGACTACTTAATCATAACTTGCAGAACGAGGCTATATGATACGAACATGTGCCCAATCTGGTTATCGCACCAATCGCAGAAAGGAGAGATGCCCATGATAGATAAGGAACTATAGCAAGCAATTTGGCTTGACGCAAGTACCTAGCAAGCTGAATGGAGTATGCGTAGAACTCTCTGCTTGGTATGCAGTGGACCTATTGGGGAGAGCTATTCTCAATTGGGTAATATGTATACCATATCGGGTTAGTGTACATGGACCCATTAATGCCTATTTAGGTAATTTATACTCTGGACTGGCAAGGCAAGACTTGATCTCGTGAGAGACGGCGAGGTACCGTCCCCTTACGAGATTGCAATTTACTACTTCGAGCAATTTCCATCGCTGTTCAGAAGCGCCATGATTGCCGAATATGGTCATTTCCAGGATGCTATCGAGGGTGTGTTGCTTCTTGTTAGTACATAGTGCTGCTGCCTGACCTTTGGACCTCCGCTGGTTTCCAATTATAAATATCTGTCGAAAGACCTGCATAGCCGCGACTCCAGAGAGCAAGCAAATCTCTTCGTTCACAAGCACACAAGCTTCCAAGTTCCCTTCAACCGCAGTCTTCGAGAACCTACGAGACAAAATGCCCTCAGCAGTTGCAGTCGCCACCACGGCTCTCACCCCAGCCGTCAATAAACATGTAGTCGTGGGACCTACCAACAAGAGGTACACACCCGCTACTAAGAAGCTGCCAGAATCGCTCGTGCTGTCGGCCCGGAATGTTGAGAAACAGGAATTTGACCCAGCTCGCCACCTAAACATCATCCCCCCGAAGAAGATTTTGAGGATGGCAGATATTGGATTGGAGGGTGTTGGTATCTCCGATACTGCAGTTTCTGAGCCATTCAGCCTCTGGACTGAAGGTGCCGTCAAGCAGATGAGAGCAGAGATATTCAGCGAGGCGATGCTCGAGAACTGCCAGGTTTCTTCCAGCTTCGCATCAAACATGGTTAGAGGTTATAATGCAAAGTAGGTAATCGCCGATCCATCGTTTTTAGTGTGGCACTTTGTTGACAAGATATGCAGACTCGCTCCGTTTATCCACAAGGCCTTCTACAGCCCAGAGCTTCTTGAAGCCGTTTCGGCTATTGCTGGAATTGATTTAGTTCCTGCATTCGAATACGAGGTTGGCCATTGCAACATCTCTTTCAACGAGAAAAAGCCCACACAAGCCGAGCTCGAGAAGATGGGTGAAGACGGAGACAGTGAGGCTTTCGCGTGGCACCGGGATAGCTTTCCCTTTGTCTGCGTGACTATGCTATCGGACTGTAGAGACATGATCGGTGGGGAGACAGTTATTCGCACAGGTGATGGAAGCACCATGAAAACGCGCGGTCCCACGATGGTAAGCTACAACTATTCTGACATTTTCATAGAGGGCTTGTTGATAGTTTTAGGGAACCGCTGTGGTGATGCAGGGCCGTTATATCGAACATATGGCGCTGAAGTCTTTCGGCGGCGGAGAGCGCATCTCTATTATCACGCCATTCAGACCCAAGTCACCATTTGCGAGAGATGACACTGTTCTCACAACTGTTCGTTCTATTAGCCGCCAAGATGCGCTGTTTCATGATTATGCCGAGTACAGAATGCGCAACTTGAAGGCTCGTGTCGACCGACAACTTGAGCTAATTCAGAAGGGCCGACTTCAAGGGGGACACTTTGATGTTGAGGGTGCCAGAGCTTGGCTCAGCGAGCAACAGGAATATATTGAGTCCATGTTGACGGAGATCTTTGACTATGAGAATTAGCCCTCTCCGTTTTTAGACACTACCGTCGGAGATTGTTAGAATAATGAATCTTCATGATTTAGCGTATCCGTTAGCCTTTATCGAATTTACATGTTTGCATCTCTTTAGCATTTCCCCTCGCTGCCTGATCGAACCCAATGGTTGAGTCATGTGCACTTAAGAGAATTCCGAGTCAAATTCGGAGAGAAGAAAGGTATGTGGGGAAAAGACCCGCATCTATGCGGAGACAAGGATGTCGACCATGGTTATCAATGTATAAGAGCGAGATAACGCTGTCATGAGTCGATTTGCTGCCAGTCTGAGTGAACCAATTGATAACATCATATTTTCTACTGTACGGGAAGTCTAGACCTTTTCGACGTGGTCACTATAGGTCATGAAAAATTTCAGTCAGAGCACTGTCCCTGCTATTTGAGGATTAGTGCTTGTTCTTGTAGGAAGCTGCGTAAGGTGGATGAGGCTAGACCAGGCCCACTAGAAATGTCCCAAGTTAGGTCTTATCAAGGCACATGATCGACCCCTCCCTCCGCCTGGCTCAGGTCATCCGCAACTTTTCCGCCATGTTGATTCCACGGCGCAACCGATACAGGCGGACCCATCACTCTCAGCGCACAGGCATATGAGAATGAAGACAACGCCTAGACAAAGGCAGACGAAGAGTCGCAATGGTATTTCACCCCGCTCCGTAGTTTTACGCTCAAACTAAGGCTAATGGGGTAAGTCCAGGGTGTATAACATGTAAAGCAAGGCGGGTAAAATGTGACGAGACAAGACCGTCCTGCCAACAATGCTCTCGTCAAGGAACTACCTGTGGCGGCTATCCGAGCTTTCTAAGATGGAAAGCCGTGGAAAAGGTTAATAATGAGCGCATAGCAGGCGATGGTACTGTATACAATGCGTCAGTTACCTACTTCCAAAGGCATACCTAACGCTCCAACAGGTCCTCGGAAGATGAACGAGCGTCGATCGACCAAATCATCGTATCGTTCGCTTCGGGAAAAGAGCGATGTGTCTGCTAACTTGCCGATCACACAAGCTATCTTAGACGATTCCTGGTCTCCCCCGACTAACATACTGAACCCGTCTACAACTGCACTACATGAGACTGTCGGAGCAGAATGCACAGCAATCGGGACGGGACACATAGCCAGTGACTTTCCTTTTGGACTCTCAGAACAAGAGCAGTCGATCGTGCATAGGATGTACAGTTACTCTACCGGGACATCTACGGAGCGTCCCAACCTTGACTGTTTCTCATCCGCAGTTGCAGTGAATCCGGCTAACCACGAATTGACAGGGCTTCATGACTTGGACTTGGAAATAACTGGAGACGCTTCAGTAAGTGACGATGACCTAAGCAGGGCCATTCAGAGCCATGAAGAGATTATCCAAAGAGATGAGAGATTCCAGAGTGTTGATATTGAGGAGGCCCAGTGGCAACATGACATCCAGTCGGGCGGGGGCTTCTATGCCGATATATTTAGAACTGACAATTTGGATCCGAATGAATTGGATACTATTATCCAGCAGTTACAGTTCCCCGATAATAGGCAGGGAATGATCAGGCGCTTATTTGTGGGGCATACGTCCAACATACTGTCTATCAGGGACGGCGGCGATACCATGGACCCATGGCAAACGTTTATCTGGCCTATGGCGCGCGATTGCCCTGCGCTCTACCATGCTCTAGCCGCAATGACCTGTGCACACATAAGCAAGAGCCAACAGCAACTTAATCTACTCGGCATGAAACACTTCAATCTCAGCATTCAAGCTCTTGTCACTAGGATGGACAGTATGCCTTTGGAGGCTGCACTTGCCACCAGGCTCGCCCTTGCCTTCGCTGAGTCCTGGGGCTGTCACATACCAGCAACGGGAATCACTCATCTCAATGAGGCCAAAGCACTCATTCAACAAGCTCTACAGGGTAGTTTTACTTCCGGAACAGTGAACAGTGAACTGGAATGTCTGAAATTCCTTGTCAACACCTGGTTATACAGGAACGTCATTGCTCGCTTGACATGCACCGAAACTACAGATACCACGGTCGCCGAAGCCACGGCCATATACACTTGTATAATACCTCATATAGATGAAAAGGAGATTGACCCGCACATGGGTTGTGGTACTGCGCTCTTTCCGTCGATTGGCCGCCTGGTGGAGCTTGTCCGTCGCGTCCGTGGCCGGCCAGAGAATCGTAATTCTCCTGCGATCATCTCCCAAGCCATTGAAATAAAGATGGCTATAGAACACTGGGCCTCGCCTGTAGACTCCGACAACCCGAGCTCAAATATTTCGGACTTGATACAGACCGCAGAGGCTTACCGAGGCGCTGCGCTCCTGCTTCTTCGGCAAGCAGTTCCGGAGCTTCCCGCCTCATGTTCAGTGTCGAAGTTAGCACAGAAAACTCTCGTCTTTCTCGCCACTACACCGCCGTCATCTCGGGCGATACATGCGCAAATATTCCCGTTGATGATAGCGGGCTGTGAGACGTTCGATGAGGACGATCGAGAATGGGTCCGTCAGCGCTGGGAGGTTATGTCCCGACGCTTGATGACCGCAATACCAGATCGATGTAGAGATATGACAATGGAGGTCTGGCGAAGAAGGGACGAATTTGAAACACGCCACGGTCTACGTGACTTGATCAAAGCTCACCGGCCTTTTCCCATAATAAATCGTCGTGCAATGGATACCTCGACACTTTACGATTCACTTCGTGTTCCTAAGAGCAATATTGACAGTATTTTGAGTCACGAGGGCCTGGTGAACTCGTCTTCTGCAGAAACGCGGTCAGGCCCAAGGTCATCCGACTTTCCAGACTCGGCTGCATTTCAGAAAGGGACCGATCCTGTCACTAGGGCTGGGTTCATTAACTACACCATTAAGGGTGAGCTACATTGGCTCAGGGTTATGGAAGATTGGAACTGGGAAAGTAAGTATTAGATCTTCCTCTACAAACATGTTCTTGTACACTGATGGTATACTAGTTATGCTCGCGTGAACCCAGTCCGCTTATATGCCTTTTTGTGACTTCCCCATTTTTAGTAGATTCTAGAAAACATCAGGAACATACAAAGTGTACCTTGGTTTGAAACTGATTTTACCACGTATAATTCATTCGGTCATGCGAAGTCACTTGGCTCAACTCACTCCAACTTCATTCGCCTACACTCGGCCAATAGTCTTTCCCATCTTCTAGAAGCAGCAAAACTTCATAACCGACTCAAACCCAAGGAGCCCACAGCGGTATTTCAAGCCTCTCCAAGAAGGCATAAATGTCGGATTTCCCGAGCCCGAAGAGGAATAGAAAACTAGGACACTGGAGCTGCCGAAGTGAAGGTCGTCAGGCTTACGGACGCGTTTCGGTTCGGCACGGCTCAGGTTGAACCGTTGAACCCTTGGAGATTCAACCCAGCCCGACCCGACCGACCCGAACCCAAGTCTATATCCGAGGAGGTCGATCGGGAGACCATCCGAGAGACTTTCGAAATTCGGACAAGCCGACAATATTGACAATAGGTGTCCTCGCCTTACATAGCTGTAGATGCTTCGAGGCTCAAACTAATATAAGCTTAGAGCGACAAGGTAGGATTGATTGGGATTTACTGGATACATACAATCTGTGAAACAACTGAGGTTCAAACACCATACTCATGTGTTGCCGACAGAAGCGTTGAACAGTTTGGTCCTGGGAGATTCTCATGCTTCTAATGATAGTCGCTTCTGGCGCAGAACCATGGAATAGTGGTGGGTATGCGGAGCTCATTCGACTACCACTAGACAATATTCACTATTTCTCCTAGCCCTCTGAAATCAGTAAGAAGAGTAGTGGAAATAGTCCTCTACTCTATACCAACTTAGTACTTACGACCATAGGATGTAGAAAACAGGACTTTCTGTACACTCAAGGAGTGTTTAAGCCAAGTGTGGGCTCGCTAAGGAAATGAAAGGCACCTGCTATGGCCAGTCGCTCGAGGACGACTGACGCGAAACTGCCAACTGAGGCTGGTGGATTGGAAATGTTATTCAGCGTATCAGTGAGTAAGCGATCTTCACCCTGCCTTTTGTCTCTTTTCCTTGTTATACATTGTCATGAAACCTCTATATAAAGTAGAGCGATGACTAGAAAGAGTTGACAAATCCCCAAGCTTGGTGATATTCACCGTTCGAGGGTTTAGTGTAGCATACATTGAGATAGAAACATTATTACAGTAAGGTGTTTTACGGGGAGGCTTCAGTCTGAGGATTCAAGTAGCTGTGGAAACTGGAAGATGATAGTTCTCATATAGTGTGAGTTCCCACATAGATCTCAGTGTGTATAATATATAATTATGTACTGATTGATTCGGAATATATATTTGGCCGGGAACGCTATCCAACATCTCTCGTATAGCTATTTGTTTCTTTATTCGCCCCAATGGCGATCATAACAAAAAAAGCAACTTATGTCAGCTGATGATTTGTCCCGCACTTGGCCTCTCACGATCACATTTCTTACTTTCTTTCTTCTCCAAGTCTCTGTATGTATATCTCCTTTATTCTCCCGTTATCCATTGAATCACCCACCTCAGGAAATCCCTCGGTAGTTGCTCATCAAGGGAAGCTTAGAGTCAGAACACTAGGTCTGGCGGCTTAACACACTTCAAGCTATCAGTTGTTATGGAAGGGGGCGCAGCCAATGGTAGGCCAATGAACACGTTTATCCTATCCTGTCTATTTAATCTTCTACCCTTTTCTCTTTCAAACATCTAATGAGCGTATCTAGAGAAAATGTTAGACGTTGACATCAGCTCGGCCATTTTCAGTGGGCCGCTTCTACCGGAGTTGTTACGCCGAGTTATGGAATATCTCAGTGATGATTTCACCACTCTGCGATCGGCAATCTTGGTGAACAAGTCCTGGGCTGCGGAAGCAATCAGTGTCCTTTGGCAGAAGCCGCCGGTGACAGCCTTGGCCTCGTGCTCAGATGACCACCGCCAATTCTACGCGAGCCAGGTCCGTGAGCTAGATTTTGGGGGTCCAACGGACGGAGATCAACATTCACGTTTTCGTACCCTAGAATTCCCAAGGCTTAAGCGTCTGACAATCGATTATTGCAGCCCAAGGGACGGAGAAAAGGTACGGCTTGGTCAATACATACAGCGGAGCTTGGAGGAGTTTAGGTTTTATGGATCTGAGCCGGCTGAAGACTTACTTGACCTACTGGAAACTCGTTGCCCACGATTGCAGAGCATTCTGATCGATTATGCATTCGAGGGGATAAGCACCGAACGCTTAATAAAGTTCTTTGACTGTTGCAGATCTCTGCGATCAATATGTCTTCCTTCTTTTATGGACGACTTTGTCGACGGCCAGATGCTTACCTACCTTGCACGTCGTGATGGTCTTGAGGACCTAGAATTGGGACAGACCATCACATACGAGATGATTGAGAAGGCCTTTGAAGGAGCAGATGCCCCTTTCAGGTCCATCCAACGCCTCACAGTTCAACTGAAGTCGAAAGCAGTTGAACCACTTATTACAGCCATAAAATCCGCTACCAACCTTCTACTTACCGTTGAAGATAACGAGTTGAGCCCTTTGCCACCGGTCAGGTCACTTATAAGCCTCACTGAACTTGAGATCGTATTTTGTCAGGAGGCAATTTGGCCGGCCACAGACTTACTTGCACTCAGAGGGTTGAAGAATTTACGCAGACTGTGTATATATTCATTAGGAGGTCCGCCAGCATTCCCCACATTGACAGATCATGAGTTCATCCAGCTTTTTGAGAGTATGGGTCAACTTCAGGATTTGATATTCCAAGTCCAGTGCAACTTGTCAACAGTAGCGATCACTTCACTAGGAACGCATTGTCGCCAACTGGAATCTTGTGAGATATTTGGTTCATATGACTTGCACGGCTGGTCAACCATCGAACGACCGCTCTTCCCACAGTTACGACGTCTTGACCTTGGTGCAACAGTGACCAGAGAACAAGAATCACAGTACGCGTACTCCCCTATGGCTTATATGGAGCAGTTCATCTTCTGACAACTTCTATGAATTTAAGGTCATCTTCATTTGTTATAGATGCCCAGTTGCTCGCACATTTGATCGTGGAGCATGCGCCGAAGTTGGAAGAATTATACCTCCAGGATCATGATGAATTTTCTAAGAAGGTAGTGACAGCTTTCAAAGTCCAAACTGGTAACGAATACAACTCATAGTGTACAAGGCGTGGGGATGCGAGACTTGGCCATATGGAAACTGCTTTAAATGAATTGTTTTACCAGACACACATGACAAACTCGAGTATGGTAGAATCAAAAATGGGTTATCTACCACTGACTAGACAGCAATGTCAAAGGTCCTCTATATAACGAATTTCTGGACATCCTCCTTCCGATGCCATGCAAGATATCCCCATGCTGAGGCCAATCAGCCCGAGCATTTGCCACTGAAGCAATAGCCACAAGTTTCACCACCACCCTTGTTCACGTCGATTCCTCCGGTCCCGTCTGAATTCTTGGCGCAGCATTTGCCCTTGCTCTTCCCCTTACTGTCGGGTTTACATTAGCAAAGGATTCCAATTTCCTCAGAAGGTAAGGGCGACGTACCAGTTATGAAAGGAGTTCTGTTCTGCGAGCTTCTTTCCGCCACACACGTCTGAATCTTTCCTGTCGCCGCTACAGCCCTTACGCTTCTCGAAGAACGACTCGGCTTCAGCGTAAGCAGGCGAGACATTTTCGGCGGCAACGGCGTTGTTGCCCGTGGGGCTCGCGACGCCCAGGGTGGTGATGGCGAGGAAGGTATAGAGAAAAGTAGTAGAGATCTTCATATTGCCTCGCAATGGTTGAGGTTATGAATGAGATGGGATACAGATGTAATGCCGATGTAGGTTCTGGATAAAGAGAAGAATGTGCTGGTTCTGAGCTGTGTTGTCTCCTGTTTGCTCGATCCCAATGCCTCCTTTATAGGTACGGTCCTGGCCCAGGAAAGTCCTCATGAATAATACAATGTCGCCGAGGATTACGAGTAATACTCACTCACTGCCTCGAAGCCAAGGAAAAAGGAACCCTTCTGCGCCCAGACATGTTGGTAAGTCAATATCCTCATTTGGCTTGCGGCCCCCATCAACAGGATAGTACAGAAAGTACCAATCCTTGCCGATCAGGGTCAGAAGGTTGCGTACTTGCTTATTGTGGGGTACTTCATCCGGGTCAGCCTCAATTCAGAGGCATTGTGTTCCGTAGTAATTTAGTACGGAGGCGACGCGTGTAGCCTAAAAAAAAGCAACTATAGTCTTGAAAGCATGTAAGCAACTCCGACAACGTTGCATAAGGAAGCGATCTCGGCTGAGTTAGGGTACCTTTGGATAACTAGCGAATGATCTACCGACCGTAGGGCTCATAATCCTCGAATTGTACCTCAGTGTGTGCGGGGAAGTGTTGGAGCTGACGAACTGAATATGCAGGTGTGTAGATCGCCAAGCACCAGGTTCTAAAAAGGATGTTACATCCCTGATGCAGCGCGGGTCACACTGCCTCAGCCCAGAATGTTAGCGCTTACTGTAACTTGGGGTAAGCTACATGAAGAAGGTAAGCCAACATGCATACCTAGAAGAACACAACTTCATAATTGGTGTAGTCGTCTTTAGCTGGTGACGATCGCGGAAAGCTGTTGCCTTAGAAGGATTTGGTATGTGGAACGTGGGGGCGTAATATCTGACATTTCCTAACCACCCGGACCCTGAGGCTTTGATATGTAAGGGGCCATTAGTACTTCTAGGAGCTCTTGGCTGTGCGCCTGATTACATAGAGGTTTGTTGTGACAGCTGACATTAGGGCTTTTCAGCTGCTAGAAAGACCAGTTTCCTTTTTTGTTGCTTTGTATAGCCAAGAGGGCCACTACCGAACAGTGGCTGTTATGTGTGTTTTCTTCCCACATTTTCTTTTCCTTCCCTCGTCTTCAAAATCTGTAGTTTTTCTTTTATTTTTTTAAGACAGTCCGGAAAGAGAGGGACCTTCTGCCCAATGTCAGTTAAGTCGGGTAGGCCGTTAGTAGTTTCATAGTTGCCGGGTTGGTTATACAATCTCAAGGACTGAGTGTAAGATCAGAACTCGAAGCATAAGCCAGAGATCATGTAACTGGTTTACGAAACATAGTATGTTTACTGTAGCCTCCTGACCGCACTATTATTCGGGAGTATCTCTCAGGATCCTTTCAGTATGAATTCGAGCAACGCAAGATAGTAGAATGTATCGCAAGGAATTCAACATAAACCAAGTGAAGTACAATTTAATGGGGGAAAAGGTATGCAAACAGCGCTCACTTCTGAACCCAGTAACCAGGATATTATTCATTATTTGCTTGACAAATCATATATCATAACATAATAGGCCTCCCTCCACATCCCTTGTGTGTGTTTGTGCGTACTTGGTTGTCACTAGAGAAGTGTAATCCTATGATCACAACAGGCCCATACCACGAACCCCTATGACTCACTCATATTAGCATACCGTAGTAGGAGCGCTATCCAAGACCCAGAAGAACAGACGTCTCACATATACATTCGATATTCAAACCTCCGTCGTCTTGATCCATGTCAATGCTTTTCCCCAATAGTCTCTGCGGGTCTCAGGGTGTTCAGTCCACATCCCCGCAGCAATGCAGTCACCACAGGGTTGTCTTATGCGGCTTCGGACCACTTCCTCCTCTATAGGGTTGTCACAAATGGTCGGTGGATCTGTCTTTCTAGCTGTAGGGCACGGTAGTGGGCGGCGCGGGTCATCTCTTATGCAATGATCGCATAGGTATTTGACAACTGGGACGGGGATGAGGCACATTATGATGGCGTTTGGTGATTGTTTATTCTGAAGGGACTTTGAGTAATTGAAGACTGAATCTTTAGTCTTTACAAAGTAGAGATGGATGGCGATGAGGGGCAAAGGTCCAATGTAGGACAGACTGCTAGTTAGATCACAATTACGCCAGCTGTACTCCAACTCACACCTAACTTATTGACTAACCATCTACTGAATAGGTTTCTCAGTGTGACACACACAGAAAGGTTATGTGGGTTTACAGTTTGCCAGAATCGACTATGCGCTCTACCGCTTCTGTTGGTAGATGTTGTTGCTCTAGCGCACGCATCTATGATATCGCAAAAGTCCCGCATCATGGCACCAACTATACATCTTGATGAGGACAAGCGCTGGGAATCTAGGAATGCTGTGATACTGCTGCAATATGTCAGTTAATCAAGATGAGTAGTTGTTATTTTTCACCCAATTACCTGGTTTAACGAGCTAGGCGAAAAAAACTGTGATGGGACAAAGTGGCCTTCCGCAGAGAGCATTCGCATCGCAACCACTCTATTGTAAATTGTTGAGAAGTGGAAGTAACCATTGGAGTTCGAAATAGTTACTTCGAGGAAGTTACAAGGGCCAGGTCATAAGAATAACTCACAACATTTCTCTCAACGGTCAAAGTCGAGGTATTTTTAACGCTGTTACTGATATGTGCATGAATTCCCGCTCTGAACTAAGCGCTATGAAGGTATAATGCATTTTTTTCACATCGAAACAGGCACTTCATACGATAGTTTGCTGACCCCCTTTTGCCTGGCAATCTTCCGAATGGTAATAAACCCTGTCAGACCAGTATGTTCTACATGCGTCCCACCACATGGGTTGGCGTCAATATCTCCAATCAAGGCGATTCTCGCCTGTCCATTCTTCCCTAACTGCAACCCTTCCACCATATTCAGGTCGGCATTCTGAATGCGATCTTCATCCCACCACTCAGTAGTGACGGGAAGTTTCATACCTACCAATTCGTTCACCTTATCCTCAATAACTGACTTATGCTCAGTATACAGCAAACCCTCGAACTCCATACAGGCCTGTCCCGGTGCATGATTCGCCTTGACCTTCTTCCGTTCTCCAAGCACAGGAGCTAGAAGTCGCATAGCCAGACCGATGATATGGCCCGCTGTATGAAGCCGGGAGTGGTAGTCGCGTTTCGCCCAGTCGATAGCCTGCGAGACTAACTGGCCGTCCGTAAAACAAGGCTGATCGGTGAACTCCCCGAGGTGAAGAACAGTGCCATCTAAGGTTTTCCGGACAAGTAGAACCTTGAAAGTGGAGCCATTACTCGTGTCTGCGAGAGTAATCACGCCTGTATCGCTGGGTTGGCCTCCCCCTTGTGGGTAGAACACCGTTTCACGAGTGGTGAGAGCGAAGCTTTCCGGTGCGAGTGTCTTTGCGAGACTCTTTTCATTTTCTGTCAGTTGCGATATCGGCTGACAGGAGAGGACTGTAGTTGTCCATTCTTGTAAAGAAGCGTCGTTTAAATAGAGGAGCTCTGTTGTATCCTGGTGACTCATGTTAGTTGCCGAATTCTACGAGTGAGAGGTCGACAGTGGCATGGAGGTACCATTTTATAAGTTCTCCCAGTTGCTGTGGAGGAGAAAAGAAAGAAAAACTGTTGTCCCAATTTGATCCGCTCCCATGTCCTCGTTTAAATTGTTCTAGACGTTCCGGATGTCGTCGCTCCCGCGCACCTCATTAGGAAGGTGGATCGACTCCACTACTCGTGTTGTCTATCCCGATAACCGAGATCTCTTGTGAGGTTGTCAGTCTTATCTTTTCTCCGGATATCTAGAGTACGGAGGCTTAGACTTGAGCCAATCATCGACACGGATGCGAGTTGGAGTATGTACGAAACACGGTTTTGTGGCTCTGTACCACAGGTTGAGAGTGTATTGTGAGTATAAGGAGAACGACTGGAAAACCCGACAATGGTGAGACGCTAACCGACTCGCTCACAAGCCACTCCATGCTAGCGGCATTCTAATCGCAAGTAGCACCTCTCAGCCGGAGCCAAGATTGGATATACGAGCTCAATAACGGCATCAAGCCTGCATGAGCTCGAAATATTCACAGAGGCAAAACTTTCGAAGCAGTGCAGGAGCCCGGCAGATAGTTTTGCCGGAATTCTCAGGCCCTTGTATTATTCCCACACTATGCCATCCAGTGGAACAAATGTAGAGCACTCAACTGCCTTCAATACGGGAAACAAAGGTGTGATGGTAGGCAGGAGTTGTTGTTGGGGTAAGTTGGGGTAGAGGTAAGTGGGGTCAGGTGAAGAGCTTTCCATAACGTTCGCCAATGTTACTCTCACCAGACTAAATCTTAAGTTAACTGCAACTACAACCATGTATAAGCCGGCACCTCCAAGACCCAAGAAGACCAATATCATTCGTACCCGCTCAGGATGCAAACTATGTCGTCAACGCCGAGTCAAGGTCTATGATATACTGACATCCCACTCTTAAAAGCATTGAACTGATCGTTCACAGTGTGACGAGAAAACACCATCTTGTACTGCATGCATGCGTTTGGGTCGGGCCTGTGAGAAATATGAGCTCAGTTTCCAGTTCCGCCATGTAGAAGTGTCGCCTAAAAAGCCATCTAATACTTGCCGGCAAGTTAACGATAATGATAGCAATAATAATATTTTCAGTGCTACAAGCACACCTAATCGCTCGGACAAATTGATATCGGGGTCCACCGAAAGCAGTCTGTTCCCAGGCCTGACATGGACGAATAGCCTGATGCAGTTGAACCGCTCGGAGAGAGAGCAGTTCTATATTGCACATTGGGAAGAAAGATGTGTTAGAGCCCTACGCTTACTCTCTCACGACATCAGCACACTAGCCCATGGATACCAACCTCTTAAAGATTCCCTCCTGGCATTATCTGCTTGCAATCTGAGTCGCTCGCTACCAGAGATGCAAGCAATTAAAAGCAAGGGAACATTGTTCAAACCCAACAAAAATCACCTACTCTATAGCCAAGAACATTATGGCGCCGCAGTCAGAGAAATCGCCCGTATGCTACACGGGAGCACAATGTGTTCAAGCCCGACACAGATATTGGCAACCCTGATTCTACTCTGCTATATGGAGTCGGTGCTGGGAAATTTCAGAGCTCTCCATTGTCATCACGACGGTATTGGCAGATTCATCCAACTGCATCTTTCGCGCCTATTGTCGGACGGGCTCGGAAGCAATCTCATTGCAGCATGGCTACAGTCGAAGTATCAAGGCTGGTGGCTGAGGATGTATTTCAGTACGCTGGATTTTCAGCGCTATCAAACATCGTTATCTGCTCCGTTGGAGATAGTTTCTGCGCTATATTCACCAAAAGCCCGAAGAGCCACAATTATATCTATTATGTCCGAGTCACATCGGGTCAATACCGCTGCAGTGCTTTCTCTCTGGAAGAATACTTATGGACCTGCCATTGACAGCAGGTCAAGCTCAATTGATGACTGCATTTCCCTTTTAAGGACAGAAGAAAAGAAACTTAACGAATGGCATTCACAACTGACACCACTCGAGCTTCCAACGGAGTCATTTACTAGCCTTGATGAAGCTCAACCTAGTAATGGGCACATACCACCCCTTCGATTTCATCGTCACCCATTCGCCATGAACTACGCTTATTATGTTGTTGCGCGTATTATGCAATGCGCGTGTTTTCTAGATGCTCTCCAGCAATGTGCGTCCGGTGATCAGGCAGTACCGGTCAATGACGAATCTATCACCTGTTGGATGAGAATTCTCCTTCGTATAGTAGCCGGTCTGAGTAAAGCAGAGTGTGCGACACGAAACGTCTACACAATTGGCATTTCAAATCTATTGGTTGCCTGCATCCTCCGATGTTCTCACTTGGACATTGGTCTATGGATTCAAAACTGGCTACAGGATTTCCTATCCGTACCAATCCTTGAGGAAGGAAGTTTTCCTATTTCCCAGGCTCTGGAGATTGTCCGTCTTGTGAACAAAGAGCGACGCTCGGGGAAAGATATCTACGCAATTGGCGTAACTGAGGAAGACGGTGGTGGTAATGGGAAATACTTTTCATATCAGAGTCAGACCATTTACGAGCTTGTCTTACTAGGGAGGATGCAGGAGACAGGCTATTTATATTCTGAGTCAGTATCTGTGGAATGGGCCGTTTGAATGCCGCTTGTATTCCAATTGCAAGCATATACAGAGCCGTATATGGTCGCACTTTGCGAGTAAATAAATTCCCGTAAATAGTTCGCCGTAGCTCCTGCTATAAGTAACAATTTTCTCACTTCTTTAGTTTGGATTGAGTTTATCGGCAGTTGTTATGTCTCTGTAAGGAAGGCAAAATGCATTTTAGAGGACTTCTATCGAACGCTATCAAGGGTTGAACTTCAACTTGCATGGGAATATGAAGCAACAAAAGTCCGGCTAAGAATATATAGCACTCATGATATGCTGAGTTTGACGTCACAAGTAAGTGCTCAATGCCTGCGTTTTGACCGTGGTGAATGCGGAGTACGTCGTGTATGTTGTGTTCCAGTAGAGTCTTCACCTCGCCTGAGGCCAATGTTACTAGCGCGAGTTTGCTTCCTTTGCAACACGCTGGCTATTTGCTTCCAACCATATCTCACTTATCTAAAATTTCCTTAACCCAACCTTAACTAAAGATTACGCTACAGCGACAGTTCATAAGTTTGATACCGGCTACATTGAGACACGAAAATGCCTAAAGCAGAGCTTCCTGGCCTTGGCTTACCGTTAGATTACTACTATGACTTCATAGAAATCTATCACCCGCATATTCTGCAACAGGAGGACGTCCAGCTTATCGAGTAAGGTAGGACCGCTCCGAAAGCACATCGTGTTGCTGATTACCGTGACAGGAAATGGTGTACATATCGAGAAATCCTCATCATGAGAGTCATAAATGCTATTACGGACGAGCCTGAATGGAACCGCAAGGTAAGATCACACATGCTTCTTGTCGCTACTGGTAGAGTGACTACGACATAGACTGACAGTTGTCTTTTAGGTTTTTGACGAGGCCATAACCGCCAAGTGGCGCAGCGAAATCGTTGCCAGTGACAAGGACATCACTCCAAACATGATAGACTGGATCATAGATGAGGTGAAGTGGAAAGTGGATCACTATTTCGCTACTGGCCATGTTGTCGTCTTTGATCCTGGAGTGGTCAAGTCGGACATTGCAATCTCGGAGGAACTACAGAACGCATTGAAAGATGGCGTGCGAAAGCTGGAAGATGGTCTTACAGAAAAGGACTATCATCCAGGTTCCGACGACAAGATTGTGGACCTCGTACATCCATCCCTTTTTCCGGTTGTCTTTGGCCAAACAAAGGCTATCTCTGATTCTTTGATTAAACTTGAGCGTTGCCTCGATATTATCGGACAAGGAACAGTCCTGCCTGTTCCTGAAGAAGAAAGCTTCACATCGGACGGCCTTAAACAATATAGCTGGGAGTTTCAGTGGCTGCCTTGCGACGTAGATCTCCTCGATAATGGTTCATGCGCCATAGTATCTTATATCAACAATCTTCATCCGCAGCAGAATGCACGCCTCTACCATGTCATCGAGAAAATCATCGCCCAGGTTATTCCACTTTGGAGTACAACATTGACTTGTGTGGGTTATAACTATTGGCGAATCCCATACAATGGAGTTGAACATGAGGGCTCCGGTGATGACTCGTCGGAGGGCGAGCAGTCGCGGCCAGTAAAGACTATTGAGGTTCCTGAGCCCGGAAAGTTCTCCCCACCTAGGTGGAACAGTTCCAAATTTAACCTACATGATGAGTTCCGCTATACGGGCTTGCAGATAATAGTCAAGCTCGCTAACATCGAGTTGACGCCTGAGAAACCTGAATACCAAGGGGGGTCATGGCATGTGAAAGGGCAACTTGTAAGTATTGGGCTTTCGTCTTCGTCCTCGTCTTTGACTTCCTTTTCTCTTTTCTGGTATTTTGCTGTTTTTCCTTTCTCTCCCTCAGCCGCCCCCGACTCACCTGATTAACCGAGCCTGTCCAGAATGAGCACATCTGCGCAACAGCAATTTACTACTATGACAGCGATAATATCACCGAGAGCACGCTCTCTTTCCGTCAGCGTGTAAATACAATGGTGGGTCTAAACTGCGAGGAAGAATTCGATCAGATGTTACAAAAGGTCTTCGGATTTCCGGAAAGTGCCTTCGGGGACGAATCTATGAATGTCACTCAAGAGCTTGGTAGCGTGGTCACAAAGGAAGGGCGTCTTCTTACGTTCCCAAACATTCTGCAACATCGTGTATCCCCTTTCTCATTGGCAGACCGCTCCATACCTGGTCATCGCAAGATCCTGGCGTTGCTTTTGGTTGATCCTTATCTGCCAATCATCTCATCGTCAAACGTGCCACCACAACAAGAGAATTGGGCCATGGAGAGGGAAAGGTCCATTCGGCAGGCTCTCCGGCCGCTACCACAAGAGCTCAAGGATATGGTGTACGATGATTTAGATACTGGGTACATGACCATGGATGAGGCCAAGGCATTCAGATTGGAGCTTATGGAGGAGAGAAGTGCTGCCGCGTTTGAACAGAATGAGAACTTCGAGAATGGTGGATTCATCTTTGTATGACCCAATGATGCAGGCGTTAATGGCGTCGGGTGAACTATGCACAACTGGCGGTGCTACTGTTCCTTCTCTAAACCAAAGCGCGGCCTATTTTGAGGACTTAAATGACCGTTCAGATGTATGGAAGTCGAAGAGATCTTTACGAGCGTATTTTATGTATTACATGTCACAAAGCTTCAAAGCCTTCAAGATGTATAGGTATTACAGCTACCATGAGTCGAACAGAGTCTTAGTTCAGAAAATTTATCTTCTAATATAAGTTATCGCTGAAATATTTCGTCGGCTGAGACAGCATATATTTCCCAACCAGAACCTCATTCAAGTAGTTGCCTCCCTCATCTCACCACCAACGTCCACATCCACCATAGTATCATGAATCATATACAAAAGTCTGGGATACTTCGCCATCCAATGCCTCCCGACTTCATCCAAAAGACTCGCAAAATCCAACAAAAGCCGACGCGCATAACTAGCGCCCCCGAAATACGTTTTCCCACATAGAACAACCGGGCCCCCAAAGCGAATAAAGTTGACAGCAGGATCATCCGTCCTTGATTGTTCACCTTCAGGGGTGCTATCAGTCATGCCCTCTTCCCCTACAATCTTCCAGTCAATATCCGCCGTAGCGAGATCGAACGCATTAGCGTGTCTAGTCTCAGTAGTCCCCGGACTAACGAGTGTATACAAAGCAAGAACAAGAGCAGAATTCAGCAAACACCGTGCAGGCTGAAATCCCATCCCATCCATCGGCTTCCAATTAGAAAGCGTATGAAATATCTGAGCAGCATGTAAACACGCTCGTCGTGCAGCCGGTGTCTTCGCCCATAGGGCTATCGCTTGTCTGGCAGTTTGCATAGCCTCTGGACCTTCTCTTCCGGCAGCACGTTCATGGAGACGGATATCCGCTGTTAAGAGGAGACATAGATTATGCCATATAACGATACAGTTTGGGTTCGAGTTTGCAAGAATGGTATCGTAGAGTTGGATGAAATGTATAACCACCTTGGTTATCGAACTGGCGCGTTTATCGAGGTTGTATATCCGCCAGGGTATATGTTGGTGCCAATCTTCTTGGCCGAGATCGGACCCGATGATGAGTCGGTGGTAGTTTGCTGTTAGGCGGACGAGGATAGCGGACATTATACCGTATAGACATGAGATGTGGACTTGGTGGGGGAGGGTTGGGAGGTAGAATTCGTTGTGGGATAGTTTTACGGTGGGAGTGGTGATGCTGGAGCCTTTTTGGATTAAGGTCATCCACTCGTGTGGAGATTGGGCTCGGTAGAGGGCGAAATCGCATGGGAGGGCGACGTGGAGTGTGCTTGTTGATATGACGGGGCTCGCTGAGAAGATTCCGGATAAGGATGAGTCGTACAGGAGCAAACCGATGATTAAGCTGGAGACGTTTTTAGAGGAGTTTATGGTAAGTATAGGGAAGGAAGTACTTTTTGATTGACTCGATTCGACTCCATGATTTCCATCGGATGTGTTCGTCGGTGGTAGCTGAGAAGATAGTGTCTGATATTTGTCCAACGGCTAGATGAAATAGGCCGATATTTTGAGCTGCCTATGTTGTTATAAGGAATATATACTAGGGTGCAGGGTGTAAAAAGACTTACCGTTAGAGTATATCCGTACAGCATCTGCGACTTAGTTGGACAGATGTTTCCCTGTGAAGAGGCGTTAGACGCGGAAACACACAAGACATCATGAGACAGTACAACAAACCTCAGTCACGACGAGTAGAAATAACATGTGATGTGCTAGTGTAAAGTGACTTAGCATCGCCGATGGGTTGGAAGCATTGGGAGTCGTAGATATAACGCGTATATAAACTTCATCTAAGAGTGCCTAGCGGCACCGAGGGTAGGTTCAGTCGCACGTCGAGAGACAAAAGGGTAGAAACAGTACCTACCGGATATATGTGATAAATAAACCGCACTGCCTCCTCTGTCTTAACAAATGACATGCCCATAATGCACATAGTAAACAACAGAAGGGTGTGGACGGTCTGCGGTTTGAACGTAGGTACATGTAATATGGGATAGGTAGGTTGATATTTATCTAGATAAAGATAAAGGCCTTGTTCAAACATGCCATTGAAGTTTTCACAAAAATAATGTTCATCACAGGTGTCAGTGATTTGGCCATCACTGCTAGAACAGTGGCATTGCCTCTTAAGCAGACTTCGTTTCAAGTTTTGAAGCTGTGACCTAATTTCATGGTTTAAGCAGATCTCGGCATTTCCAGCGTGCTGGGTCTCTCGTGAAGATTCTGTGAACGCTTCATAGTCATGCCTTGAGAAGATATTGTCCGATGACCCCGATATAATGTCGTACCAGATCTGCGTCTCGGCAGGAAGACGTTGCGGGGTCGACCAGAAACTTTGAACCTTTTTCACATTCTGACGGACATGAGCAGGATAACACCTTGGTCGGGTTTCAACTGGGGGACTAATGGTTAATCGATCGGAAGTTGCGTTCTCAGCCCAACGTATAGCTAATTCTTCAGTGTTTGCTCTCGGTGTCCCTGTGGCTTGGCCACCTGGGAGACCCAACAACATATCAAGGAAGGCAGTCCCAGAGTCTATGTCACCAAACATGAGTGGGCTGCGGTTGAACTCTGGTGCCGTTGCAGTAGACAAGTGAACTTGGTCGGTGACTGGGAGTAAAGGCTGGTTATGTGTTGGGTACGAGCCGTAGCCACCACTTCCATCAGGTTGAACATGCGACGGAGACAAACTAGGTGCCGCTAAAGAAGGGACCATCTTTGTAGGACCTCCATCCCAGGAAACTGTCTGCGGCCTCACAGGTAACTCGTGTGACAATCCTCTGCTAGGCTCATATGCATGATTTGATGGCGACAAGGCCAATGGACTTGATCGTGGCCCACCACGAACAATGTTCTCTGTCTGCTGCTCTATCATGTTAGTTATATGCCATATAATCCACGCAATGAACAAATAGCCATGGCTATCATACTTGAGCCACAGCATAACCTGGGACGTCCTCACTCGTCTCGTAGCCGGACACTTCGGCCAATTCATCGCGCAATGCTCTCTTTCTATTCAGGCGAGCACCATTTGTATGCGACGGCGACGACGCCAGTTCAAAATGGCCTCGCTGATGACGAAGGAGGACATCTCTATCGATAACCGTCAGTCATCCATCCAACCATTTTCTTAAAGCGTCGGGTGCCATCACCTCCTAGAAAATGGCTTAGAGCAGATCTGACATTGAAAGGGCCGCTCTCCCGTATCTAGACTTAGAACAATTCACTCGCATTTAGCCCCTGTCTCCCATGGCCTTAATACGGCATTCCATCCGGGACAAACAAGAGCTTACGGGACAGCCGGTGTCGATTTAAATGTTCTCTTTTGGAAAATGTTTTATTGCATTGTGGGCAGGATACTCGCTGGGCCATAGTCCTGTTTGCGCGAAGCCAGGCAACCTGCCCGCTTAGAGTACAAAAACTTATAAACAAACCAAGGAAGATATCTTGAAGGTTAGGACGATCGGTTAACGCGGAGCTCTTTCCGGATAAAGATTATTTTAGTCAGCATTTTTGACTCTCCTACGAATGATGTCGTCATTATTGACTTGCCATAGCCCCTTAGGGCTGAATTATCTCCATCGATTTACAACTAGAGCGTGAGTAAGAGTTAATAGAGGCAGTTGGATATTATAAGCAACATCCAAAATTCCTAAGAAATCATTACTGATTCTTAGTGTGCGCGCCGCGGACCTCGGCAAGGTTGACAGAAACCAATAGAGGTAATCAATCTTCTGGAATGCCGATGTTGCATGTTCGGGATACTGTGCCGGGTCTCGGCCCGATCTCAACGTCACCAACCAACCGGGCGGATTCCATTTGAAAAAGGTTGTGTTTTTTTGTTTGTCTTTAGATTGGAATGTTCAAGTTGATTGCAAGATGAACCCTTTTCCGCAGTTAACCGTCTCTGTGCGCTTATCGATAAGATCTGGAGGATCTTCCTCATAACGGTGCCGAATTCCGTGAGATTGACTTATTGATCATTGAGACTAAGTCAAAGGAGTCGAGCATATGGCAATCTGATTAATTGCATTAAGCTCCGAGTAGCATGGCAAAGGTCATGTTATGGATTTAGTTTCCTGATAGCTGTAGTTTCGCTACAGGTGTGGATAATTATTGTGCTCATCGTGGCTGATAAGCACGTAAATATATGTCTCTTCAGCTCAATTAAATCCTTGCACAAAGGCAAGTAACACATCTCAATACAAGCTGTCAGTAAAGATGAAAAGGAGTCAAATGTAAGTTCTATTTAAGAAAATTAAAGGAGACAATCTACATATTATACATATCACTCCCATAACGTAGAGTTGGCCTAGGATCAACCTATTCTTCAAACAGTTTACTGTATGACTCTGCAGTGGATTGGATGCCACAATTGGCCTCTCACAAAGCAAAATCTGACTTCCCAAAAAAAAAAAAAAGGTGATAGTTCCTACTGTATGCAGAAGAATGCATAAAGACCCTGGCGAGAAGTAAAGGCAGCTCCACGATCAACATTCGGAGAGCATTCCGATAAAACTTCGTCGAACTTTGGAGATCAAGCCCCTTTTCTCTTCACAGAAATGCCTCAAGTCTGCTTGCTGGTGGTGGGAAATACTCAACATACGGAGGAATGATAGGATGATCAAGTAATCCGGCCAGCACACCGAGGCCCTCGAGATCCACCATGAAGTTGTTCTGAGCTCACCAAGTGGCGGCATTCAGCCAATTAAACAATGTCATCCCCACATACAATGTGGCTCTCTGCGGGACCCGGAAGGGGAATTACCCAAGAATGTGCATAAATATTGCACATATGACTAATGGCCGCCTATCCATCCCTATCCACTAATTATCAAACTAGCTTGCCCGATAAGCATCATTCTGAAGATGTAAGGCTGATTCGGTATCACTCCAAGACCAAAATGAATAAACGTCAAGCGTCATCGTCCTCTGCGCAAGAGTCTGCTTCTGATAATCGTCCTCGAAAGCGAGTATGTAAGGCATGCGACCGATGTAGGTCAAAGAAAGCCAAGGTAAGCATGATTAAGCCCTGTGCGCGCCATTTTGCTGATGCTGACCGTCACAGTGCGATGGGGAAAGCCCCTGTAGCCGTTGTGCGCTGGACAAGACCAACTGTAACTATGGAGAGAGGAAGTCAGGCCGTGAGAAGGTATATCCTAATGGGTGAGTGGCTACTCGTATTACAGCTTATTCTCTTATATCGCCTGTGGCCCTGGTATCTAACCAGTCTTCCTCAACACAGATACGCCGAGATGCTAGAGGAACAGCAGAAATGGCTAGTCTATGCGCTACAGAAACTATATCGACATACAACACAAGGTGAAGGGTGGCCTGGAAGACCTTTACGATGCGAAGATAATGGCCATCCATTAACCCACGACATACTCTGCCAGTTGGGAATCCTTGGACGATCAGAACGCCATTTGATAGAGGATAAGGTGGACAATACGCAAAGTACAGAGCGCAGAACAAGCCCAGAGTCAATCGTTACTACGTCAGAGACCACGCAAACAGTGCGTTTTCCATCCATCACATCGGAAGAGTTTCCTGGACAAGATTCACTCGCACCGCCAATTGCGACTTATTTGCCACAACAAAGCCCAATCTTCAAGACCGAATCATCAGTGCCGCAAACACCAGCTGGTCTTTTTGCGCCCCATATATCAATGGAAGATGGGGTAAATTTGATACCATGGCAGACTTCGCAGCATTGGCCAGATGAGCCTTTTGACTTCAATAGTATGGATTTTATATCGGGTTTTGACTACATGACTACGTCATTTGACGAAGCGATTGCACCAAGCGTGCCTGATATCTACGGTTTATGATTATGTACATCTAGTTGGGACTTGTTACGGAGCGCACTTGATATATTTTTGCTGAGTCACTGTTGTTTGAACGATGGCAGACCAATGCTTATACGTTTTCGCGTCAGTGTTAGTATGGTTGATATGGATCATGACAATGTACATATACTTTCTAAGTGGATAGGCCTCTCTGTAGGTTATCACTTTTTCCCTCTTGTAGTTCTATAGCAACCCGGGTTTGAATTTCTAGATATCTACTGGAACAAAGTGGAGCGACTGGGACAAACTGCAGAGTTTTACCTGTGCAAATGGTACAGGCATGGATTGTTATAGACCAGACCTGAAAACCAACTTGATTGATTTCTTGCGCTCTTATAGGAAACCAGTGAAAAGTAGTATTATTTAACTGCGCACAGGTTGTGCACAACTGCGACTATTCTATATATATCCACTGCAAACTTCTCCATATGTGACTCGAATCTCTATAGACTAAACTACTGTGTGAGATATTTCATGTTGGTAAAAGAGACGACGATACAATTTAGTAGGCGCCGAGCTCCACGCGGGCATTGCCGAGTCGGGAGGCCGAAAAATATCGGCAGCTAAGACTAAGCCGATCAACCGCGGCAGGGCGCCACATTGTGAATTTGTGGAGTCCTTTGTATCTTGTTCGAGAATATGAAACCGAAACATTGCATTAGCACGACATCGGTAGCCCCGCATGGCATACGCCCTATGTGGCTCCAGGACCCAGCAATGTGGCTCACGAAATTCAATGTGGCAGATCGGCTTGATCGGAACGTTTCCCGCATCCATATCCGACAAGATATGGATTTTTAGCAGTTATCTCAGACACAGTGGGGAACAATGCCACGAGGAATCACATTCTAGAATGTCAATATCTCTGGGCTATCGACAGTATGGGGCACGAACTCGCGAATCAGGCCGCACTCTTTGGTTCCCCTAGATCCGCTCTGGCAGATATGCGTTATATCCTTCGCACTGTCGAGACTACCACGTCTTGGCTGTTTATCTTTCGCTTGTCTTTCTGCCCGGGTACTCGGCTTCAGCACGCCTTTTACTCAGTTGTGGCTATGTGGGAACACGATAATTACAAGATTATGCTTGGTGGGACTGGGTGACAAACACTCTCTCCCAAAAGCATTCCCACTTTTGGCGGATCTGTTCTATATTTTCAGGAATTATAGATATACATAGCCATTCCCACTTCTCGCTACTCCCTTTTGAGAAGAGATCAGAGTTTAGACTCTACTAATACCAACTGCATGTCAATAACCTGTCGTCCTCATCTGCGTGCATGAACCGACCTTTCTGATATCACCGTACCTACCCTCAACAACCGCACGTGCAAGATGGAGTTCCATCTTCACGATGAGGCCCCTCCAGCCTCAACAGCGCCAACAGAATATGGAGACCAATCTGGCGAAGAGTTCGAAGCATATAGCGAAAAGCCAACCCTCGGCGTCCCAGATAACAACGTCCGTGAAGCCACCAGTGCCGAAACCCTTGCCGTCCACGGTAGCCCACATATTACGCCTCCTCCCGGTAGAGATGCAGAATGGAGTATGACAGATCAAGTCATTCGGAACAAAGAGCGTTCAGAAGCGGCAGGGTACAAAAAGCGTGAGCTGGGCGTGACATGGCAGAACCTCACAGTCGAAGTTCTGGCAGCCGAGGCCGCAGTCAAGGAGAACCAGTTGACTCAGTATAATATCATCCAGCTCATTCAGGACTGGCGCCGGAAGCCACCCCTCAAGGCTATTTTGCAGGACAGCCATGGCTGTGTTAAACCAGGTGAAATGTTGTTGGTTTTGGGTCGGCCGGGATCGGGATGCACTACGCTTCTTAAGATGCTGGCCAACCGGCGCGAGGGATATCACTCTGTCAACGGTGATGTATCCTTTGGAAGCATGAATTCAGAGGAGGCAGCCCATTACCGGGGTCAGATTGTCATGAATACCGAGGAGGAGCTTTTTTATCCTCGTCTAACCGTTGGTCAAACCATGGATTTTGCAACTAAACTCAAGGTCCCGGCGCATCTTCCCGCTGAAACCAAATCAGTGAACGATTATGTTGCCGAGACGAAACAGTTTCTATTAGAATCCATGAAGATTGCACACACCGCCGATACTAAGGTGGGCAATGAATTTGTCCGTGGTGTTTCAGGTGGCGAGAGAAAAAGAGTTTCCATTATCGAATGCATGGCCACCAATGGCTCTATTTTCACCTGGGACAACAGCACCCGGGGCCTTGATGCAAGCACAGCCTTGGAGTGGGCTAAAGCCCTCAGAGCAATGACTAATGTGATGGGACTTTCCACTATCGTGACCCTCTATCAGGCTGGAAACGGTATCTACAATCTGTTTGATAAGGTCCTAGTGCTGGACGAAGGAAAGCAAATCTACTATGGCCCAGCTGCCTCTGCCAAGCCGTTCATGGAAGATCTGGGCTTTGTGTACTCCGACGGCGCCAATGTTGGTATGTAACTTATCTTCCTCAGAAACCGTATTGGATGCATACTGATCGAAATTATAGGTGACTACTTGACCGGTGTGACTGTCCCGACCGAGCGAAAAATCCGACCCGGATATGAGAATCGATTCCCAAAGAATGCCGAGGCAATTCTGGCAGAATACCAGCGATCCACGTTATACCAGACTATGACTAGGGAGTATGATTATCCTAGCTCTGACGCTGCCCGACAGCGAACGGAAGAGTTCAAGGAGTCTGTGGCCTGGGAAAAGGCAAAGCACCTCCCTAACAGTAGCACACTCACCGTTGGCTTTTGGGATCAGCTCATTGCTTGTACCATTCGCCAATATCAGATCTTGTGGGGTGAGAAGTCTACCTTCCTCATCAAACAGGTGCTCTCGGTTGCTATGGCTCTCATCGCTGGATCCTGCTTCTACAACGCTCCTGATACAACCGCTGGTTTATTCACAAAGGGTGGTGCTGTCTTCTTTGCGCTCCTGTACAACTGTATAGTTGCCATGTCTGAAGTCACCGAATCCTTCAAAGGCCGCCCTGTGTTAATTAAGCACAAATCTTTCGCCATGTATCACCCATCCGCCTTCTGCCTCGCGCAGATTACCGCCGATCTTCCTGTCCTTCTGGTGCAATGCACGCTATTCGCCGTTGTCATCTACTGGATGACGGGTTTGAAACATACTGCAGCCGCTTTCTTCACCTTCTGGGCTATTCTATTTACCACAACCTTGTGTATCACAGCCCTGTTCAGATGTATTGGTGCTGGCTTCAGCACATTCGAAGCCGCGTCGAAGATCTCAGGCACCGCAGTTAAGGGCATTGTCATGTATGCTGGTTATATGATTCCCAAAGGACACATCAAAAACTGGTTCCTTGAGTTGTATTATACCAACCCATTTGCCTATGCGTTCCAAGCGGCTCTATCAAACGAATTCCACGGGCAAACTATTCCCTGCGTCGGGAATAACCTTGTGCCCAGTGGACCGGGATACGAAAATGTCAGCGCTGCAAACAAGGCTTGTACAGGTGTTGGAGGTGCGCTTCCTGGGGCTGACTACGTGACTGGCGACCAATATCTCCTTTCCCTTCACTATAAGCATTCGCAGATGTGGAGAAACTATGGCGTCCTTTGGGGCTGGTGGGGATTCTTCGCCGTGTTGACTGTTATTTGTACTTGTTTCTGGAAGGGTGGAGCCGCCGCCGGAGCCTCTCTCCTTATCCCCCGGGAGAAGCTCAAGGCCCATCGTGCCCATCTGGATGCAGAGGCGCAGAAGGAGAAAGATCCCGCACGCGAAAAAGGCTCTGGTGATGCGCTGACCTCTGCCGATGAGGGGAATTTGACCCACAATACGTCTATATTCACCTGGAAGAACCTTACATACACGGTTAATACCCCTACTGGCGAGAGGGTTCTATTGGACAATATTCATGGATGGGTGAAGCCTGGTATGTTAGGCGCTTTGATGGGGTCTTCCGGTGCAGGCAAAACGACATTACTCGATGTTCTCGCCCAGCGCAAAACTGAAGGCACAATTAAGGGCTCGGTACTGGTTGATGGTCGTGAGTTGCCTGTGTCATTCCAAAGAATGGCAGGGTACTGCGAGCAGTTGGATGTTCATGAGCCATACGCAACTGTCCGAGAGGCATTGGAATTTTCTGCACTGCTAAGACAATCCAGAGACACCCCAAGAGAAGAAAAGCTCAAGTACGTTGATACGATTATTGATCTACTTGAGCTTCACGACCTGGCAGATACCTTGATCGGAACAGTTGGCAATGGACTTAGTGTTGAGCAGAGAAAGCGTGTCACTATCGGAGTGGAGCTGGTATCGAAGCCCAGTATCTTAATCTTCTTAGACGAACCCACATCTGGTTTGGATGGTCAATCAGCCTACAACACAGTCAGATTCCTTCGGAAGCTTGCAGACGTCGGTCAAGCCGTGCTAGTAACAATTCATCAGCCCTCCGCTCAGCTTTTCGCTCAATTCGATACTCTACTTCTGCTTGCCAGGGGCGGAAAGACAGTGTACTTCGGCGACATTGGTGACAACGGCGCAGCAATCAAGCAATACTTTGGCAAGTACGGTGCTTCGTGTCCTATTGAGGCGAACCCTGCCGAGTTCATGATTGATGTGGTGACCGGAGGTATCGAAGAGGTGAAAGATAAGGACTGGCATCAGATCTGGCTTGAATCCCCTGAACATGAACGCATGATGGTCGAGCTTGATCATTTGATTGCTGACGCCGCTGCGAAGCCCCCTGGAACTCACGACGATGGCTATGAGTTCTCGATGCCGTTGTGGGATCAAGTCAAGATTGTTACCCACCGCATGAATGTCGCCTTATTCCGGAACACCAACTACGTTAATAACAAGTTCTCATTACATATTATTTCTGCGCTGCTTAACGGATTTTCCTTCTGGCATACCGGCCCCAGTGTATCGGCTCTGAACTTGAAGATGTTCACAATCTTCAACTTCGTATTCGTTGCGCCTGGTGTTATCAACCAACTTCAGCCATTGTTTATCCAGCGCCGTGATATCTACGATGCTCGTGAAAAGAAGTCTAAGATGTATTCATGGGTTGCCTTCGTTACTGGATTGATTGTCTCGGAATTTCCTTATCTTTGTGTCTGCGCCGTTCTCTATTTTGCCTGCTGGTATTACTGTGTGGGACTGCCTCATGACTCCAACCGGTCTGGTGCCACGTTCTTTATTATGCTCATCTATGAGTTTATCTATACCGGTATTGGCCAGTTCGTTGCAGCCTACGCGCCCAACCCGACCTTTGCCGCGCTCGTCAACCCTCTGATTATCAGCACACTGACATTGATGTGTGGTATCTTTGTGCCTTACGGCCAATTAACCGTGTTCTGGAGATATTGGATGTACTATCTGAACCCGTTCAACTATGTCACCTCAGGGATGTTAGTGTTCGGCATGTGGGGCGCAAAGGTGACCTGCAACGAGGACGAATTTGCCATTTTTGATCCGGTCAACGGCACCTGCGGCGATTATCTCGCTGACTACATGGCCGGCAGTGGCTCGAGGATCAACCTGACTAACCCCGACGCTACATCGGGGTGTAGGGTGTGCGAGTACCGCAGTGGTAGTGACTTCCTGACTAACCTCAACATCAATCAATACTACTACGGATGGAGAGACGCCGGTATCTGCGTTATCTTCGCGATCAGTGGATACGCTTTGGTTTTTGCCTTGATGAAGCTCAGAACCAAGGCTTCGAAGAAGGCTGAATAGATGATGCACTACTTCATATCTCGACCTTATACATGCTCCTTGCGCGTATCTTCACATTCTTCATCACAAGTTCCCGTGCCGAGAATACCTTTATATCGCCATGAGAGAGATTGGCTTGCTCTGTCATGCATAGGGACTACTTTCCAAATGCAGTTAAGTACTGCTTCCCTTGCCCTTCTCTTGTTTTATTTCATTTTGATAGACTGTATATAGATTTACTTTACCCTTTGCTTTCCATCTCTCATTTTACCTTTTCCTTTCTTCCAAGACATGGGGTTTCCCCGATCGATGTACAGATCCTTATATTCCTGCCTACCACAGCGTGCATATCTCATATGATAGAGCGATAGACAGACCCTGCATTTATTTCATCATTAGTTAGAATAGACTAAAATAGACTATAAAATAATTATTATCAATTCTATACGAACGCAAACTTCCCTTAAAAATAATTAACACGTACCAGCCCATGCCATAGATCTCAACCGCGCCCACAAAGAACTAAATGACAATTTACCATCAATATTGGTCGCACGCTAAACATAAATATGGATCGGCCAGTACCAAGTAGACAGGTATACGCTGATCAGCGGAGCTCAGCTCGCTTGCATTTAGGGGACTAGTATAGGTGCATATAGTAAGTGCATAGAGCCCCACATCGTTTGGAGCATGCACTATCCAGATCCCTGGTAGCCTTATACCGGCCATGCATTAGCGTTAGATCGACAGTCCTATCTCTGAGATCAACCTCTTCTATGGCGTTATATCAGGTGTGGAGGGGTGAAGTAGTATAATCATGAATATGTAAAAATGACGGACGAGATGTGCAAAAAGTGATATTACACATATTTTCCCACGGGCTATGGGTTTCCGACTCAAATAGCTAGCTGTGTAAAAACGAGCATTTTGAGGGTCGAATATGGAAATCTTGATCAGGCTGACTGGTTACACTATCAACATGTCAAAGACGTCAAATAGGGCATCAAATTACTTAGGTAGTAATCGTTACGAAGTTAACAAAGGTAAAGATACCACGGCAGCTATTTACATGATAGCGATTCTTCTGATGCATCTACGACGGGTATTTATCTAAAGGGACGACCTTTCTACAAATGGGATAATGGCATACCTCTGAACGAGTCTATGTCTCGCGCGTAATAGTATGGGATAATTATGGTGCAATTATGCGACTTGCTATGGTCTGCGGAGGCTACGGGATATGACAGAAAAGTATCAGTTAGATTCAGTACTTGAGTTTGCATTGCACAAGAGAGGAGAAGATAATTGGTCCCTATTGGACTCCCCTGCTGCAGTATTTCTCTCATGTTAGGAATCTTCCGAAGTACATAATGAACCCTCTTGTAGCAATTTGCGTGGGGTTGTCTGACCAGGGTTGAATACGCCCGCTTTGGTTCTTCTCTTGCTGCCACACAATCACCGTCTGTGTCCCTTTTCCCAATAATAGATGATCCAATGTGAGAAGACCATATCTTGAGGGAGACCCCTAGAGTGTATAGTCTCAAATGTTTTAGGCCACGGAGCTTTGGGAATAACCGTTCAATTTGTAAGACGTGCTCATAGGCCGCGCTAGGGTACAATAGATTAGAGATAAATAGTATACCAGCGGGGCAAACTATCGTACCAGATCTCAAAAACGACCATCGAAGCTGGGATACGAGATAATCGATCCGCCAAGTCCATAGTCCCACGCAGCCTAGTGTACAGCATTCCGTGCATTATCAGCACGCGGAGGCAGTGCTCAGCTCGCGTTCGCAGAGAAACACTGTAGATTGCCTGACCATAGGCGTATAGAACCCCACCTCGCTTAGACCTCTCCACTATCTATCTTCCTCATCTCCCTAGTGCCATACATTAGCGTCTGTGGACAGCTTGACTTTCAATCGACACACCATGCCCCACGTATGCAGTACGCACTGTATAAATAGAATTTGCCCACGGTGTCAGACCAGGTGTGGAGAGGTAAACTGACAGGATATTTATCCGAGGTAGTTCTCTATTACATAGCCTTGTAGGAGCCATCTAACAGGACTTTTGAAGCAACCAAATCACGAACAATATTCTCAACCCGGCATCAAACATGTCAAAACGGATACGTGCGAGTTATAGTGGTGTTTGCGCAGCATTTCAACTCACATTATATTAATAGGAAATCTTCATCAGATTCAACGACGATACGGCGTACGGCGTGCATCATAAAGAGGTTTACCGGTTCGGTTCCCAGGTACTAGGTTGAAGAAGATGTGCTAAATGGCAGTATAGGATCATAAAAGAAGACACGGGGACTGATGAGATTCCCACTACGCCGAAATTTCCTCCGGCCTTGTCTCCCTTGTAAGTTTCCGATTCTAGTGGTTGAACTGCATACAAGAGTGTGGACTAACACTGGAATGATGATCAGACCGTCGACAGGTGGGGCTGTTGACAAGTTGAAAGGTTTGGATGGCGTGGTGGTTATCTATCCATCGAGAGGGTGAGAACTGAGACTTACCAATGTATCTTAGGGTAGAATGCCTTCAAGATGCTTATAAAGCTTAATTCTTTTATATCACGATCTGTGCCAGAGTAACCTGACATCTTCGTAGTAGAACATTTCTTATTCATTCAGTATTCTTCCTTTGAAGCTCATCAATATTGTCTAGTATTCTAACTCGGACTACAATGATTTAGGTTGTAGAGACTCTATGTACCGGTCGAGAGCTCAATAAAATATGAGCCTTTAGACTAAAGCGTACGGCAGGCCAATACCGCCAATCCGCAACAACTCATGGTCTTCTTCCTTTTGGTCGGATATCCTTCCTACATAGATGACCGTCTGGTAGAGAACCCAGCTTAAATCACTTTAAGCAGCGGTGCACCTACCGCCCCTGGATGCTAAGCAGATTCGATAGACTAAAATAAATCGAGTAGATTGACTAGATTACGCAGACCGAGCAGACTGAGAAGACTAGAGCTACCGGGTGACTAGACAGGCCACGCAGAGCGAGAGAATGATTCAAAACACTGTGAAACGGATGAACTTCCTTTTTGAAAAAAAAAAAAAAACATCTTGTATTGTAACTTCTATGGTCTTCATAAGCTTCTTAAGCCTCCTCCGAAGGTAGAGGGTCGGACGAAGGGTCCAGAGTTCAGGCCCTCACAGGGCATCAATGGCTTCCACCAACGTTTTACCCGCCCGTTCGCCCCCGTTCTGGTCTCGCCTGGACCATCCTGTGTACCATCGCATATGTTCGGATACGTCGGTCAGATTAGCGCCATTAGCACAGTCCACTGGAACAAATGGGACGCTCATCGGATGATAATCGCGGCGTATACCCTTGGAACAGTCATTCACAACTTCCATGTAACGGTCACCAGAGTTATTAATGACATCCATCTTGTTCAGAGCCGCAATAATTTTGGGGATTTTATGTTGCTTCGCAGCCTTCACCCACTTGAGATTATCAAGGGAATGGAAATCGGAAACTCCGTCTGTATGTCCACAGGAAAGGACAAAGATAGCCCCGTCAATATTGACATCTTGAATTTCCGCGAAGTTGTCACGGTCGTGGACCTCTAAGATTGTGTTAGTTCGTAAATTATCCTTCTAATACATAGGGGCTATAGTACCGTAAAGATTACAAATATATCTTGGAGTCTCAACTGTCACATATGCATCCTCTTCCGGATCGTAATCGGGGGCACCCGTTAAGGAGGCCAGTTTACCTGTATCAGTGCATATTAGTATCGTGGTATGATTAGAGTGACATCCAGTTTGGGACCTACTTATAAGCGCTGACTTGCCAAAGCCGGCATCACCGATGACAGCGAGATTGATTTCAGCTTTGGTATCAGATCTATCAGATTAGAGAGAGTTGTTAATGACTTTTGTCTTTCGAAGTATACTTGAGATTGAGGTAGCTTACCTCATTGTGAAAGGATCGGTCACTTGGGTACCCGTAGTAGTCTTCTCAGGACCAAGGAAGTAGAAAACCTCAGAATTACTTAGATAGGCTAAGAAAGAAATAGGTTAAGAGGCAGATGAGTCAAAAGAAGAGACGGGTGCCTGGAAGGTATTTATAGGGAGATGCCTACAAGGTGGGGTAGCTGAGATCCATTGCTTTACTGGAGTCTAGAGGGGCATTTATCTGCCGATCAGTCCTTCGTTTCAACCGAAATCTGGTCCAAGTGGGCTCGTATGCTTCCACATGCCACAGAATTTCCGTCAATCCCGGAAATAAAATCCACTATTGGATACGAACCGGCAGCTGGAGCTCAGCTGGAGCTAGTTACCTGCTCAGCCGCAGATAAGCGATGCAGATGAACAGCAATCTCACAGGGCCCCATTAGTATATGTCGATGCCAGTCGGCCAAAACAACCTTACAGCTGCTAGGCTGTGCCTTGTATACTCTATGCATCACAACCAGTCTATGTATGCCTGTGTTATTTATTGACCATACGGAGTAACTCTTGGTGACGACGGAAGTGACATGGTTTGTACGTGGCGTTTAGAAGAAGAATTCTGGCCTTTCCACTCGGGGGCTGCCGCTTTAATGGTCTATGCAGTCTATACCAAATTTGTCTTAGCCCAGCGCTTAGGTCTTACACACCCAAATCTAGAGTGCATTGGCCTGGCGCATACACTGCGGGTATACAAAAAAATGATAAAAGGGCGATTCTTTACCCATATGGGGTCTTATTCAGTATGCTATGTTCAATTAATCATTCACAACCTTGGAAAGATCTGGCACCGTACATTCGATTCTTCTTGATAAACCCAAAAACACTTAACTATATTGTGTCCCAATGCCTCGCAACAACACAAAGAAGGCAGAAGCTGTTGACTGGAACGATTTTGTTCATCAGCCTGATGCTGATGCACAGTGTGATTTTGAAGATTCGACAAAGCGGCAGGTGCAGCTAGTAAAGAAATATTTTATAAAGTATATTACCCTTCTATATATCCGGCAGTTGCTAACACAGTGTAGGTTTACATCGAAGCTCCAACCCCCAGACTACGAATATTGGCTGAGCCAAATCATGCTGAGGCTAATAGAAGGATTTCTCCGCTGGTATCTCATTGACCATAATGTCAAGTATCAGTCAGGCTTCCTGGTCTTTGCCCGATACTTCAGAATGTTTTGGTGTGAAGAGATGGACAGCCTCTTCCAATACGACCTTAGACGTAGAATGACAAAGGTAAGTTTTCTATCTAAGGGGCAAGGGTGTTCCTGGCTTATTCACTTAGCTTGTATGCACCACACTTACCGATGAGTACGACCTTGACCTGGGAGCGAAGACGCAGCCACCATGTAATATTGATGATCTGCTGTTCTCTACCCACTATCTTATGGCCATTACCAAGGTAAAATTCCCTACGGTGCGGTGTCGGCATCAGCATAGTACACTGAGAAAGATGATGACCTCAACATCTGCACGTCCTGGTACATTGCTTGAATCTTCTGGATATATGAGTACAATGATGCAATGAAATGGAAGGATATCGAACTATACATGGTGAAGCATCCAGAAGATGCAACTTGTCAGGTCCTTCTCATGACAGTAAAACACCGACTAAATAAAGGCAAGAGAAACAAAGGTGTTCCGTAAGTTTAGGAGCCCCTCAACACTGAAGCGTGCTAATAGGTCAAAGGCCAATCTTTACGTACACAGAACGGAATGACAATCTCGGGCTCTGTGTAATCCAAGATATACTAGAATACGCCTTCTGTGATGGTGCGTTTGCCAGTGATCGTATTAAGGAACCCCGAGATATCTGGCGATATACACATGTCCCAGCCCATCGGCTGAGCACCCCTATACATTTTAAAGAGTGTGTACAGGAAATCCCCATATACCGCCGCCCCGTGAGAGATTCCGAGGGTAAATAGATTACCCACCCCACTCAAGCTTTACCATACAGTCGAGCACAGGAATATGAAATCCCCACCAGCAAGTCAGCAGTCCTTCTTTTATTCTGAATACTTTGCCCAAATTATGGCTTTCATCAACTTCAGTATCTGACCAATGATTTGCCGAGGCAGATATTGGCATTAATGCCAAGGATATGAAGAAAGGAAGTCCACTTCGGTGGGCAACTGTGAACGATCATTCCTTGGTCATCAAACAGCTTGCAGTGGAGAGTAATTTGGAGCTGAATGCAACCGGTGAGGGCCGATCAATGCCTCTTCATCATGCTGTGGATAGCGGAAATAGGCTGATTATGCAGTGACTCGTGGCCGACAGAATATCCTGGCTTTGAAGCCGAGCGAAATACTGGGAAGTCTGGAAAAGAAAAAATGACTCTTTAACATATGTTCATTCCTGATTGGTGGTGGGAGAAGGTCAGCGGTGCTCCACTGTGCATTACCCTGCCCAGCAAAAGAGGGCAATTGTTCCTTTCAGCTTGCTCATCACCTGTATTCCTTCCTTTACAATGATCCACCAGCGCTGAGACAACTTCATTGTCCCTTCGTCCATTTTACTGTCTCATTGTCCTAAAGCGTATCCATTCTTATTGTTCCACGAAGTTGACAGAACTGAAGAGTCACATATCTACATATTCAACAAATACCGAGCAATGGAGCACTTGACGCACGGCTATTGGATTCATGATGGTTTTCAGGTGAGCATAATCAGCCAGAATACTATAAATATCTAACAAAGAGCAGAGTGTAAGTCATTTCTGAAGAAGTTTAAATTTTACTTTGACAAGGATGTGGTAAAGGAGGTAGGTCGATCTGCCCTGGTATAATAATATATTATGCAATATAAAGATGACAGAAGATGTGTGATGGTTGGTGGTATAGGATGTAAGTTAATCTGCCCTGGTATAATATTATGGGACACACTGATAACTAGAGACGTGCGATAATTGGTGATATAGTTCGTGAGTTAATCTGCCCTGGTATAATATTATGGGACACAGGGATAACTGGAGACGTGTGAGGTTGGTGGTATAGAATGTACGTCAATCTGCCCTGGTATAACATTATATAATACAGTGATAACTAGCGAATAAATTTTCATAGGAGCCGTCAGCATAGGGTACCTACGAGACTCAAAAGGAATATCCATGACCGACGAAGCCCTGAACCGTAATCAGGATCATGACCTACCGGAGACGTACAATACTAAACATCCATTTTCTGTACTAACGGTTGAACACCCGGCCAAATATAAGCTGTCCCCCAATATATCCAGCTTAGTGTCCTTAGTAGCTGATGTGATATACGTACTAGTTACAGAATCGAAAGCTCTAAGAGAATGGTCCCAATATTCTTTATCAAAAGCTGGACTCGATATCTTTCAACAATAGTCAGAGATAGACATTACAGGGAAGCGTACCGGACATTTCAAGGACTACAGGACAAATTCTGGGGCCCCAACCTGATATCAAATCTAGTCGCGCTGGTCGCGGCGGGGTAATTATTGCCTGAGGCATCCACCGCTGTCTTAGTGCCAGTTTGAGGGTGTATGGTGTCTTGCAAATACGTATACTTGTAGAGTGTTGTAACTCATGAATGCGAATGCCAATGTCTCGAAAGACCTACAGGTTTGTATTCGTCCTGAGCCGCTAGTCCAAGAATGATGATCGCAGTGTAAGAGTCACAACGTAGCAAGTTAAGTCACCTACTGACTGGTCTGGGCCCTCGGTATCCAGCTCATTCAAGGGGTTAGTTGTGCCCAATCAGAAGCATTCTTGGGCCTCAGCGCAGATCCTCGCCAGCAGTCCCGGCGGTTGAGGCCTGCAGGACAAAGAGGAACGTGCGGAGGCTTGGTAGACTGAACGCAAGGCTGAAATCGTTCCCCCGCGCCAAGTTCTTTTGAATGAACATCGTACGTACATGTTAGAACCCCCTTGAGAATATTTCCAGAAACTGCCTCTATTCCATCCAAATTTCCACTGAGGGAATTCATGTAAAATGGAGACAGCAGGACTCGCAATTGGAGTCGTGGGGCTCTTTGGACAGGTTTTCGCTGGAGCAATCAAAGGTATAGTCATTCAGCCTCCAGAAAACAGCCCGCTCTCAGTCACTCCCATATCAAATTAAAGCAGCGATCACCAGCGAATCGGACTAATAGCGTCTGAACTGTAGCAATTAAACTTATTCGTTCGATCCAAGATGCACCCAAAGATTTTGAACAAGTCCTGTTGGGGTTTCGATTGCAAGAAGGGAGGTTGATGAGTTGGGGTGAAGGAGTCGGTCTGCTGCAAGCCCCGGCAGCTGGTGACGAGCGGCATATCTCCATCAGCCAACAAGACCGGTGGGTAGCCCAGGACCTTCTGGACAGTGTTCGGTCTGAAATCCGGCAACTTCTCAAGCCCCTAATAACCAAGGCGGAAGAGGTGGACCGCCTCGCCGCCGCGCAAGAACCGAACGAGAGGGCATTGAACGCCTGGTTGAGGGAAATGGAGCGCAAGCAGAAGGAACTTAGCAGCAAAATAACGTGGGCCACCCTCAGAGGGGATCGTCTGACATCCTGCCTCCGCTGCCTAACCAGCACCATTAATGACCTGATCAGTCTCACCAGTGAAAAGACGCAGCGGGAAATCCTCCGCAAAGTGAACTTAGTGTATGCGGAGCTCGTCCTGGTCCATAATAGCGTGGACAAGCTGGGACAGTTGTTCCACGCCCTCGCCAGTGCAGAGAAGGGGGTCACCTTGACTCGCTTGGCGCACTTCAAGGCTGCCATGAAGGAGCGCCAGGCCAAGCTGTCGCTTCATCCCAAATCACAACTGTCAAAGGGTGCCATTGAGGTACTTGATCTGATCGAGCAGGACGAGCGCTGGATGGCCCGTTATGACGATCGGAAAGGCTTTTGGGTGGAATGGAAGAATTATCCAACCGGGAACACCAGTCAAGGACCCACGAAGGAGCAGATCGAGAGGTTTATCATCCAAGAGCTGGTGGGTCTTCTAGCGGAGGAAGATTCTCACGCGATCCAGGTCCCTCAGTGTATTGGATATGTGGATGACCACCCACGTTCTGATCGGTTCTGCTTGCTGTACAAGTATCCCAAAGGCGTCACAACGGACGCTCGGCTCCGGACGCTTTTCAGCCTATTCAGAGAACCCCAACGTCCAGACCTAGCCGACCGAATCGAACTGGCCCGTGCAGTGGCTCAAACGTTGTATTATCTTCACACCGTGGGGTGGTTGCATAAGGCGCTTCGCTCGGACAATATTCTATTCTTCCAGGAACCGAATGAAGGCGTGGAATACAGCACGCCCTATGTGTCGGGATTTGATGATGCTCGTCCATCGGGCCAGGACCAGATGAGCCAAGTGGCAGGGGCGAAGGAAGGGCTGGAGTACTATCAGCACCCAGACACGCTGACCGGATTTGATGATGAAGGTAGAAAACCATTCCGCGCCACCTTCGATGTGTATTCTCTCGGCATAATCCTGATCGAGATTGCACACTGGAAACCGTTGCGAGAAATCCTCCGGGGCAGCGCGGTACGGCCTTGGGAAGTCCATGATGCCCTTTTTCGAGACCCTCGGTGGCTCCAAGATGTGGGCTTCGCCGTAGGACGAGCGTACGAAGACGTCGTCCGGACTTGCCTTCAAGGGTGGAACAGCCTGGGCGCTGACGGTGTGGAAGAGACCAGTACGGAGGGAGCTCTTTGTCTGATGACCAACTTTGAAATGATGGTCCTCGAGAAGCTCCACAATATTCAAGTCTCGGTCTAAACCCGTAGCATCGTGTACGAAGGAGTGTAGGTTGCTATCAATAAGAGAATCGCATTCTACCAGTGATACAATCATAGTGTGACTAAATATAAGAAGAATATGAAAAGCAATACCAAGAGACCACTGCAGGAGAAGAACCATCATCCTCTCTGTCCAGCCCCTTAGGACCCATACCACCTCTCTCAGACGACCATTGTACTATCCGTGTCAAAATCCCCTATGTGCATATAGTCCGGAAATCCGCACTTGCCATTGCGTGAGAAGCGGCAAGGATATTCCTTCTCAAGACAATGGTGACCAAACAAACAATCTTTATTAGTGCACTTAGTGCCGTTTTCGCATGGCTTATTACGAGTCAACATCCGAAGCATAAATAGCTGATCATCCGACGCCGAGTAATCCTTCTGGTGTTTAAAATCACAATGCGCGTTGCGGCAGCCACGGGGGTCGAGGAAGGAAAATCGACACAGGTTCAGACCCTTGACGTAGTTATAACGTTCTTTTGCAGTGTCGTCCCAATTCCGGCCACTTTTAATAGCCTCTATGTCCAATCGCTCGCGGTTTCGGTTCAGGAAAATGGCCTCTGGTTTTCCGTGGGAATAATGAGGAGCCTCTGGTGGAGGAGTTCCCATGCTTAGGCTTGACTTGCTTCGAGACATGGTGAGGCGTGTGACGGTGTCGGGGGAGTTCCATGGGTTGGTTGAGGGCTGCAGTGCACCTGTCTGCCCTATCTTCAATTTTTCCTTCAACTCCTCCAGCTCGGCGGCGATGATCCTATTCTGAGTCTGGCACTCTTCCAGGTCTCTTTCTTCACGATGATTACTACTGGATTCGCCACATCTAATCCCAAAGAATTCTCAAGGATGAAGAACTTACTGACGCTATCATACTTGTAAGTGAGTGCCGCGTTCGCGGCCTTCTCGCTCTCATACGTGGAGGAGAGTTTCTCATACTTTTCTTTCAGTCGGTCATACCTCTCCAGAAGGGCTTTGAAGCCTACACCGTCTTTGTCGCGGCGACAGCACATCCCATGCAGTCGACCCTCGGGATCCATCGTCGCGAGTTGGGAGGCGACTTCGTAGGCGCTCGGGCGATGCGCTGGGTCCATCGCTAACATACCGAGGATCAAGTCTCGGATGCCAAATATCTTGCCGGCTGCGGCTGGTGGGACCACCATCGTCGCCCAAGCTAATCGGGAACAGGTGTAGGTCCGATGAAATCTGTCGTTCCCCAGCCTCATTTTCCACTTCCCCAGGTCGCTTGTGGTACCGATGGTGTCTTCCATGTCTTTCCGCGAACGGCCCATCAGAAATGTGAAGACTTCCAAGAAGACCAGACCCAGAGAGTAGATGTCAGACTTGCGACTCCGCTCCTCCCCGCTCAATTCTTCGGGCGCTGCATAGATCTCGGTCCCATCAAACCGGGTCCTTGCGGTCACCGTCGAGTCCCTGTCCTCGAAATCCTCGGACACATTGAAGTCAGTGAGGTAGAAGGAGTTGCGGTCGACTAGAATGTTACTAGGTTTGATGTCCTTGTGTCGAACTTTCCTGTTGTGGATGTAGAGGATGGCGCTTGTAATGCATCCATAAATTTGTTCCAGCCGAGGGCCGACCACTCTCGGGAGTGACTTCAGACTGTCATCGTCCACACTGTGGATCCATCCCAGCTCGTACAAATACTTAGGTTGTGGTGAGCCTGCCTGACAGTTGTCTAACTCGCGTAGCAAGGCCGACAGGTCACACGTGGCACAAGGGAACAGCAAGATGTGTGTAGTGTGATCTTGATCGTAGGATCCCACAAAGGAGACAATATGGTGATGATCAAGCTTCTTCAGCAAATCGATTTCGTTCTTGATATTCTTCTTGGAGAATGATGCCGAGGGCATGACACTCTTCCTGGCGAAAGCAATCTCTGCATTATTCTTCGGATGGGTCCACATCGCCTTCACCACTCTTCCTGCGCCGCCGTGACCGATGGCGTCCGACCCAATAGCCAGGGGGGGCTCTTCCGTACGGTTGTAGGACAGTTCGCGCCCTTTTCCCGACCAGTGACCCTCCACCGTCTCAAGGTCGTCCAGCAGTTGCCGTCCCCTGGAGGGGATGGGCCTGACCTCTGACCCCATGGGAATCCGAGGGGGATATCACGCGTCGGTTATACAAAATGCGAGGAGTATGGTACACGTTGCGACTCTGTCTGAGTATGATCACCCACAATGGTGGTGAGAAAGATTTGAAGGAGTTCTCCTCGGGGTTCCATGTCCTTGCGGCGCGTCGACGACAATCGCAGCCTCGCGATCCTTTTACCCCGCCCTCCTCTAGTGTATTTCCAAAAAAAGCAACATAACGCATGGGGACCAGAGTCTCAGGATGCTCTACGCTCCTAGTTATTTGCGGACTCCTCATCTCTTCTTCATACAGCTCCTCTTTTCCCTTCAGAACAACTCGAAATCTGCTGACTATCGTAGAAGAAGACTAGATCGTTGTGCGTCAAATCTCTACATATATGTAATAGAAATCCCAACTTGAAGCTTCGAACATGTATGTAAGGTTTGACATTAGGCCTAGATAGGGAAGGATCTCACCGATCACAAGAACTTGTACGTATGGGGTGTCAGCTTTAAGGGTTCAGGGTTGAGTGGCTAGGGTTCAGGCATGAATTCTGCACGTGATTTTAAATATCCGGACCCCATTAGAGTCAAATATGGGAGGTCACATGGCGGAGCCCAAAAAGACAGAAAAAGCATTTTAGAACACCTGTGTTGATTAGTCACCGTATCGTATCAAGTTAGGTAGCTATTAGGAATGTGATACATAAATTAGGTTATAATAGCTCCCATAGACCCTAGGTGCCTTGTTATTTTGCTAACGCTCATGTCCTTTAGATATATGCGACTCTCGGATTCCTAGTCCTTAATTGCAACCCTTGGAGTAGCTTTGATGTAGCAATATTAATAAGCCGAATAAAAAAGTAATAGAGAAACGACAAAGGGCGCAGCAACGCATTTATACTAGTAAATTTTAACTTTTTCTAAAGTAAATATTAATTCTTATATCGCAGATTTGTTGTTCCGACCGAGAACTACTTTATAGAGTACCGAAAGTTTGCCTTTGTCCTCCGAAGAAGAGAATACTTAATTAAATATTATCGATTTTAAAATATTAATATTTATTTCTAACTAATAGCACCCTATATACTTTGTATTGCATATTACCATATCTTACAGTAACCAAGATATTAAATAATATTTCTAAGTCGCAGGAAAAGCAATAGCCTTTTAAGTAATAATAGTTTAAGAGAAGTACTATAGTTTAGAAAGGTAAATAGATCTTACCTAAACCTTTATTCCAGTACCTTTATAATTTTATAAGTTAACTGAAACAATACTTCGCAGTAGTAATAGTTTATTTAACGAAAATAATGTCAATAATAACAATTAGGCAGACCTAACTGCAGACCTTCAAAGCCCTTCTGCGACTGCCTAATATGTGGATTATTACTGTGAATTTCTTAATAAACTGGTAGACTTAATATGAAATGACGACTAAGTATTGGTAGCTTGTATTGTTGGTATTATACAATCTGGCGTATCTCAGGATGAGGTTCTTGGGGCGATCCGGAGCGCAAATAGTTAGTGCAAAAAAAGGGGTATTCGCGACGGTTCTGCGTATGGAACTGTCTAATTGCACCTGATTTAGGCTATGGATGGTTCTTTGTGATAAGAAGCTATCATCGCCAACGGGGAACCAATAAATGTTACAAGTTCAGAAGTTCTAATGCACTAAACTTTTACGGCCAATATATGCCAGTAGCATTCCTTTATAACGACGTTTTAATCGTTTTGATCGTTGGGTTCGTTTTAATTGTTTGGTTTGTTTCAATAATTTGGATTGTTTGTATTGATTGAATGCTCGAGGCTGGCGGGTTGACTAGTTTGCAAAGAAACTTCTAGGCCAGAAGTTCTATGGCTTAGGTCGAAGACTGCGGAAAGCACGTTGGTATTATGAAGGAGAAAAGTAAGACACAATATCTGACAGAAGGATGAACCATCGTGGAAGGCTTAGGGCAACGAAGGACCGCCACCTTTTCGGCGTACATAGGCTTTTCAAGGGCTCCTTCTCTCTAAAAATTAATACATTATACACAGAGATAGTCTGGGAATATAAGTCTATCGAAGCCATACCTAGTAAATCGGAAGGAAACCATAAAGTTCCCCAGTTACATAGAGAAACTTATTTACTATTTAACAGGTTGCCGATGCCTAGTACAAGTCTATAGGCAAAGCAAGTTAGAAGCTGGGCTCCTAACTCTTGCTCCCGCAAGAATTATCCAGGAAAATGAACAATGTTCCTTTTCTGGCTTAGTCCAATCTCTTGATCGCTTGGCGATTTCCGGAATCCGAATATACAGCGATATTGTTTGACAAACAATACGATTATCAATGTTTATACTTGTCAGAGGTTGTAGGTATGCCCGAATTAGATGCCAAACGGTAGGTATCCCCACACCAGTTATATAAGAGGCTCCAAATATCGGTCTGTTATTTCTCCGCTATTAGGATTTTCCGCTTGCCTTCAATCATGTTGATCTGATGGAAACGGCCGAGCTCCCTAAGTTTGGTGTCTTTGGGCCAGGGACTTTGGGGGAGCTGTTGCCGTTAGCATTTCCCGTGCACGGACCACCCCATACAAAACCACTCCCCCCAGAATTGACTTCGGACACGGGAACGTTTGCACGCACGTTCGCCTGCCAAGTGAGGTCGGTGGTACTATGTAGGAGGCAGGGTGATCAGAGCCAACCGGTTCTGAGAGCCCGCATGCCTTCCTTACAACCTTCCCTGCCAGGCAGGTCGTCTCGACTGAATGGGTCTCATTACGTGCATATTCTCTCTACCGGTTTATCCATCCGAATCGTAATCACTATGTTGCTTATGAAGTATCAGCCTCTTAGGTCCAAACTATGTAGCCTCGTTACAGCGTCTATCTTCAGCAGGAATATGGATGCTACTCTTCTCCAATGGCGTAGGTATATATTGCTATTCTACCGCGACGATTTACTCCTGCTCCTTACCCGCCAAGTAATGAACATCCCGCGTTGGCATAAACTTGCCACGCACGGTATCCCGCTCAAAAAGCTCGTCCATAAATTCCAACGATAGCCCTAATTATAACATCGTTCAATATTAGTCCCGTTTCGAGTATTCGAAGAAGTCAGCCTTACCTTTGGTTTCCGGCACAAAAAACCAAGTATATATCACCATCACGAAACAGAAACTCCCGTACACAAAGTAAGTCCCGTACCCATTTTTGCCCAATGTGGCGAACATTGTCGGTGTGGATTTGGCAACCACAAAATTAAAGAACCACTGCGAGGCTGTGGCCATGCCCATGTTGAGGGCCCTAAGGCGTGCCGGGGGAATCTCCTAGTCCCGTCTGTTAGCAGATGGATACTAAAGTACGATGCCTAAGACTTACTGCGCAATAGGACCATACCACGGGCCCCCATCCGAATTGATATACGGCGGCAAAGAGGTATATGGCGATCAGGGCGATGTATCCTTGCGGTGTGATTGGGGCATTTTCCGATATCGTATCAAATCGGACGTAAAAGCCGACGTAAAATAGCATGATGCCCTATGTCCGGTTATAAATGGGTTAATTGACTCCGTGATATGATATTGCATACCTGAACAATTCCTGTCCATAGCAACGATCTTCTCCGGCCGAGCGTATCCGATACGAACACGATAAAGATGCCACAGGCTATAAATTTGACGATACCGTATATCCCCGTCGCAAACAGCCCCACCGACGAGGATGAAAGGCCGACGCTTGCGAATATTGTTGGACTGTAGTATGTCATGGCGTTGGTCCCCGTCATATTACTCCACATCATGAGGGTGATACATAAGATTGATCGCCGGCGATAGGACTTCTTCGAGAAGGATTCTTTTAGAAGACACCACATCGATGATTCCGAGTGCTGCGACTCCTCTTCCAGTTGAAGCCGCAGGTTATTCAACTCCTCTATCACATATGGATGGTCTTCGGGTAACCCCCGGAGGGTGGCGAGAACGCGTCGTGCTCTCTCTGGCCGCTTCATCGCGAGGTATCGCGGTGACTCATTTGCAAGGAGCATACCGACTAAAAGTATCACGGCGGGAAATGCTTGAAGAGAAAGAGGAATAATGAATTGCTCCTTTCCCGTTAAGTGACGTTCGCAGCCGTAGTTGATCCAGAACGCTAACTGCAGTACCCATGTTAGATATATGTCACATGTTGAAAAGGTTTAGATGTAAACCATAAAGTCTAGACCTACCGTGAGACCAAAAACTAGAGTCAATTGATAGAATCCCGTCAATAACCCTCGGATGCCACGTGGTGCGTTCTCAGCAATATATACTGGACACACAGAAGATGCTATCCCGATGGAGACTCCCCCGATGAATCTATGGACCTAATTAGCTGTTGAAAGAGATTGAAGTGGACAGTCCACTTACCGTCCTGCGTACAAAACTCCAATAATGCCACTAGCACCGGCTTGCAAAGCAACGCCCACGAACAGTATCAATGCAGAGAGTATCAGTGACAAGCGGCGTCCAATGGCATTGGCAACGTAGGTGGAGACTAGTGCGCCCAGAAAAGACCCCGCTTGGATGACGGAGACAATGTTAGACTCGAGGTTTGCTAGAACAGTGTCTTCCTTTCCTATGAGCCCGTATTGTCTTTCGTCCGGTTAGTCTTGTGCAGGTGGTTACCTTAGAAGAGGGACTCACTCTTTGAAGGAGTTCATGGTTAGGACGCCTCCAATGACACCCATGTCAAAACCGAAAAGCATGGAGGCTCCGCATGCCTAGATGCTGTCAGATTCATTGAACATATACTACACCAAGGCGACGTTGAGCATACCGAAAGGCTGATTAGCACTACCCGGAAGTTGTATATCTCCGGGGGGTCTGACTTGACGGTATCATTTCGAATAATTCTCTGTAGGAATGTCATTTGGATGGTATACTTCTACTGTACAAGATTTAATGCTACAGAATGGATATCGGAGAGCCCTTTAAGTATCAATGGAGGAACAATATGTCTATCTACGCCAAGAGTACGGCTGTAGACGGCCATTGTGAAGGTTTGCCTCGTTCTTTGACTAGTTGGCCGAACAATGTTGGCATAGCTTTGGATAGGGTTTACTCTCCGCATTCCCTACCATGATTAGAGGAAGCAAGTGCCATCGATCGACAATCATGATGATGCGGGGTAACACTATTCCTGAATTGGAATCTGGGGTAGACATGATCACGGGCATGATTTTGCGGGGAATTAGCGTCGGCTATAGATATTCATCCCATCATTGCTACTATCCGTACCCCTAGGATTACCGAATAAAGTGTCATCAATTACAAATCCATCAGAAGCTGACCCACGCCATGGTTATCCAAGTCAGGGAACCCGCCGCGAAGAAACGGCAAGTTGGACAGAAAGGTGTCAGGGCATTCCAAACCTTCAATTGGCTCTAGGAACGATAATGCCTGCTGGGTCTGGAAGTCATCTTGAAAAGGGCCTGTACTGTCTATCACGGAAGTATTTGTGAATTCTTCGAGGTCTATGGGGTTTGGTAGTGGGTTTTGCGCAGAGCGACTCGCCTGAACGGTGTCATCGGCTGTCTCGGGGGTGGCTTGTCCTTGGAACCATAGACTTGTGAGCAGCTTGCCGTATCTGGAGGCGATGTGAGATGGGCTTGTGGCCGCATTTTTGAGCATGGAGATAAATTGGCGAACTAGCGTGGTACAAATTTGTTGTTCCTCAGAGCTTAAAGCCCCAACAGTCAACGCTTTGAAGAGGAACACCGAAGCATGTATTTCGTAACTGCAGACTGGTTAGGATGGTTATTTTGTGGTAGCAGTAGGTGGATTAGCCTTACAGGTAGAACCGTACAGGAATATACCTGAGGTGCTTTGTGGGGTTCAACCTCTCCATAAGGTACTTGAGCACGCTTTTAGCTGCATCGATAGCAATATAGATGTGTCTACCATCAGCACTAGCCATGACGCTGTAGGGGAAGTATGAACTCTTTCCGTTATCGCATCCAGCAGGGCTCTTGGGCGTTCGATAAAGAACCGCCTGGAAAGCGAACGCATTGATGTAAAGACGGAGGTACTCGAACTGAAGAAACAGAAGACCGCTTAGGTGAGGAGGTAGATCGACATTGGCCCAGGCCTCTTTCCACATGGCCAGTGCCTTGGAGCTATCATCGAGATACTTGGTGTAGTCGCCCATGAGCATCAGCTGCACAGTGCGAGTTTTTGATGCGTATAGGATATCATGGATATTTCCGAAGATAGTGGTTAGCTCAACTTGAGCCTGGACAAAACTTGCATAATCCACTCCATTTGCCTTTTGGGGTCGTAGATAGGGGTAGTCTTCGATCGTGAACCGAGTGGATAGACCAGGTCCACGACACCAGAATGCCTGTCCCATCTGTATAGAAATCTGACGGTCGGCAAGGTACGTGACTAAGTATGTCAGCTTAGAATAATGGTATGTGAAGATGTTTCTTACAGATCCAAGCCAGTCTGTTACGATGATAATCCAATTTATCCTCATCCTTAGATTCGCCTCGAAACGAGTACCTTTCCAAATGTAACAGATAAGCTTGACGGACTGCCAGTCCAATCAGATTCCATGAAACACTATCCTCTGCAGTCACTTGCACCTGACGAGATGGCCCGTTGCTGGCTGCAGCATCCCTTGCGCATTCCTCGGTACTGATGTGTGGAACCCATTCGGCGAGGAGCAGCAGCCCCTCCACGGAGCCAACATGCCGAACACTGGCAGCACCCAACACAACTCGCAGGAGTAGCTTTTCCATGTACTGCGATATTCTGGCATGCAAGTCTTCCAGGCCCACTCGGTCCTTTGTTGCGATGGTCAACACAGCTGCTAGAAGAAATGTGTCATTTGCCCATGATTGCGTGATATTATCCAAAGAAGACAGATGGGCGGGAACGATTGGTAGATATGGATGGAAGTTCTGGACATAGCTGGTAAAATATTAGTCTGGAGCGGGCGCAACTGGATATATTACATACTATTGAAGTAAAGGCTCCAGCAGTTGAATATCCACGTTGCCATTCTGGATAAGCTCACTAGTAAGAAGAGTCGAGGAATTCCCTGCTGGATGAGTGACGGAAACACCCTGAGAACTACTAGCTTCTCTTGCAGACATCTGATTAATGTCGGCTTGAGACATTGATGTTTTTCTCCTTTCTGCAATCCTCTCAGTCGCAGCCGTCTGTGCAAGAATCTGAAGAGCCTCTAGTGGATTCTGAATACCCCCAAGTCTATGGTCTGCTGCCACGGTCTCTGTATTGGCTGAATCTACAGCTCTGGATTCAATGGTGTGCTCCGAGGAATCGCATTCTCGAAGCTCTTCCTCTCGGTGTTTCTGGGATTTCCGTATCCGGAACCGAGAGTAATCACCCCCGCGTCGTGAAGTGGCAATAACACACCTATGCCCTTCAGAAAAGCACTTGGAGCAAGGATAGTAATTGTATTCGTTGGTGTATTGTCTAAAGCTGTTAACCGACAATTTGTAGCAGGCATTGTGGGATACATACAGATCACATTTCGTTTTCCGCTGCCTGCAGCGAATGCAAGCTCGGTAGAGACGTTCCCCTTTACTTTTCGTCATAGTCAATTTGGCGATTTGATATCAGTGGTTCATGGTGGGATGTCGAAAATTAATGCGGGGGAGAAGTGATTCTGCTGCATCGGCTATAGAAACCCGCCCACGGCTGTAGTTCGGCTATAGACGGCAGCGGCATCTGATTGGTTGAGCGTGGGGTCGTCTTTGTCGTGGTGTTGTTATAAGAACAACACACACCCTGGACGTAAGTCAATTCTTCTATAGATTTAAGCCGCTATCAGCTCTCATTGCTTCCATAAGTCACTACAGAAACACCTCAAAATGGCTACGATGGTTGAATCCGAGGTCTCGACCTCTGTAACCGCCACAGAACAACAACAAAATCTCCCCAGAGACGACATCTATGGCAAATATTACCCCACGGACCCAAGGAATCTCAGTCTGGAGGGTAATTTCGGGCCCATGGACCCCAAGAGAATTGGCTACCTGCAACCGACTTCTAAGGATACCCCGCTGGAAATCATGCGGGAGCGGTTTAACCGTGACGGATATCTTCTGGTAAATATATTCTAGCTACAGTCCATCTATACATTTCTAACACAGTATTGATTCGACATAGGTAAAAGGCCTCCTCCCCAAAGAGCCCGTCCTCAAATGCCGCCGCGAATACTTCGAGTATATGTCCCCATCTGGCCTCCTCAAGCCCGGTACGAACGCAGTCGACGGAATCTTCAGCGAAAAGGACAGTCGCAAGTACCTGCCACCAGGGAATCTCCGCCGACTTTTCGGACTGAAAGATGACGAGGAGTCGGAAAGATACCTAGAGCTCATGATTAGTGCACACGAGGCTCAGTTCTACCTCGACTTCTGTGAGATAGAAGAGCTGCGAGCATTTATCCGACGGTTCGCAGGATGGGAACACATTACCATGTTGCAACGGACGCTGTTGAGAGCATTTGTGCCAGATAGCGAACTAACTCCCGTCCACTTCGATCAAATGTATCTCCGTGCCGGACCGCCTACTAGTCTCACGGCGTGGGTGCCTATTGGGGATATTTCTCTCGAAGGTGGTGGGTTGATGTATCTTGAAGGTTCGACTGATATTGGACAGAAGACGGAGGAGGAGTTTAGTCGAAACTCAAGCAATCTAACTGATGAGGAGCGTGTGTCTGCGTTCAATAAGAATATGAATGACGGTGGATTCTTGAGTCGAGATACGGTTGAGTACAGCCAGAAGGCTGATCGGAAGTGGCTGATTGGGGAGTATGAGGTTGGCGATGTCATCTTCCATAATCCCTGGATGGTCCACGCTAGTTGCAAGAATAAGGATCCCCAAAGACGGATTCGATTGGCAACTGACCTGAGATTTGTGGACTCTACTAAGCCATATGATAAGGTGAGCTCTTTCTTGGCCGAGCGTACGTAACGTTGCTAATCTTTGGCTCTAGCGCTGGATGAAGGTCTTTCGACCACTAGATGGGCTTTGATGTTGTCCAGACTCCATTGAGGGTGCACAGTGTGTACTGTTGGAATATCTGTCAAATAGTTGTAACATGAATGGTATCATTTTCCACATCCAGTTAACATTCAGTAGAACCTATGATGACAATCGATGGTGTCGTGATATCGATAAGTTTAGTAGAATCCAAGGCCACGACAACAGATGTTCCACACAAGTGAGACATAACGACATGATCGACCTTTCGAATCCTCCAGGATAGGGGTCGATCTAGGGAAAGGCCAAAATGTAGTCCGGGATTATCCCTACGCCAACGTCAGCTGACTTGGGCTTCAATATTTGGTATCCATCGCAGCGTTCACCTAATCAGCATTTAACCCTAAATCAACTCTCGCACTATATTTGGGGATGCATCCTATGCTAAGATATTTAGCCTGGCTAAGTATAGGAAGATACTCATAGAAGCTTGGTTCATTAATCCAACTCGTAGGAAAGGAGAGCAACATGCTGCCAGGGTATCTCAAAGTGATCAGGCCATGCTCCACAGACCACCAAAAGCACCTCGGCATGGTATTCTGCCACTGGTGGAGTCCATGAGTAACAAATTATCTTCGGTCATAATTCAAAGCGTTTAGATGTTGGTCCCAACCCCGGTATATAGTGTTACCAACACCGTTATAGTCACATCATACCGTAGCATAGAATTCGCATTCGGTCTAGTTCTTTTGCTCCCTCAGCAGGACTCACGGCTGATAGGTAAACTAACGAGTTGCCTAATTACACAGTTAATGGTATGATGAGGGAGCAGATAACTGCCAACAGCCGCAGCCTCTCTCAGGCGCTCATAGGCACTTCATGTTACGCATGAGGCGTCTGTATTTCTTGATAGTCTTCCGCGGGCTGCGCTTGTAATATGGCAAGCCATAAAGATCCTTGTGAGAGGATGTATTGTTGGGCTATCCTTGAAAGATGAGGACATTTGTGTTCCAGTTTCATCAGGGTCCTGTGAAGACAGGCACGTTCAATGGCGTTGTCTTTTCTGAAAGTGAAGTAATCAGGTTAGTAAACGTAAGCTTATGCTGGTGACTCAAGTTCGATAGTTGCTGTACCAGCTACGTACATTAATTTAGATCCGTTGATGGATTTTGAGACATCTACAATTTGCTGGTATGCATACCTGAGTAACATCTATTGCATGTTTATGTCGCTGTATACTTCTGACACGCCGAAAGCAGAACTTAATCTATTCACCTGGCAACAATTTGAATTCATAGATGATACCCGGTTACCCTAGTCGCATATATGGCATGAAAATCTGGAACAGCTTAAAGACCCCTGACCTTGGGGGTTTCTACGCCACCAACATATGTACAACATACCTGAGATGTTGCCAAGAATAAGCCTGTGTATATCAGTCCATCCACTTCGTAGATAACATGCTGCTATTGTTTCGTCTGTGTGGAACCCTGCCCTGCAACTGTGGAGCCCATCGGGGAACCTATTAGCCATGCAGACGCGCTTTCTTTACATTGGAGCTTGATTAGAAGATGAATAGAATATCTGCCAATTGAAGAATGTATTTCCAGGGAGCTCTGTCGTACCTAGGCAGTACACTCCCATTCTCTATCGTTCTGTGGTGGCTTAGGGCCTATCGGACGAGATGTGACTAGGATAGGGCGATATACTTGGGCAAACTAATTGATTGAATAACATGCCAGTCAGCCACAGTCGACAAATATAATATTCTGCCACAATTCTAGAGATTTCTGACATTGGGTGAAAGTAAAATCGATACGACACGTTCGTGGACGTTGATTGCGGGTGTTTCATTTTCAGCCCCCATGGGCGACAGGGCACCGTGTACCATACTCAGCCATGAGGTTACGCTTCCTTGGCCCGGTTGTGATGAAGTTCTGCCTGCGTTAATCACGAAGGGACTATGCCATTTTTGATATGGGACGCTGATAGCGAGTGTTGGGAACACACGATTACCCAGTCTTCTGTCGAACGTAAATGCCGCGTAGAACCGGACAGAAGAGTATTCCGTGGCAATCGATAATACATCCATTGACACTACATAAGCTTGTACGACCAGTAGGTTCACTTACGCAAGTCAATAACGTTCTAGGGTGTTGTATAAGCTTTCGGGTCGCAAGGTCAAAATTAGCGTAGCTGACCGTCAATCCTGAGATCAATGCAAGGTTCTTTCCCGCTGCGTCCACTCTACGTGGATAAACGATATGCTAGCTGAAGTGGTCACGTTATACGAATGTAACCTAATTTTACCATGGTTTATTATAAATCGTACCACCACTTGTGGTTAATGTACATGCCCCCGAGCCCTATTCGAGGGATCTACGACGTCACGATGCAAGGGAGCTGACAGATTGCTGAGCCGCAGGAATGCCAAGCATGTGTATCTCGTGTTCCCTTATAACATCAGAGTCCTCCCAAAGTATTGGATGTGCATTTGTGTAACGTGATACATATATACCTTGCCATGTATGCTTATGCCTTGGATATTGGCATCCTCAACTGCGACATAGAAATGGCTAGATCGGGCGTTTCATGCAGCTTCATGCGAGCTACCCTTTCTAGTCAACGTGTATGAGCTCAAGACCCTTTCTTGGGTTAGTCTGGCTCGTAATTTTGAGTGACTCGTATACGTCGGGCCCTTAATTTGGCTGAATGTTACTGGTTCTATGTTGGTTTACTATTGCCGGGCATCTATGTCTCAGCCACCAGGGTCAAAGATGGATCTCAATTGGATAGGATTACGTATAGTATGAGAAGCCACATGAGGGAATTTCCAGATAGGCTTCAGGTTCAAGGGTATGAGTGTTGTAGACGGATCAGTATGGGGAGGAAAGAACATAAATATGTGGGAGCCATCCTGCTTCTTGGAAATCTAGTCAGAGCAATCTAGCGCAGTTTTACGAGAATACCTCAAAGCTAAAAGTCCAAAAGCTTCATCCAAATTTTCTCTAGTTCAAAATGATCAAATCCATTGCCTTTATTACACTTCTATTCTCCACAGCAATCGCTGTCCCAACCCCAACCGAGCTCCTACCTCGGGCCTGCACCACTCTAGCCCCCGCTGTCATCAATACTCTCGACGCCGCAAATCCCAACACCCCTTACTCTGGTCAGCAGTTTACCCTCGAGCGCAGCGGTTCTCCCCTGGTCGACAACAAGATCTCCGTGCTGACCTTCAGCAACATCCCCGCTGGCGCCACCGGCTGTCGCCTCGAAATCGAGCTTCCTCCCCTGAGCGACGGTCAAATCGCTCCCAGCGACACCCAAGCAGATATCTGGTCTGCCGACCCAGGAGACGGCAGTTCAGTCCCCACTTACAATCATCCACCACACAAAAGAGAAATGGTCGCGACCTACATCTTCCCCAAGGGACCCACCACGAAGTCGACCCACACTGTATTGGCTTCTAACACTTGCTCAACCACGATGAGATGGTTGGTGCAGTTGAGTGAATGGCAGAGCTCGACTGGAAGCGTCAACTTCCAGAACTCTGTTGGTAATGGCGCCGATATCGGTTTTATGTTGGTCTACAACTGCTAAACTATGGTGGTTGGTGGTCCCATTGTGTGACCCCTAGGGTGTAGGTACTTTTGTTCCCCGGTGCTGCTCACTGAGCCCCTGCTTTTCTCTTGTATACGGCCGTTCTATACGCTTTCTTTCGTCTACTTGTGTGCTTTTGTTTGGTTGACAATAGTAAGCGCTTGCTGTTTGTTAGAGTCACTCATTTAGCTTGACAATCTAGTTTCTGATCCCTCAGGCTAGTTTGAAGCATTGATAATAACCTATATAGTGGTTTAGAAGACGTAGCGAGACATAAATCCGTAGTGAAAATGATATATCTCTAATGTATTTCCGTGGATGTGTTCAATCAATAGCGGCGCGTGGTGGTCCGCCTGTGTGTTATTGGCTTTGTCTACTTGGGAACTATTTGCCTGGTGGGCGTGTTCATGTACATTCGTGTTTCATAATTTAGAAGGCAGGGAGCTCAAATATATAAATCTCCTCACTTTAACATACTAAAATTGGAGATTAGTTGCGTTAAATCAAATGGCCCCATTGGACAAACAAAACGGCTAATATATCTACCGATGCCATTCAAAACGTGAATCTTAGGACAACCGAAGCACATGCTATCAATGATCATTATAGATAAAACGGCGATCTGTAATCATGCACTAAGCAGCCACGGGTAAAGATGAACCAATGTCAGTGCGTTGCATGAAGCAGGAAACCGTGAAGGCGATGTCGCCCCATCCGCTCTGATGGATGCTAAAGTACACCTGGCCAGTACTTATCTATGGCCTATAAGGACTTTGTACTGTGATAAGGAGAACCCTTTTTAACATAAGCCACGCCAAGCATCTGCACTAAAACCATCGCCAAGACTGCAGCTTCTCTGGAAACTTCCTCACCCTGTCCGTCTAAGGACAACCTCACTTAGCTCTAACATATATAATCATGGCAACCTGGAAGATTGAACCCTGTTTCGTCGGTGATGCCGCCGCTCTGGCGCGGAACAACATGGCCGCCTTCTGGGAGGATCCGAACTGGGTTATTCTGTGGCCGAGAGACATGACACAGGAGTTTATCATCGAGCAATCCGCAAAACGTCAGGCGCGCAATCTTCTGCGCGATCGCGAGAAGGTACGACACCAGAAGGCTATAGACCCCGTTACGGGTGCTGTGGTTGGTTATGCGCGCTGGATACTTCCGTCCGGTCACTGCATCGCAGAGGACGGCAGTCCAGCGTGGGCCGAAGCACAGGTGTCGGATGTTAATGAAGTTGAGAAAAAGCAGTACCAGGAGCTGGCTGAGTCGGCTTGGTGGAGTCCGAGGGAGGATATGAATAGCCTTGACGATAAGAACCACGTTGTTATGGACCGCATCCTAGCGGAGAAACCGTATATCAGTAAGTGTGCATCGATGGCCTTTGGCAATAAAGGTAAATACCTAATTCATGGGTAGAGCTCGACTATCTGGCTGTTCACCCAGAGAACAAGGGAAAGGGGATCGGCACGGCACTTGTTGCAAGCGGGATCAAGTATGCTGAAAAGGTCGGGGTCCCCATTTTTACCATGGCTTTCAAAGCAGGGCGCGGAATTTACGCGAGACTTGGATTTCAAGAGGTCGATAGAGTTATTCAGGATGATTCGATGTATGGTGGGCCTGGTGAATATGCAGCGTACTTCATGATATACGATGTCCAAAGGAATGTGTGAGCTGTGGTTCAACGATTATACCTTGTCACTGAATGATTGCCTCAGCTTCTGATTTAGTATTTCTGTTTTCATGCAATGCCTGGATATATAGTGGATATGACTTATGAAAGACAAAATCTCAGTACACTATAGAGGCTGTGCTAGGCTAACTGAGACAAATCCACTACTATCGTCCATTAATTAGTGCAGAATAACGGACTAATTGACCATTTGACTATTAAATAAAAGCCTGACAGCCTTGAGATATGTGGACGAGCAGTATTTAGTCGTCCATGCAACATACACAGTATCACTCGGGCTTGTTGGTTCCCTCGAAGAAGTTTCATCAGCTGTTATACGAGCTCTCTCGTATGAGCTAAAAGTGGTCCCATGGGCTGAGATCTGGTTAAGCACGCCGGAGCGGGCGACCCCCATCTGTCAATTGCTTAGTTGGCATGTTCGGTGGTTGCCTAGTATCCCCATTAGTGTGCTCTCAGGCGTATAGAAATACGGCAGAAGTTAAAGCCTAGCCACTTCCGGCTTGAGTGGAGCTGTGTACGTCCACGGGTGGACCTCAGTCCTGTAAACCACTATCAAGCTTGAATCATGATGTCTACGGAGTCGAGTTATACGCGGACATTCTTGGTGGTGACAGGATGATTCTGGATAATTTGGACACTGGAAAATCGGGGCCTGTAGATGAGTACTTAGGGAGAAGACCGTAATGCGAACGCAACATCCAAGACTCCACATCCTAAAATAGTTAGCATATAACTATTCACAATAAATGCCCCCTGCTAGGACTCTCCCGAAGTTACTCGTCTTCTAAGTCAAGACAGGGGGCATCGGTAAAATAACAATTAAACTTGATACGCAATATTGCACCTCCGGCGCGGGCGCCATTATAAAATTAGGGAAAGCATATCTTAAGACACAATGCAGCCGTTCACGGATGACCCCCTTCGTAAAGCCATCAGCGATCAAGTTTTTCCAGGCGGGTAAATGACATTACAAAGCGCATATTTCGTTGTGGAAGCTTCGCCTGTGTCTCATCCTGCGACCGGCTGTACAGGGACTTTCCAGAGATATTCACAACCATGAATATTGCCCGAACCCGCTTGAACCTAGGTCATCAATACGTCCAGCGACTTTTGCTAATTACCTGAACTATAAAGGTGATTCCAGCACCGTTCGCTATTGGCTTCCACGACTCCGTAAGCGACTTGAGAAGTGACTTATTGACCGCGAGGGATCATCTTATGGTTGGGATTTCCATATTATCGAGGAACCAAACCATGAGGTAATATATTGGATACTCTATGATAGCTATCGGACTTTGTACCAGCGTGTGTTGGCTAGCATCCTCTGGAAGCCTGAAGGACATTCAGGGAGGAACCGCACTAGGAACGCTGATCGCTGCGCCCTCTTCAAAGTTCAAGCGGCATAGTTCCGTTAAGGTCCAAAATAGCCCTGAAGATCGTACTAGTAAATCACACTATGTAGCCCTCATCTAGTAGATACTGCCCAATATTGGTTCTAGAAGACAACCGTTTCCCGTGTTTTAACCAGCGCTATAGATGCCTAGCGGGACTCCACTTGGGATCATCGGCGGATAATTGAGAAAGACAGGCGGCTAAAGAGCCTGGCATAAATGCCGAGTTTTAACATACGAGTTAAACTTATGCCACAACAAAAGGGCCTGAAAAGGGTAAGAATAGTATTGTATACTTGGTAGTGCAGTATACCCGCCTATCCATCTGAAAGTACTACCTATGCATCTTGATTTCAATACAATGGCATGAGAATTGCATAACCGGGCGGTTATATTAAAGCCTGCTATATGACTTCAGTGTGGACCCGATCATATCCCGCCGTGACTCCACATTCCAGGAATGCTTTCCTTGCCCTACATACTATTCATTTCTCACGTTTCAATACCTAAGACATGCGACGCATATTGACCGGGCATGTTTTTCATAAAACCCCATACATTAATATGTCAAAGGCAATATAGTGTTCGTCGGGGTCTCCCGGGCCATGAGATCGATGGCATGAGGGAGCGGTGATGGAGAAAAATGGGGTAATGATCGTCAGAGAATGAGGGACTCTGAAACAAGTTTATATAGCACCAGAATTAGCTACCAATCGGACGGTAGTGATCAGAAACAGAGGGCCACTGAGGCAATATGCTGAAAGATCGTGATGTTAACCTGCTTCTTGGGGTAAAACATGTCTCGCCCAAAATAGCAGGCTCAAGGTATATAATGAGGCCAGTTCACGTCTTTCATCGAGGTCACTCATTCAACAAACTCCAATCCAATCTACCTGCAAAGCTTTTGCTGCCTTCTTTCTCAAGTCCACCACCGTCACAATGAAGTTCTCCATTGCTGCTGTTGCCGGTCTCCTCAGCGCCGTTAGCGCTGCTTCTCTCCCCGCTGCCTTTACCCTCGTTGCTGAGGGTGGCCTCACCGTCTTGACCGACGGAGGTACGTTACTATCGTCTTGTCAGCATATCTCATGATTCGCTAACACATTGCAGAGTACCTCTACTACGGCGGCAATGGCACCGACGCCAGCAAGGACATTGCCATCTGTAAGCCCCCAATCGCAGCACATCGACATCACCAATAGTTGACTAACCTCCTCGTCTAGTCCACGCCACCCCCGACACCGGCGCTGTCTCCTACACTGCCAAAGACCAGACACCTACCGGCTGGCAGAACCTATACGTCGTGGAGAAGGATACCGCTCCCGTCGGCCTCACTCGTCCTCACTCCGCTGCTGTCCCCGAGGGCGCTAGCACCACCGACTTCAGCGTCAACGAGGAGGGTCTCTTTGCCCACGGCGGTAACGCTTACTTTGCCGTTGAGGGCTACGGCGACAACCCCGTCAAGACCGTCTACTGGTACGGTCGCCACAGCTCCACTTACCGCGCTGCCAACCTCTACGTTAAGGAGTGCACCGACTGCTAAACGGTTCGTCTGGCATGGTGTCCGTCGTGAGCCTCCACTAGCCCGACTTAGTCTTGTCGGTTCGTGTTGATTCAGTGATTGTATTGCGAATGCTGTGTTCGAACCTTTTATTGTACTTAATACATGAGTATCTGTTTGATACAAATAAAAATCTATTCTCTCCTTTGCATTTTCAAACGGGACATAACTAGACTACTGTACCTTAGTGGACTGTAGTTTGCAACAATAAGCTTGTAAATTATTGAGCGAGGTTTTGTGCTGTAAGGAGGACGTACGCCTCATGGTAACCGATGTCGTGCATTGTGCTTGTGTTGGAGTGCACTCGAGCTGCCCGAAGTGCTTACGATCTATCTGATACTATCATCATTGGCGAGGCATGGTGAGAATCTAGGACATCATATATCTCCAGGTATGTATTGAGACATACATGGCATGTTCAAGATGCCTATCATTTGTGGTCGCTCTTTGGGCGGAAATATTCTGAAGAACTTAGGTTTCGTGGAAATGGAACGGAGATATGTTGTATCATGTAGTAGTTTAACATGATATTCAGGGTAGCGATCATATATATTGAAACCAGCGTGGCGAAAATATATATAAACGTGTGGGCACAGTATTTGGATACAATGTTACCTTGTGAACACAATATAGGACGAAGCGCTAAAACAGGACATCTAACTATCGCCCAGTAAATCCACTGCACCGCAATCTCAATACAAATTCCCTGACAACTCCCTACGATGGACCTTTTGGCAACCGGAAAAACAAAGTCTTGGCAAAAAGAAGGTATCCACAGATCGACCCCGAAGATGCGGGAACGGAATGAAAAACTGCAAAAAGTAATGACCAGACTGGGGCTCGATCCCAGGACCTTATCGGTGTTAACGATACGTGATAACCAACTACACCATCCGGCCAATTATATATTAGGCCCTTTGCTATTTTAGTAAATAAGAAATGGTATGTATCCAAGCCCAGTTCCACCCCGCCGATCCAGGTTCTGGAAACATTCATTGGGTATAGGAGTATGCATGGCACGTGTCTCGCTCTTGGTTGGTTTCTATAATCCGTGTACTATTGATATATTATAAAATGTGTACTTTGTGGCGTGTGATCTCAGAGAGAGACATGCTCTGTTATAGGGGTTAACTAATACATAAATGTGGATGCCGTGATAATACTGGCTAGAAGGATTTTACCTTAGGACCTTTCAGACTATAAGTTGGTATTTGATAGTGTCTCGATAACCTTTGGATTATATTCCAGTGCATATACAGAAATACCATTACTCATGAGGAAAAGAAGAGTGAGAGAAAATAACGGTCTATATCCCTACCACGAACATCAGGCGCCGGCATATCCTAAAAACCATCTGCCATGTCTTCCATAACGTATCATACATAGTCGCTTATGATGGTTTCAGAGAAAAGGGAAGAAAAGAGAATGCGGTTTGTTACATCGCTCTATGATTCACTTAAAAGGACTTCAACTATCCTCTCATTTCCCGGCCTAAGATAAGGGACTTATATAGATGGGTTATAATTCCTTTAGGACCACCTAATACCCAGAACGGAAATCATGCTAAAGGGTTGAAACATCAGAATAATATTGGCCCCAGACTAAATCTTTGAACGACTGAAATGAACAGGGCTACAACGGTCTTAACATCCGGTCTAGACCGTGCACAGTGATCTATTACTATCCTACACTTTAGCACTTGGCAATTGTGGTTGGTGGAGTTACTTCACTCTAGGTGATACAACTATCGACCCCATTGGTTTGCGACCATAGTTTATTCTTCATTGCTATAGGTGCATTAAGGCTCGAGCATAGCATGGTCATTCCATACTTTCAGATCATGAGTTTCTCAACTCTTGAATGAGACCATGAAGAGTAGAACTGGACAAATATTCACCTTCGCCATTGACCATGGACCTCGTCCTGGGCCAGCAACAGAGAAAACAAAATTACTGAACATATAAGTACCAGCACTAGCAATAACATCAACACACAGACCCCATTAGTGGAGATATTCCAGGACCAACTCCCACTCGGCTACAGAGTCGAACCTGCAAGTACCAGTCACAATGCATGAGCACTCTACACAGCCACAATCTATGGTCTAGCGCAGGGTTAATTCCGGGAGTACCGAGCTTCGGCAATGCAATTCGTGCAGAAAGTGGAGGACTGGAAGCGGTAGTGCTCCGCCGCCAAGAATCTGGGCAGGGTTAGTCTGCGTCCGGAGATTGCTGGTTTCCGCAACTTGAAGATTACTCCCAAGAGTTGGCATTGTGAATGTCAGTCCTTGATTGGAGGAATACGTTTGAATTGGTCCTTGATATTGGATTGGGTGGCTTCAGGTTGAGACAGGATGGTTTCTAAATGACTCTCTATCAGGTTTTCTTTCTTGCCGCCGGCGAATTGCCAGGATGGGCTTAGACTTAATGAATGAGGGCGAGATGGGTATGGCTATATAAAGCTCGGGGTTCTTCAGATGAGCTTTGTTAGTCTTCTCAGAGATCCAAAACAAAGCAATCAGGTGTAGTCAGCCATGTTCTCTCGGATTGCTCTTCTTCCCGCCTTCCTCCCCGTGGCTTTGGCCTGTCTGGGCTACGAGGGAGGTGTTCCTACACCAACAGCTCATTACTCCAACAGTGCAGTGATTGAGATCGCAGCCGGCGAGGTCTTCGACGCCGGATGGGCCAAGTACGACCGCGGGTCTGGTGCCTGCGGCGGCCAAACAGAGGGAGACTGGAAAGATGCCGTCTTCTACCTCCATTCCGGCGCTACTCTGAAGAACGTCATCATCGGTGCCGACCAAGCCGAAGGTGTTCACTGCGATGGGCATTGTACCCTTGAATATGTCTGGTTCGAGGATGTCTGTGAGGACGCTATCAGTATCGTATGTTTTAGCCCTCCCCTACGTTTTCCATTTCCCCTCTAACAATACACCCAGAAAAACGACAAAGAAGGAGAAGAAACCTGGATTATCGGCGGTGGAGCCTACCACGCCGACGACAAGATCGTCCAGCACAATGGCTGCGGTACTGTGAACGTAAGACTTTCTCACCCTTACATTACCCTAGTGAAACCAAACTAACAATCAAAGATCATCAACTTCTACGCCGAAGACTACGGCAAAGTCTACCGGTCCTGCGGAAACTGCTCCAGCCAGTGCAAGCGCAACGTCTATGTCGAGGGTACCACTGCCCGCGATGGTGGTGAGGTTGTTGGTATCAACCAGAGCTTTGGAGACACTGCTACTCTGGTCAATGTCTGCACTGATGCTGATCATCCTTGTGTTTTGTATGACGGGTGTGAGGGTGATTGTGAGCCGAGCAAGGTTGGATACTGCTCTGGTTAAAGGGTTTGTTGTTAAGAGAGTTGGAATAGGTTGTTATTCAGGGATGGGTGTGAGGTGTACATATGTTAAAGGAGATCACTGAAAGCTGAACATATGCTATTATTTATTATGGGCCTTTCTATCATCTTCGTTGTGGGCATGTAGCACCGTAAAAAGGGAGAAAATGACTTTCTGGGCAATTTAATACCTAAGTTCATATCCTTAATCTCTATTATCATATAATCCAATTACATTTGACACATTAATCCCCCTCTTCAACGTCTAGACTGAGGAGATGGGTAATCGTACCAAGGTTACTAATATATCCTGTTGCGATGCTCTATACTCACATGCTGGTACATCACTAACGGATAATTGAAATTAGTAGGCCAGCGCATGGTAAATGTATAAGCTCATAAGCGTACCTTAGCCTCGGAGTAGCACTTCTGCTAGTGATGTTCATTATATGCCACTGCTTGGCGTCCGCTAAAGATAGGGGTAGGTGACAATATCACATCACAGTTTAGATACTCATTGAGCGGTAAATCAGCTTCAGCCTTCTACTTGGTGTTTTACCTCAACAATGACTGGATATTCTCCTAGCAGGTCAGCGGGCTGACATGTGCAATCATCAACTGCTCAATGATCGCAAATCAGCTGAAGGCTGAACTCCGTACTAATGGGTTATGATATCCGGGTGTGGGACTTGACATGCATGTTGAATCTAACAGAACTTGCTTTAGGTGTGCTAAGATGCTGCGTTTAGAGTACCTCAGTACGACAGGCGATCGGGGGATTTGCCACTAGTCAAGAGTGACTATGTTACGATAAGGTTAAAGGACTGGGGAGGTCATATGTAGTCATTTATTGACTAATCTTCATGTCCAAAGAAATAATGTTGCATGCAGACAATTCAATCCATACTACTGTTCATCCACGTAAACCCAATGATAGGCTGTTCCGAAAGTTTTCAAAACAATATTAAAAATACGTAAATCAAGTCTAGCCTTGCAAAGACGGCGAGGAGCATCGTGTCATCCCAAATCGGCATGATACTCATCCCGGAAAACCAGGGCTACGGGTTCGTAAACAGTTTCCGGAGTTCTTCCTATCTCGAGCTCTGTGGGCTCTGTGGGCTTTGAAGTGGGTTCCTTCAGGCCTCTAGCCAATTCATATCCTCGAGCGTATATTTGCAACAGCATCCGTATGCCTTGAAACATACGTACCTCTCCATTGGCATAGTATTCGGCAGAGTACTTGTGATAATGACAGGTAAGCTTTGTGACCCAAGCATAAACCAACAGGGTATTCCTACCTCTCCCTGTTCGTTGATATGGAAGTAATAGTACTGTAGGCTGTTTGTATAGAGGCCCCAGATTGCCCTATCCCTATCAGCGATCTGCCGACGATGATAAACCAACACTGTTGTCATTAGCCGGTAATGAAAAGTACATGGACAGAGGCTGGGTAAGCATACTCATGGCTGCAAGTACCGTCATTGGATGGAATTCCTCTTCGCGCCTTTGGTGGCAGATTATTAGGTTCAGGTCCCAGTTTCTTTTGTAGCCGTACCACAGTACATAGTTAGTCTGGCACTGCAGTCGATATTGGTTTCCCCCCATGGTAAATTCAGTGTGGACGATTTGATTGGACTCCCAAAGGGTCATCCTTAGGAATTGTCGTGCCCGATTTGTGCCTAAGGCGTCAACGAGCCGTCGTGCTGCCTGGCGCTGAACGATATTGACTGTGAACGGCATCCTAGCAGTGACATATCGTACAAATTCATCCCCTTTTGGGAGGTTGATCCCTCGAGAAGGCATTTCGTCTGCGGCGTTTCTTAGTATTGGAGGTTTATTATGTCGTAATTGGAAGTCACTCGACTCACCTGCTTCGCGAATGAGGATTGGAAATGGCTGTACTCCCAACTGCCAGGGTCCTCGATCGTGAACTCCATAAAACACATGGCGTAACCCAAGGCTCCGCAGGAAAAAGTTTATGATTCTTGTCGATTCTGCTGGAGACGTAATCTCCACGGCCGGTGTTGCATCCCTTAGTTGAAATAGTGTTAAGTGCGGACGGGCGTCCTTCAAAAGCTCTCCGACAGGGGCACGGACTCTGGTAGGGAAGACCTCATGCAGGTTGTCAAACGTGCGTTCATACACACGGTAACCCAACACATAAATTCTGTGGGCAACCTTTCGAGGACCACTGAAAATTCTTTTTGTACGCTCACGGATGTTTCTAAGCCGCGGATTGTGGTTCTGGCCTGGGCCGTCGCTCATGGTTCTTACGGTGACAGCAGATCAGGACTGATTCCTGATCCCTCGTTGTTCGAGTTCCCGTCCTTGAGAGTAGTTCCCTTGCTCTCGCGAATGTCCACGACAGAGAGTCTGGACGGTATGTCGATTGAGACGTAAGGCCTGATAGTTGGAGAGTGCAAGATGTTGAATAAATCTAAAGATGATGAAGTGAATGGGTAGTGATATCAGTAATAGTAGTAGTTGATGCTATGATAGTAGTTGTTGTGGCTATGATAGTTGTAGTTGTTGCTGCTGTGTAGCACTGAGTGAACTCAGCTGGATCGGCTGAACGACATGTCCTCTTTCTCAAAGTAATTTCTTCCGCTCTGTGTGGCTCCTTCCGAATTCATGTGCCCTTCGACTGAGGAGATAGGTATCTATGCCTTAGTCATTCAGCTGCTCACTCACGTTTCGACCTTTGGTTACAACAGCAGTATTGATATCGGCCTAGAGTGGCTCTATGTACATTACGGATGGACCGTAAATTATCAGAAATACTTGTGCTCGGACCTACAGTAGCTATTGCACGTCTATTGTTAAAATTGTATTCAACTGTGATAACACTTGGAATTGACATTACACCACACTGAAGAAAGGTGTGAGGGACCACTAGTTGAAGAAGTCACGACTCCAATGGAACAATAAATCGGACAATAGTTCTTACCTTTGACATGTCCACGGGTACCATCGCTCATATGTGAGTTATAGGTAATGTCTCATGGAGTAGTCGCACCTTCCGTTGGAGGCTCACTATCTGTACACACATCTCCATCAACTGAGTGCAATATACTGACATCTGACATTTCGACAGTCAACCGGTCAATTGGTGATCTTTCACTACCCTCAGTATCGCAAAGATCGCTCCTGACATCCTCAAGTGTATCCTCATCTTCAACCTGTATTGAGGCTAGGCGGATTGCCAGGAGCATCAGTACCTGCAAATGAGCTGCGACATGTCGGGCGACCATGTCGGCCGTCTCTGTGTGGGCTGGGGCTGTAAAAAGCTCCGGATCTTCATCTCAGCAGAGCTACTAGAGGAGCTGTCGATAGAGCTATGAGGCACGGCATGGCGGTTTTCGAGATTCGTTCTCGCGCTTTTGCTATTCTCCTCCCTTGACGGTTCCAGAGTACGCTTCGCGCAATAGTGGGGAGAAGGTCGTATTTGCTGCGTTTCGAAGCTGTTTCCTGCCACTCTGTAGCCGCATAATGGACAAGCATCTCGGGGTCGTGGGAGTATTGTCTTACTCAACCGCGATATGGCATTAAGCTGATCCGTAGTCCACTCTGGAGAATGGGCCTCCCTGGTATGGGTTGATAAAGCGGCTGGGCTACTGAAGACATCGTTGCGCTCGTCGCATATAGCGCAAACCCACCACAGATAGCTACTATATATCTCACGATGCCAACGCCGACTATGGCCCACCATATGGTGTAGCCAGTCATGGAAAGTCAAAAAGGTTGGGTATCCTTCGTAACACTCCTCCGATATGCACATATAAGGTTTCAGGTCACGGTCTACAGATTTCGTAGTATTGGTTAGGAAAAATTGGTGGCAGAGATCCTCTGGAATGTGTGTCTCTTACCACCAATCTCCTCCACACATGGTCTTTTTATTCAGGGGCTCCGAGCACCACTCACAGGAAACGATGCTCGTGCCGTCGACTCTTGGTGGGGGCGGATATTCAGTTCGCTCAAGATGGATGGTGCAGGCTTAGTTTCTCTCAGTGATAGTTGATGAATCTGACAGAACCGTTCTCTGTTGACCAGCAAAGGTCGATGATAGGTCAGATTGGGACATGGCCTGTACTCCACGCATCAGAGCTCTCTCTTGCCCGGGTTCAGATGACACAAAATGACGCACCTCTATCTCACCCTCAATCGGTGCAGTGCTCGCGCGTTCCAACCTTGCTACTCTTCGTCCATGGTCATCACACAGGACGTGTTCCTATCTCGCGGGCTCTGGAGTGTCTGCTGGTGAGAGCTCGTATTTGTCATGGTAGCATATCGCTCAGTCATCGACTCGCTCAGGCGATGCTGGAGTTCCCGATGGGCTTAGGGATACAAGGTTCGAATGCATCGCGAGGCCAGCTCCATAAAGCTCTCTAACTGCGGATCGCCACCATATGTTGGGACTCGAGGAGTGAGACTTCCAAATACGGCACTTCGTATATCATCTCCGAAATGATCAAGCTGACGAGGGCTCCGTGGACTGCCTCGCAAGCTTCAATACCTGTAGAACTAAGTCTCATCTGGTTGTTGTCGAGCTTGGTCTCCATAGAATTCCTAGGATTCCACCCAGCAATATCAGATATATCTACTGATACTAGTGTTAGTATTTGTCCTCTCTGCTCTCGAATTGTGAACGTGTGGCTTACGACGGATTAGTGCTCGTTTTAGATTTTCTAAATTTCGAGCAATGAGGTCACGGATATCCGGCCTCTTTCTTAGTCGCCAGTCCAGACATTGACTTGGCCGGGCGAATACATAGAATCCGCGTATCCATGTTTGCAAGGCCTTGTGAGCTTTCTAAAAATATCAACGGGGATATCAAACCTGGCCAGCGGTCCAAATCCCGTGCTACTTGAGCTTCCGCGAGATATTAACCATCTTCAACATTATCTCTGGATCGTGACGGGATGCAATCAGTTCATCAAGAGGACTTTTCCAAGAGCCTGCAGCTTGCCACGATTTCAGTGGTCGGGGGAAGAGGAGAGAGAGAAACACAGCGAAGAAGAAAGAAGGGCGCGGAGGGCTCAGATGGTTACATACGAAAGAGATAACAATTGACGTTAAAGACTTCCCATTATAATACACAGTAATGCCATCGACAGTAACAACAGTCCAATTTCAAATATACCAACCTATTCATAGTCTTGAAGGAATCCAAATATACTTACACTCTCTGCCAGTTCCGAATCATACTCACAGATATCCATCCGAGCATTGCCCCGATGGACTTCAAGGCTGCGAGTAAACTCCATCCAAGCCTCATCAGACATGATAGGCGCCGTACAATAAGGCTCCGCGCCAGTTGCATTCAACAAATCCCCAAGCCGCGGCAAGATTGAATTCATCGCTTGCATCTCCATATTAAACTGCGTTTCAGTATCCAGAGCCAGATTCTCCACAAACCACCCAGAATGGCGAAGCACAACACCAGTTTCATAAAGATCGAGTAATTCTGACGGGACACCAGCATCCAAAGCCGCCTCGTATGCCAGTCGATGACCAACAGCCTCAACGAGCGTCTGGCATCGGGGGAGTATACGGGTATTGAATTCCGCCTTTCTATACGCGCCTGCGAGCGAGTTTACGATGTCACGAGCATGTTGGAACAGACCGGTTTCGAATACGGCTAGGAGGGAGAATGGATAACGGGGTGGTGGCATCCTATATCGTCCTAGTATTAACTCGGAGGCAAGCCCTGTAACACGTTAGCTATCAACCCATCCTGTTGTTCAAAGTGATATGCACTTATGCAAAGAGCCAGGGTATCTCCCTCGGCGATCGAGTTCCCACGGGCTTCAATCTGGTTATCGATGATGTTGTTATACGCGAACAGACCCTGCGGACCACAGCGTTCGGCTAGTTGATGCAGGCTTTCTTGCGTAGCGCGAGTAAGAACGGCTTTGAAAGCGGCTGCGATACCCTGACGCACGATATATGGGATTCTCGGGTCCATGTACTGCTTGATGCTCTCCTGAGCATAAGGGTCGAAGACAGCGATCTGAGCTAATGTATGAAGAATCGGGCGTTGTTGTGTCCGGAACGATATAATCGGTCGGGGATGATTACTGGGTCCCCATATATATCGACGGAAACTGTATTTCCCCGCTACGAAGACGGATCGTTTCAACGCCGATATGAGAACCGTGGATAGAGATAGTGTGCCAATGTAGACGCGATGGATGGCGGATCGGAAGCTCTTTCGTGGGTCTGTTGGTGGCTCGAGCGATCCGAGAAGGGCTGAGTGGGGGAGTCGGACGTGCTTGAAGGATGTGATACAGTGGTCGAGGGGTTTGGATCCCGCTCGTCCAGGGAGGACTCTGGAGTTTGATAAGAGGGGTTAGATCATGGATCCTGGATGGATTCGGAAGGTTTTTACCTCGCGTATACGCCTGTACTCATTTCATGACCATCATTTAGCCAGACGAAAAATGGTCTAACTCCACGATCTTCGTCATCGACTATCAGTCTGGCGATGACAATCCCGACGCGGGGAAAGCCTGGTATAGGGGATGTTGCTGGCATAAACCTAAAAGGTCAGATACTGTCATCACTAGTAAGGAAAGGGATAAGGGATCGCTAACTTGGCTGCGTCTGGACTGGGTGTATGAAGGTCGAAGGCGCCGTCGGGAAGCAACGTAGCCACTGTCTCAATAGCTTGAGCATCCAAACCGTGTCCGACCTCTGTAAGAAGGAATTGTCCTCTAGTACCAGTCAGCGTATTATGGAGGTCTACCAGTCGGATAGAGAGAGCACTTACGAAACCTCGAAGTTGAGTAATGGTTCGATAAGACACTCAAGGTCCTCTCTATGTCTCAAAAAGGGAGCCAGCGTCCCCACGCAGAGATTAAACTGGATCGCCAACAGACTGAACGCCGCCGAATCCTGTGTGTGAATCATGTCCTGGTGGAACTTCCAGAACTTGTCACTCAGATACAGTATATCTTCCACCTTGAATGCTGTATACCAAGTTAATCACCATCGAAAAGAAGCTAAGGAAACGTACCGTAGGCTCTGGCTATAGCGCGGGCTCGGTGGTATGCGAGGGCGATCTTCTCATCTCTGGTCGCATCATCGGTTGAGACTCTGAAGAGATCTAGATTGAGCAGGAATGCCGAATCGAAGGGTAGTTGAGGATGAGAGCTGACTCCGTTGGATAGCATTGCGGTAGATGTGCGGAAGGAGTTCTCAAAGACGAAACAAACGCTCTGCTGGCAGACTCTGTGCTATCACAGAGACAAATGCAGGGCCTCTGGTAGCTTCACGTCACATGGTATAAGCTTCTCAACCACAGAGCACACTCGGCATAGCGATGCATTGACTAAGCTCTAATGCATTCCTCAACTTTACGGACAGGATTTACGGGCTATGAATGTCCTATAGGACCTCCATCCAATCCTCGAGTCCTATAACGGCCCTACGCACATGTCAATCGGCATACTAATGCTCGGCTCGCGCGAGCAGAAGTGCCAATCGACACCGAACTAGGAAAGAGATTCACAAACAGGATTAATTGGATGAAAGTAATTATCATCTCGAAAGCCACACTGCGGAGGTGGCGAAGAGTTTTCCGGTCTCTATTTGGCAACGCATCACACCTGCGTCACCGTGTGTATCTACTTATAGTCCTCTCATTCTCTTTCAGTAACCCACTGATCAGCTACCAACCAACATGCGATAGCCAGGAAAGTGTACTACCATTATAGTACCAGGAGATCAGTATAAGCGATTTGCACCCAGACATTTGTAGCAAAGATGTTTGATAACGAAACAGATTACGGTCATAGCACTTGGAATATCTATTAAAGTTCAGAATGTGCCCCTCATGGTGGAGTAGCCTTCGCCAAGGTCAGCAGTCTGAACCCTGATTCTGTTGCACGTTCATGCTACGCAGCTATGTATCACTATTCCTTGGGAATGAGATAGTATCTCGAAACCTGGTGTTGAGGATGGTAATTTGAGACCCTATTATCCGTATTCATCTAACCTCCCCTGCACCGATCTTATGCTGATGGCTGTATCTGGTCCGATTTATCTAACATGGCAGCAACCAGCTCCTCATCCCAGCCATAATCCGAATCACTGATATCCTCATCCACCACACACGCTGGAGATGCAAAAATATGATTCTGCTTAGTTGGTGTTATCGGTGCATCCATAGCAAGCCATCCCTTTTTCTGGCCACGGCCACCTGACCCTGGAGTAAACAGCCCAGAGCTAACAAGCTCGGGTCGTGGTGTGCTCGAATCCGCGACTCGATGGGGCGGAGTCTCAAGTCTTCGAAGAGGTTGACGTCGCACGGTATCCATACCCTCCTGCCATACAAACAGCGAACGAGCTACCGGCGTCGAAATATCCTTCCTCAGCAGCCTTTGTCTTCTCCCAGACGGCGAGTCCAGAGTGTCTTCCGAGGAATCTAGATATAGGTTACTCTCAGCGTTCGTATTCCTAATACACGATAAACAAGGCGAACGTACCACTATCCTCAATCTCATCCCCAGGGAGCTCGTCCAAACTCCCAGGATCTACGTTCACCCGCTTTCTCTTCAAACCTGAGGATTTCGGCGGCGTTATCCAGCCAAACTCCCGTATATCTCTCTGTTTCTTCGGAGTCTGCGGAACAGCAAGACGAGGAACGAGCTGTTCTACCTGAGACGCTTCGTCCAACCATACCCAGCTCTTACAGTGTTCTTCGTCTTTGGAATGTCTTCTACATGCTAGATCTAGACATTATCAGTCTTGGAGAAGCGATTGGGTCCGATGAGAATAGAGGGAGGGATATACATTGTTCCCCTCGGTATGGGCTCTTCTCGTCCCTAACTGTGTACCTCTTCATGGGATAGCCACATTTGCAAAGGAGGGTTTCCTCTGCGTCGATTGTGACTCCAGTGTATGTGGAGCGGAGGGGGGCATTGGGAGAGTATAGTTGAGCTGTGCCAGTATGGCTTGTCAGGTTTATGAGGAGCTTAGTACACTGTGTGAGATAGATGGCTACGAAGATGGTTGAATCATGGTGTGTGTTTGCTTCTTCGAAGTCGACGTGGTTAGGCGCCAGTGTGGGGTCGGCAGTCGCATGGAGGTTACACTTTCATTGTTATTGGTCGGTGAGGCGCGATGCGCATGCATGTTGTACCAATGATCGTCTAAAAGTTGGTCAATGTCAGGGAGATATTACGGGCAATGTAACGGTCGCGTGTTATGTGAGGATATCGAGCCTAGTTGGGCTCACTACATCGTCTGTTTCCTGTGACTGTATCAAATCAGTCTTGGCGTTCAAGCGAATCGGTTTTACATAGTTCGCACTTGTTCATCAGGAGTGATATGGCAGATAGACTCATTCATACTGCCTACCTAGCACATCCAGATGTTGTATATGGCTAGCTCCCAAAGTGAATCCGGGAGGGTCCCCTCTGCATTCATATTCCCCTTACTTCGTACATGGGAATGATCGGTTAACCGTACATCTCCACCGGGGAGGGTCAATCAATATATGATCTATCATTCACACTGGTCTCCTTCTCGATCCCAAAAGTTACTATCGCCGAGTCCGTTTGACAGGATATATGAAATAAAACCAGTCAAAACAATGACATCGCGCCCCACCTTGAAATCCCCCAGTTAGGGCAGCATCACCTTAACTTTCATTAATATGCTTAGTCATTTGTACGCGGCATAACCTCACAATGATCCTGGAAACTCTAACCTAATAGGGTTAGCTCCACACATTGTCCAGCTCAAGCTTCAGCCATCTTTACTCCGGTCAACCTTCGATGGAATATTATGATGGAGACAGCTCCTATCCATAGAGAATACATAAATGTGTGAATATATATATGTATGAGAGGTTTCGGTTGTTTATCCTTTACATGCAACCCTGAAATCTGGAACATATGGTCGATTTAACCACCCCTGTTCAACAGCTATATACAAATGCGAGGTGAGGTTTATAGATGAAACGCTGTATGCAGAGTATCAATTCAGAATGACACTGTCTCACGTAAAACCCAAGGTACCAGCCGATATCAATCACAATAGAAATTGAAAGTGAATCTCTTCCAAACCGCAGCCCGAAGACTGAGATCACAGTCAACTAAGATAGATGGGAGTTCATCCCGATGTTCCGCCACCACATAGGTATAGGAGCCCTCACTCACATATCAAACACCTACCACTTAACAACCACAATAACAATGAACCAACCAAGCAAACAAGCCGAAAATACCCCCGACGCCGACACCACTCTCCTCTACCTAGAAATTTATCCGAGCAACGGGCTCTTATCTGGGCTACAAGGCCATGGATGGTGATTGCAATTGGAGATAGGTTCTAACTAAGTGAGATAACTATGAATCCCTTTGTCCTATTATTTTGAACCGAAAAACTGAATGTGCTTTTTTATATACATTACCATAAAGTCGTGCTATCACGGAAATCGTAACTTCATCATCGTCAAGAAGAAGAAAAAGAAAAACAAGGTATCACAAAAGAAGAAACTAGAAGCAGAACAAAACGAGGTATACCTCCCCACTAAAGTAATGGCTAAAACCAACTAACCCAAGTCCAGTATCACCGCATAGCCATGCTAGCAATAATCACCGAGCTCATATTGCTACCCGTAGCCGTATGAGCACCACGTCTGACGACAATCTCCTCGTTCGCCATGCGCGGCTCTAACTGAAGACTTCGGTCATACATGTCGCTTACATCCTTCGTGGCCCTGAGGTTCCTGATCAGGAAGTCCTGGATCTCGGGTACAGGTTGCAGGTTGTATGGCATGTTTTGGTACTGTTGGATGTCTTGTAGGACTTCTGCTACTTTGATGCGCTTGGCGAAGTTGATCTGGCCTGATTGGGTGAGGTCGGGGATGCCATCGTCGATGAATGTGAGGTCTGTGAGGTAGATTCCTGTTTATATGTTAGTGGAATTTACGAAAGAACAAAGAAGGAAGAAGGAAAAAGGGAGAAGTAGGTAACTATGCAATACATACCCAGAAAAGGAACACAAGGCGGACTAGCTTGCCGCAACACCTCCCGATACTTGGCCCAATTCTTCTCACTTGACATCAAATCGCGCAGCTCCTCAAGCAGATTGCGAATGCGCGGATTGACAAGACCCCAAGTCTGCCGGAGTCGAAAGACAGGCGACTGCCCTAGCCCGGAGACAATGGACATCAAAGTAGCATAATTGTTCATCGAACGACATACCTAACCAGTCTCATGTTAGACGGAACATACGCAGTCAAAGAAATAAAACCTACATCAGCAGCCTGCACAAACAGCTTGATCATCGACACTCTCTTCTTCAACTCATCCTGAGCCAACACAAGCTCCCCCACGTAATTGGCCAGTCGATTCGAATGCAGAATCATGGCATTGACACCCGTCGACGGCTCGGTGCTATTGGACCTCCTCTTCTTCCATTTCTGGCTCAGGCATTCATTAGGCCTAATTCGGGCGTGGTGATTAAATTCGATGATCGTCAGCTGACGGGCCAGTTCGGTAGGATCGAGGTCCAGTATCTTCAGCTTTTTCATATTCTTCGGGGTGATCGGTTTGGGAATATTCGAGTTCGGGGGTGTCGCCAGGCGCTTGGTGATCTCTTGGCCTTGAATCCGCTGATCAATGGCGCTTAACAATTGCGGGGCTGTAGGCGTCTCCATTACATCCGCCGAGTTCTTGATCTGAGCGTGCATCTTTCTGAGGAAGTCCGTTGTCGCTTCTTCACGTGGTTCCATCCAGAAACGTTCGAGCCATGTCTTCATGATATTGACCACCCGGAGACGGATTGCCTTTTGTTTGTGCTGGGTCCATAGCTGCCTTTCGGATTGAGTCAATTGACCCGGTGGATGGACATGGAATCGTTGGAGGAGGGCATCGAAGAGGTCCGCAGCGGATACAAAGGTGGGATAGGTGATCAGGAAGGTCTCGTTAAAGGTAAGGTCCAGTCGGTCATGGCGCGTCAATTGTTCGACGAGTCCAGTCAAGCTACCGCTCTTCAGCAGCGGTCGGTCTGTCGTTTCGTACACCACCTCACTCTCATGATCCAATTTCAGAAACCAAGGGACATCAGTCGACACAGACTGCGTCCTGGAACGCACAGGTAAGGTAGCCTCATGCATGACGTTCGCACGCGACCTCTTAGAAAAGAATACACGATTAGAACGGGTGCCGTGGGATTCATTAGCAGAGCAGCGAGAGTCAGGTTCAAAAATAAAAAAATAAAAATAAAAAACCCGCCAAACTGCCGGCTTCACAGAGCAAAAAACATTAAATGAACCAAAATAAAACAGAGCAAGTGGCATGTCATCGGCGGAAAAGTACGTTGAACGGGTCCGACTTCGCCCTAAGAGAGTTATCAATCTTATCGCCGGGACGATCAACTGCTGGACTCGGAATCTACGTACGTTTTGGGACTCCACTCCACATGAGCTATTTTTTCTTTGCACGGACAAAATCTAGCGGCTTGTCGTCTGTTGCCTGGCGTGCCCCAATGGTTCGATGCATGGCCCCGGTGGGTGTTGGCTGCCCCTATTCCACCATTCAGTATCTCTGCCAAGCCGCCAATGACGCGTTTAACGACCCTAGTTGGGATAGACTGTGATCCGGAGCAGTTGATGCCCGGCCTGTCAACTCGGTAGTTAATTTCACTGCCATGGAGGGGCACTCTCAAGCTCGCTGAGATTCCGGGTTCCGCTTGGTCGGTACCTTTTCGGACGAACGCCTCGGTGAACTGGATTTGGGATCTACAATGAGAGTTCGCATGAGGAAGTTAGACTAAGGATCATTGAAGTTGTAAGTTGTGTCTAAATGTCTAGGTAAATGGTATAATAGTTTGTAATAATCAAAAAGCCTCCCTATCAGCCCATATGATATACACGTGAACAAGACAGAGAAAAGCGAATGCAACGATAAAAGCACAGGGGTATAGGGGTATAAACGTAATCCAAATTACAACAGAAAGAACTGAAACAAAAAGAATCCATCACATCATCGCACCCTTGTTCTGCTTCTTGTCAACCCTGTAGTTCCTCCACATAGCGATAGCCGGAAGCCCGACGGCCATGACCGCCACCGCTGCGATACACCCATATTTCATATAGGCCCCGTAGGCCTGATTGACGGCGTCTCGAATCTCAGACCCGACAGGGTACTCGAGCTGCTTGAGGTAACCTCCGAGGTAAATATCCATGTATTGCGACTTGCTCTCGGCAGGGAGGGCATCCCGGAGCGCAGACGGAAAGGTATTGGAGAAAATCGCAGCCGAGGCCGCGTTACCGATCGCACCACCTAGACTGGAGAACAGGCCAATCATTGACAGCATCATTGGGACGCCTTCACGGTCGGAAGCGGCCATAACGGCCATATCTTGGCCGATGACAAGTGTCCCGCCACCGAATGCGATGAAGATCTGACACATCACAATGTATCCAATGTTTCCACCGGCGGACCGGAAATGGATCATCAGACCGGCGCCCAGCATGACGAGTGGTAGGCCGAAACATAAGCAGCTGTATTTGAACTGCTTCGTGACGTACACCACCACTCCAAACACTGCCGACCAGAAGCACGACCCAACATTATATATCTGTCCGACATATCCCGTCATACTAACGCTGAGCCCATAGACGACCATGCAGAAGTTATAGAAGTAGAGCTCCCACGCATAGTAACTGAAGAATAGACTGGCCGCAACCATACAGGCTCCGAGAACGCTGCGGTCCCTGAACAATGCGTACTGAATAAATGGCGTTGCAGTGCCATATCGTTCCCAGGCCGCAAATACGATGAAGAGAAGGCCGCCGACCACGAGCATGACGATGAATGTCGGACTGTTATACTCGGCTCGACCGTAGGATTGCAAGCTGAAGGGCAGGAGGACCAAAAGGAAGGCAGCGGTAAGGAGGAGGGTGCCGACCACTAAAGAGAATCATAGTTAGCTGAGTTCATCAATCGTAGCATCTGACGCATACCATCAAATTCATTCAGCCAGAAGATGATGGACTGCGTCCAAGTGCGACCGCTAGGCTCTCGCACAAAGATGAACATCTTCTCGGCTTTACGCTGGTAGAACTTGAACACGGCAATCAAAGGAAGAAAAACAAACACCTGCGCGATGGCAAAGGTCCCATAAGCCCAGCGCCACGTTGAGTGTTCCACAAATGACTGAGCGGCGATGGGGCCGGTAAAAGCCGTACAGATGAAAGGTGTACTGGCGAAACCAAATGCAAAGGCTCGATTGCGTAGCCCGGACGTATCGGCCATGAAAACATCGAGGATCAGGAAAATGGCGTCGTATCCAACCCAGTATAGAACATAGCCGACGGCGAAGGAGCTTGGGCTGTTGCAAGCGGCCAGGATGATTAACCCAAGGAGGTAAACGGCGAGGAACAGCGAAAGGCCTTCTGGACGTCCCCAGATATTCAGAAGTTTTGCAGCAGGAAGCCGAACTACCCCACTGACCACGCTTGCAACAATGCTGGACGTACTCACGGCGGGCGCTTCTTCAAAGTGGGCGAATGCGTTATGGATAACATTAGTGCTGACGGCGGACTGTAGGGCTAGCATAAAGAAGCCGAGCCAGACTCTTTCAAGTCGGCCACAAGTTAGTCACAGAAGGGAAACACAAGGTCAATGACAGCATTGTGTGACTTACAAAGCATAGGTCAGATAAGCAGTCTTCTTACTCCAGGCGAGTGCAGCTGCTTCGGCCTTTCGAATACCCAGTTGTGCGCCTGGAGTGACCTCCTCGGACGGTCTCCGAAAGGGCTGTTTCTGTGGACCTTCCAGACTGATCGCATCGGGATTGTGGCTGTTGTTCGCGGATGATACACTGACCTCGTACTTGAGGTCTTTAAAATCTGCACCGACAACGCTCTGGGCCAACTGCATGTCGTTCCGGCCTCGCACAATATTCGGGCCCGCCATGGTGTTGAAGAAATTATTGTACACCTCGATGTGGCCTCGACGGTTGACTGTGTTTTTCCTGGTATGTGCGGCGGGACAGATGGCTGGCAACAAGAACAAACGACCGGGGGTCGCAACTCTTTTCTACATAACTGGTCTAGAGAGATCCGATCTGCCCATCGGTGTATAAAAAGCAACGGTGGTGTGGTCAAATTATTGCCGCAAGACGCGCTTCCCGATGGGGATCAAAGTTCTCTAGACAGAAAGGCACTCGTCCAATGACGGCAGCCGTTGGGATGATTCAGGTTTGATCAGATAACCAGGGTTAGGTTTCGGATCAGATAAATGTCGCTTTCATTGGTGGGGCCTTATCCCAATAAGATAGTGATCGACGGCCTTCGAGGCTTTAGTTCCTCCAGCTGAACGCGCACATTGACTAATAAAATCCACTTCCCAGTGCTAGGCTCCATCCGACTTCGCTTCTCGTGTGGCCCATCCCACGCGACCGCCGTCACCATGTCAAGATCGGCCAGGAAGATAGTCAAGTGCAGTTGGAGGGGTTCTTACCTGGCATAACGCCATGTGGGAAGGCTCCCAGATATGATCGAGCTAGTTAGGTACTGTCGGCTCACACTGCTGGGACGGGAAAGTAATCACGGGCGCCGTCGGGCATAAGGAGGTCAATGGAGCAGAGGCAAGAAAAAAATAGAGAGAAAAAATTAGTGTAGTGCGATATGGGCCACTATAATCTGACAGGCACAACCGATATTACGTGCGGGCCCCTCCTGCCCCTCGTGGCTTTACGCCATCAATTTCTTAATTAGGTCCTTAACCTTGTCGACCCGTGGACCTACATGAAAACAATTGAATTGTATCTGTGCACAGCGTTGATCGTTTTGCTGTAACAGAAGGAAAAAGCAATGTATGTGCTCTGACATAGGGTTAGGATGCACTGACTCGTGACGTACGATCAAATCGAGCATCGTACCCCCACGAGCAGTCCAAGAGCAAAAGAAAACATCCTGAATAGAGTTTACAGGGATCTTAGACTCGATGCTACGATTCATCCCACCTACATTACCATCCTTTTCTTACTACTTCGTGGGCATCTCTAACATCTTAGAGGGAACAAGGACGTAAGGAAGAGGACAAATAGTTCATCATTGCAAGATGATCATTTTCCATAAATCAATGACATGGACCTTTCACCGAAGAATCAATATACCTATATTCATAGCACGCCTCGTATTGAACATGTTGTTCCACCAATGACAAGTACTATTTCTACCAACACCGTGACATGATCATGTTAGACCATGTTTACTTTAGGTACAAGAGCGAAAGATATCTCCACTGTCTGAATTGGAGCCAGCATTTATTCCTCTTTCTCTTCCTATATGTTTTTTCTTTTTAATAATTTTTTTTTTTTTTTTTTTTTTTTTGTTCAAGACTTTTTCCTGAGCAATATGGTTTGTTCTCGGAAGCCGGAAACTTCCGGCGAACTCGATTTCCCATTCACATCAATCGCGCTCGGCGCGCTTCGTCTGGTTAAACATGATATGAAAAAGAAATGTACGCTGGGAGTAATTTTTAAGACTATGATATCACTAAAAGATCGTTCCTCTGGTTCTTTGGAAAATACCTCATGTGATCGGGTTTCTTCGGCCTCGGAATACTCACTCGGTTCACCAATGTAGAATTATATATAGTTAAACTTCTCTAGTAACTGGTATTACCCCACAACCAAAACCTTTTTCATTTAGAAACATTGCGTACATACTGCATGAATATTCAAACGTAAAGATACTTGAGTCACAAGTCATGTGGACAAATAAATCTCAGGTTTGGGTAGTCTTGTAAGAGGATACTGATACTCCCAACTCGACACTAGCCACAGATGTGGCTAGTGTTTTACCGATCTAGACAGAAGAGCAAGACAGAATTAAAAAAAAATAAATAAAACGAGGACCAGTACAGGCACTACACAGCCAAGGAAATGCTGGAAGAAAGATTGCCTAGTCAGGAACGAGCGCTAAGCTCGCTATCTTGTCTCAGCTGTGTTGATCAAATGCCGAATGGAAGCCGCATTCGGCAATGCTCGACGATGAGGAGTCATCTGCCTACTCAAAGAGGCTGATTTTCATCTACTTTCAATGTGGGGAAGAAGAATTCAATTTTCTTGTAGCTGCCCAAGGCTCAGGTGAGGTATACAGGTTGCTTAACTCAAAAAGCATCAAGCGGTGGTAGAATCGCGTATATTATTATGCGACTGGTAAGCGACAGTCTAGGGCTTACCTAGAAAGATACAAAGCTAGTAATCTTATCCGGTTAAAATCCTTGAGGTCATCAAATGTCGTGTTAGTCAGCAGATGGTGTTAAATGTGATGTGTCCCATCTTGGAGGTATATCATTATGTGAGGGTGTCCCAGGGATAGGCTGCTCTAGTACTGCCTGGAGTAGACTGAGGCTCAATTGGTAAGGGCGTTGCTGTGTTATAGCTACTTTAAGGCTACAATGCGACCAAAGAGGCCCTTGCAGTTGCTGTCTTGGGACGGTTTGGTTTGGTTGGCCTCCTGGGCAGATTCCACGATGCAGCTGCGGCAGGTGGCATGCAGGGATGCCTTTCATTGGTCATCACACTATAAACCCTTAGGCATCACAAGGAGCTGCCTGCTAACTACAATCGGGGACTGATATAATATCTCAGTGATGTATATCTGACCCATTAAATATAAAAATTACGAATGCCTGAATGTTTCAAACGCTACTCACGATCAGTACAGTTGGTTTTCCCAGGACGTCTTTAATTCTCCCCTGTCTCTGTGCGCCCATTGAAATTTGATCTGATTTCACTTAGAAAGAGAAAAAGACAAATAAAAAAAAGTTGGTATTTCCTCACTACAAAACCAAAATGGAAGCGACCATTGCAATTGAAAATACCCCACACCACGACGAAGTGAAGTTGCAGGTAGAGCACAGCGTTGATTCTCTGAACGACCACGAAAAGACCCAAGATGATGCTACCGAAGATACCGTGGCTGCAGAATCCGTGGCGCAGAATGTTCAGAGTACTCCAATTGTTGAAAGCCATCCAGTCCTTGAGTTCTCAGCCGAAATTCAATCTCCCCTCAATGAGACTCCGGCGAGAAACCACGACAATCGTCTAACATTCACAGCCAAATCAACCATTGACAATAGTATTGTCACTTCCCTCGGTGGAGAGGAGGCTACCAGAAACCTTCTCAACTCCGTTTTGTCGTCAGTTTCGGGCATGTACTCTGAAATTATTAACGATGAGATTCGGCAAGCCAGGGATTGTTCTCGTCCCAAGGGCGCTCCAGTGGATGGCTGTACATGTTTCACTGGCTCTGAGGGTGAGTTCATTTTTATCAATGTATAACCGGAACTCGGATGATTAACCTGCTAACACTAAGCTTTATTGAAGAGCCTGGACCTACATCTGAGCCCCTGACTCAGCCCGAGACCGAGCCTGAACCTGAGCCTACTCAAATTGCGGAAAGCACAATAGGAGACACACCAGAAGAGACCGAACCTGAAATCGTGGCCCCAGAAGATATGGAGGCTTCGTTATGTCAGATTGACGATGTGAGACCGATCCCTTGAATGCATGAAGCGCGCTCAGTTCCCGTGACCGCACCACACTAAGCATACAGGTTCGCTCTAGGTCTATGACAAGAGGCTGAGAAAACGCACCTTCCTCCCTTATGATCCAACGAGAGGAGCTATCGAAGAGGACAACAACTTGCCAAGCGACGAGTATGGTAGGTGGGTGTTGGTATTAAGACGCGTGTTCAGCAGATGGGACCAATCGTTGAGCGAAATATGCATCGATATCAAGAGCCCACTGGTATTTGATGTGCTGCATAAGGCTCTCCGCGATGAAAGAGCAACTCTCGACGTGGAACCTTCCCTACCCTGGCCGAACGACGGCATCTTTCGATGGGTAAGCACGGAACGTGGCTACAAGATGAATATGCAGTCAGCTAAATTCCTACTAGAGGAACTTGATTAGAGATCTTGCTGAAAGGAAGGGTGAACTCTGTGTGAAGCACGTCAACGTGCTGCTGCAGCTTGTCGAGGAGAAATATGCGTCGGTTATTAGCGACATTGAGCACATGTTTCCAAAGTAAGCGATCTCTTCCAACATACTTGCTGGACTCACTTTAATATGGGGCTTTCAGAGGGACTACTACGTTCAAGATCTTGCGAGAAGCGTTCTTTCCGAAGGACATCATTGTTGATGGAATTGCGGACATACCACGAGCATACCGGGTCATTTCCGCTGACAACAAAGTCGATGAACGCGGAAGGAAATGGCTCCAAATCAAAGCAGTATATATTGACTACGATGGAAATGAGTTTGGGACGAGGAAGGAGGAATTCATCATTGGGGATTTCCCAGGGATTCGGTATTTCTCTGACCTTGACGTGTTCCCATTGAAGTATCACTCAAATTACCCCCACGTCATCGACAATCTTGTGGCTCGAGGCCGGCGGTTTGTGGATTTAAGAGGTCAACATTTTAAAGCACACAGAGATGTGTCGCAGAACAAACTCCGCCGAGTGATGGTAGATACTGCCGCTATGAAACGCCTTGGCTCGTGCTCCATCAGGGTACACGAGATCGAGCGTGAACTTGTCGATGGTCAATTCACCGAGGAGCATCTCATGCTGTGTACTGATACAATTCCGGCGTTCTCCTTCGAGGATAAGAGGAGCATTACTGTGAACATTGATGACCTCGAAGACATTTTGTTCAACCAGCAGCTTTTTCACCAGCTTGTACTCCCAGGGCCTACAAAGGAAATAGTGCGTGTTATGGTAAAGAGCCACGTCAATGGCGTGGACTTTGACGACTTTACTAAAGGTTCGTGCCCCCGTTTCCATATTCCAGGCGAGAAGGCGTTACTGATACAGCTAATCCTCATAGGCAAGGGAAAAGGTCTCATCATGCTACTACATGGCCCTCCTGGGGTAGGAAAGACAATGACGGCCGAAGGTGATTTCGAATCCTCATTTACAACAGGATAAGCTAACCCACAACAGCTGTTGCCGAGTATAGTCAGCGCCCACTGTATACAGTTACATCTGGAGAATTGGGTGCTGACTCCGAAGACCTCGAGCGGCATCTGAACCGTGCTCTTGACATTGCGAAAGCCTTCCGTGCCGTACTACTTCTTGATGAGGCTGACGTCTTCATGGAAGAACGATCGACTAAGAATATCGCACATAATGCGTTGGTTGCAGTTTTCCTCCGGCTCCTGGAGTATTACCAGGGCATCCTAATTCTCACCACAAACCGAGTAAAGAACATCGATGATGCATTCCATTCCCGTATCCACATGACCCTTAAATACCCAAGTCTGAGTGTCGACGCTCGGGGCAAAATATGGCAGAACTTTGGATTGCATATTGGCGGCCTTGGGCTGTCTGAACAAGAATACCATCAACTTGCACAACGTGAGCTTAACGGACGCCAGATCAAGAATGTATTTGGATTGTGCAAAGCTTTGGCGGCGGATAAGGGGCAGGAAATCTCCATGGATCTCATAATGTTGGTCCTCGATGTTATGGAGTCTCAGACGCCCAGACTTGGCACAATCTAAGGAGAGACAGTCTTCTCCGTGTCTTACGATTTTCGGGGCCATACAGCCCTTTGACTGTATCTAGTGCGTTTACAAATATAGGATAGCATTCTAAGTTAGGTGTAGCTTAATCACCAAATACAACACCTTCATGTTTCATACCACAGAGACCTGCTAAGATCACACATCCGGGCGAATATCGCTCGCCGTACAGAATATAAGGCATCTTAATCCATGCTAGGTTTAGCAAACGATTAATTATCATTTGACGTTGAGTAGAAGGAATTTCAGGAGAGGCAGTCCGATGAAGGTGCCATGACGAACGCCGTCTGGCTTTTTATGCAGTGGAAAAATGTTGATGTTGCCACGGCAAAGAAACTGGTGCTGGAGGTGACAAACCGGTGTGAGGAAGAATACCAGAGGCGTGTGGAGGAGTTCATCGCAGGCGAAGGACGAAACGCGACCAAATTGCATACTTACTTACGAGCGTTGGCTTACCAGATTCCTGGCAATGTAGCCTGGAGTTTGCGTTGTGCCCGGTATCATCCCGAGCTTTGCGACGAGGCAGGCCGCTTTCTGGAGGATGAAATGTGCTGTGAAACGGCAACCAGTGTCTTAGGTCGACCTGTGGAGCATGAGCGAGGCTCGAGTACAACCGGATCGGAGAAGTCGCCGGTATGGACTGCGGATGATAATTCCTCGAAAAGGTCGTCGGTATCTTCTATTGATGCAATTGAGGAAGACGCTGAGTCACCCAAGCAGGAGCAACTGGGTACGGAGATAGGACTCATCGCAATTTTTTCACAGTAGATGTAATCCAAAATGTGGTTCTGACCTAATCTGGTATTTAGCACCTTTTAGGTCCGGCCGACTACATTCGCTCCCTTCCGTCCAAAGGTGTCCGAGAAGCATTCGTTGATGCGATGAATGCTTGGCTGGTGCTTCCTAACGATGCCGTGAATCGCGTCAAATCGATTGCAGAAACGCTTCATAACGCGTCTCTAATGTGAGCCAGCGCAATCATCATGTCTGATATGACTTTAACAATGTAGTAAGTGCTGGCGGGTCAACTTCAACTATAGGTTGAACGATATCGAAGACTCATCGCCACTCCGTCGAGGCCAACCCGCGGCCCATATGATATTCGGACAGGGTCAGACCATCAATTCAGCGAATTATGTACTAACACAGGCCATGGATCAAGTGAGATAGCTTGACAATCCGCAATGCATGGATATCTTCGTGGAAGAGATGTTAAACCTCTTTATCGGTCAGAGCTTCGATCTTTACTGGACTCGACAGGGCGAGTGTCCATCACAGGATGAATATCTTGAAATGATTAGCCAAAGTAATTCACCCTGTTCTACGTGTCTGTGGCCGCGTACTGATAATTATTCCGTTTAAGAAACAGGCGGTCTCTTTCGTTTACTCGCTCGGCTGACGGGCAAAAAAGGCATTGACACAACACAGCAGGTAGAAACCTCACCAACGGTTGGGGATAGTATAGGTCCCATGCTAAGCTCTTTCTCAATAGTACTATCACACTTGACTCGCTCGTCAGCCTACTAGGTCAATACTTCCAGATCCGCGACGATTATAAGAATCTAACAGAAGATGTGAGAAGCTACCAATTATTGACTTCCTCCCTATTACTGACAGTTGTATTACAGTATACAACCCAAAAAGGCTTCTTCGAAGACCTCGACGAGGGCAAATATTCCTTTCCATTAGTTCATGCGCTCACCACGCAACCACCAAACTTCCAATTACGTGGCATCCTGCGGGAATCACGAAACACGGAAGGCATGAGTCTGCCCCTCAAACAATGTGTCCTTGAACAACTGAACCAGGCTGGAAGCATGGAGTATACGCACTCGATACTGGGTAAACCAATAAGGATATCACGGTGGAGATTGGGTCCCTTGAACAGAAGACGGTGTGCTCGAACTGGGTGCTATGACATTTAGTGACGCGACTACGAGTTTAAGGAGGTCTACTACTTTTAATGTTTTATAGAGTATGCTATGAGATTGTATAATTACGACGTTGTAGGTAATTATGTCCTCATCGAGGAACGAGCGATCAGAAGTATATATTCTTGATGAAGTGAAAGTCTAACACAAACCCTAAATCAACGACGAGAGAGAAATCCGAGGCCCCACCCTTCTTAGTTTTGCCGATACATACTACTCAGGTGAGGTCTATCTTTCCTTCCCTTGAGATTATATGGCATACTCTAATCCAGACTTGTCAATGCAGCCATCCACTCACCCAATAAAGTGGGCCTCGTATTCTCGACCAATCCCGCGATCGCAACAACAACCACTAACCCTATCGAGGGTAAAATAACCCCTTTCAAGCGATTTCCATGTCAATCCATGCTCAATCAGGTAGAGTTACTCCAGGCAAGGAAAAGACCCTGTCAGGGGCCCCCACCTGCAGTCGTATTCTCAGCATGTTTCCTCTTCGAGCTGACACCAGCGACATATCGTCAACGACTGCATACACAGCACCCGATCGTCGTTCCATATAGAATACAGTAAAAATGGTCGGAGTTCCGAAAAGCAATGCGTGTCGGACATGTTTGCGGAGGCGGGTCAAGGTTAGTTTCAGCTCTTATTGAGTCTATTTCCCCTGATGGGGACTAAGGGCCCAAATTTCTTCTCTCATGATAGAATGGCGGGGATCTACGTCTTATCCATGAAATAAGAAAGCATCTCCTCTAATACTAGTCCAAAACCCACAGTGCGACCTGACCCAACCATTCTGTAATCAATGCACCAAGCGGAACCTCGACTGCCCCGGCTACGAAAAACGCTGGAAATTCATGCATCAAACCAAAGGCTCGATCCAAAAAGACCAGCAACGAAACACCTGGAGCCAGCTCCAACCCCACACAGAAGCTGCCCTGGTCCGAGCGCGCCAAAGCATCGACGAACGGGTGGAGCCGAACCTAGCGGCCGCAGCTCTAGACCTGCAACAGAAGGAGGTCTTTTGCACGTTCCTACTAACCAGTTTCCCCGCCCAGTTCGCTTCCTGTGGGAAACGCGTCGAGGTCAACTGGATCGATTATGCGAGACGTCCGCTTCTCACTGCACCCCAGGCGCTGGTCTGGGCGTACCGCGCGCTGGCGACTGTTTTCATTGGTCGGAAGTATAATGATATGGAGAAGGTTACCTGCAGTCGACATATGTATAGCCGGGCTTTGAACTATCTGGCTGGGGTTATCCAGCATCCGAAGTTCGCTACTACAGAGGAGGCTCTTGCCTCTGGTATCTTGTTGACTATGTATGAGATGGTGGATGGGATTACGGGAGCGTCGTGGCTGACGCATACGCGCGGACTGGCCACGATGATCCAGATGCGTGGACAAGACGTTCATCGGTCCGGGTTTGGATTAACCTTGTTGAAATCCTGTCGGGCCTTTTTGGTCGCCGACTCTTTGATCCGTGGGGAACACTGCTTCCTCGGCGAGCCACAATGGAGGGCGTTTCTGAGCGAGTTGGCCGATATCGAGAGCCAGAGCCCAAAACGAAGCGAGCTCGGACTCATTGTCGATCGAGCATTTATAGAGATCGCCTCCTGTCCCGGATGGCTAGTCGAAACACAAAAGATGATCAAAATCGATAACCCCAATGCAAAATCGCGTCTACTGCGTGAACTTGAGTCCAGCCATTTCCGACTGAATAAGCTCCAAAAGGAGCTCCAACGTGCGCTCGCCCATCAACGCCAATCCCCCATTTTAACCTGGCAGAGATTCGTCGGGCCCATTCCATGGGACTTTGTCGATCCATTTGCGCAGTCCTCGCTGTATGGTATGCGATTGGGTATGTCGCTGTTAAATCAATTGCATACTTTACTCCGCTCAGATCTCCTTCGGCGGTACTATCTCACCGAGCCGTGGGAGAATCCTGAGACCCCTGGGCTGCCATCGCCGAATCCGTGGAGTGCCTTGGATGAGAATGCGCAGGAGTGGCAGGTTCGGTTTGATCCTGAGTATCTGAGGGATTCATATCAGATTCATCCGAGTGGGAATGAAGATTGGATGGATCGTATTGCCATGTCGATGGGGATGTTGGGGATTCGGGCGTGATTCTCACTGTATTTTGATATGGTACGGGAAGCCATAACCCCTGGCTTCGTTCAGAGAGTTGAAACGTGTGCTTGTGCTACGAAATGGGATATATTTTCTATTTTCCCAAGGCTTGAATATCCAGTCAAACCAACGATCACCTGTTTTATTATCTATATTGGTTGCAACGCGTAATATAGCAGGCATAAGAAAGTCAACTTTCTGTGATTATTAGAATTTTTCTTCACTTCCGCTACGTCATAGTTCTCCTATTTCGGCATTCCTGTCAATTATACTATCAATAGATAATATTATAAAATTTATACAGATCAAATGACTAAATATATATGCCCCTTCACCCTCTCCACGGCCTTGCACAGAACTATAAAGACAGATATAGTCCGAATGATCAATCACACATTAGGTAGTTCTCCACAAGCCACAACAACGTCTTGCAAGGTTTGCCTAGAACATATGCTTTTATGGACCGTATTCATAGGGCACTCAAGCTCACTGCTTCTTCGGAAGCTTAGCAGGCTTGGGAAAGTTCACATTCTTATGAGTGAATTCAGGAAAGCCCTCGGTGCTAGGATCAATTGGTTTGGCCGACGAGATAACATCAAAAGCCATTCCTGCTGGTCCGGTAAAAGCGGCACAACCCCAATTCTCACCACATGAATCATCGTCCTGCTTCTTGGGAGTCTGACCACAAGGACGCCTGATTTCCCCTCCATTTGCCATCACCTTACCGTCGTTCAGCCCGCCCCATGCGACAATCGTGGGCTTAGGCGTCTTCTTTCTCAATGTGTCTTGCTTATGAGCCAAGCGATACTCGAGAGATACCATCACCTCGCCACAGCCGGCATTGGTCCGATGCTGAATGACGGTTGGATCTGATGGAGGCTTTCCCCCCTTCGTGTTCTTCGAGCCTTGACCTTTCCCTGAGCCCGTTGCGGCCTGTTCCACCGCGGCCGTCTTGCCATTCTTGTGGCCCTGGCTCTGCTTGCTGACGTCGATCAAGGCTTCCATGACATCCTTAGCATTGTCCTTCAATACACTGGTAAATTCACCATAGAACTCTGCTGGCGGGTCCGCAGGAGTCTTCTTGTCTGAACCGGGATTCTTCTTGTCTCCAGGATTCTTCTTATCCGAGCCAGGCTTCTTATCAGTACCAGGAGTCTTCTTCCCAGAATCAGGCTTCAAATTCTCCTCCCTCGCCACGTAGATATACCGACTACCACCACCCTTCATGCTAGACGCAAGATGAACCTCATTACCAACTTTCATTGCAGTCATAACGCCAGGCAACGTAGCTGTGTTGAGCACGTTCTTGTTTTCCTTCATATGCAGCTGGTACATCTCCGCCCAGGCGGCTTTGGCGAGTCCGACAATATGGTCATTGGTGACTTTGCTACCATCTTTGAAAGTCAGGATGGAGGAGTACTCGATGAATTCGCTCTTCTTCGTCTTTGGGGGTTTGTTGACGTCGTCGATTTTTTGGACTTTGATGCCGAGGGAAACGTCTGTGGGGGCGGGTTTGGGGGCTCTGTCTTCTAGCGATATCGGGGTGGCTGCGACGAGGCCGAGGAAGAGGTAGAATAGGATGTAGCAGATTTTGGGGAGCATTTTGGGATTATCCCCTTGGGGTTGGGATTAGGGTATAGTAAAGACTGTTTCAATGATTGACTGGAGTGAGAGAAAGATAAAAGAGATAAATGAATGAATGATTGTTGAGATCCTAAATTGAAGACAGACGCAATAGAGAGGTATTTATCCTGTTTCCAGCTGTTGATATCTACATTGAGGTCTCACGAGGAAACAGCTCTCGATACCGATGCGGCTACTTCGATGTTGATCGCTGAATCCATCTCGGACTCTGTCACTCGGCCAAGCAATGTCTTCAGCAGCCCTGCATATCTTTCCTCATGCGGGACTGACTTCCCTTCCGACTGTGGAGTTATGCACTGCTATTCCACTTGGTGTGGACTATACTACCTACCTGTATGCCTCTACACGGACATATAAACGAGGAGAACAGACCATCATGAGATCTAGGGTCCAGCTTGTCAAACATGCCTAATATATCGGGTAGAAGCCGAACCGTTGCGACCTTCTCTGCCCGCCAAGCTAGAGATCGTCGTTCCAGAGTGATGTGGATATGGCTTGGTCAAGACCCCTCTCCTAACTCTATGGGATTTCATTCAAATCCAATGTCTCTCATATTAAAGTTCTTGGACTACGTCAAGGGCACGAGCGTCATGCATCAATAGTAACTCAATCTTCCAGTTCTATAGTAGCTAACTGAATTGCGAGCACCTGCGAGCATGACCTCCCTAAAGCGTTCCTCTTACTAGTCGTAAGTAACTATGCTATGAGAAGGACTACGTTTCGTTACGTAAACCATACGCATATCTGGAAGCTAAGACGATGAATAGTTACGCTAGAGCTAGTAACTAGTATAGTATGAATAAACATACTCCCGAAACACTATTGGTGATTGCAGAGGCTGTGAATCAGTTAGTCGGGACTCGGTATAACTATAGGGTATCGATTTGCACGTGCGGCTAGATGCCGACCCGATCTAAATTATCGGCAGCTTCCCGACGCTTCGGCACGAGCCGAGGGAAGAAGAACCTGACAACCGCTGACGCTCGCTTGACGGTTACCCTTGGCGTGGGTCTAGATTAGCTGCAGCTGTACCCCTGAATGAGCTAATACTCACTAAAGGACTCGTTAAGATTGGTTAGAATCTATATACAGGTCCATTCATCACATGATCGTGTCAAAACTGCTCAGTGTGATGTCTCTTCACTCCCCACGAAGGGCCTCCCTCTACAATTGACGGAGACGACTCCTACTGTGCGATAGCTCCTCCAGTAATTACCCAAAGTGTAGTCATACACCATATGCAGCCATTCTGCACTCTTGCCTCCCGAAATTGCGCAAATCCACTTCTTGGCCCCAACGTTACTCGCCTCGTATTGTCGACACTAGCTCGCACTTGTCGCTTGCAGGATCACAATAAGGGTCTCACGCTTACCCTTCTCGGCCTTCTTTCTCGAAGGACCTTTACCTCTCATTTCTGCAAAATGGCTACCAACAGCACAAGCTTGCAAAAAGACAAGTAAGGCCCTCCTCTGCCTCTCAACTCAGCGAGCTGCTAACTCAACCAGGCCATTCTCTCAGCTTCCCACAGATTGTCTAGTGTCTATTCTGGATCAGCTCTCTTCAGAAGATTCGTTAACAGTGTCCACCACCTGCAAAGACCTCCGCGCATCGGCTACACCGTTTGCCTACCGCGATATTGCCCTAGACTGGAGCACCCGGCCTCTGCGCCGACTACTGCAGTTATTGCGATTGATATTCAACAATCCCGATATAGCATCTTACATCCAACATGTCAGTTTTGTCTCTTCAGAACTAGGACACTGGGAAGACACCCAACCGGAGATAGATTGGGAAACAGAGTCCCAGAATTTCCGCGATGTCATCGACCAATCCATGGACATTGTCCGACGGGCCGGATTTCCCGACGTCGATGACTGGCATCTACCCCTAAATGGCGGGAACATCTACTGCTACGCGGCCATCTTTCTCTCCCAGCTTCCCAACTTAAAGTCCCTACGTCTAGACTATTCCCTAGTCTGGTGGGACGGGTACCCAGGCATCATACTCAAGCAAGCCCTCTTCTTCCCGAACGGAGTACTCTCCACGTTCCAACATCTCGAAGTAGTAGACTACGGGGGCAATGTCCCCATCGCCGAGACTGAGGATATATACGGTGATGAATCCCCCGATAGTTATCCTCCATACAACCCAGACCAATTCATGGCCTGGTTCTGTCTACCCTCGTTACGTCACCTAAACATCTGGCTCCGAGACATCGAAGAGCTAAGGGAAGCAGTCCCAGATCTCGATCTCAGCAAACTAGAAACACTCATCCTCGCACGAACCACCATCTCCGAAGAAGACGTCGCATTCTTACTCTCCCGCACTCCCAATTTAAGGAACCTCCACCTAGGGATAGCCTACGCCTGGGGCAGAGAGCTAGTCCTCCAGGATGCACCCACACTAGCTAACGCCCTAAAGCCCGTAAGCAAGACCCTACACCACCTGTCCCTGGGGGTGGAACTCTACCCATCCAACCTGGGTGACCGCTACTGGGACGGCGCCGAGGATCACTTTCACGATTCGTTCCGGGATATTCTACATTCTTTCCAGAATCTGGTATCTGCAGAGTTACCCCTCTCTGTTCTTATGGGTTGGTATATACAAGACGCTCCCAAGTTGGGTCCTCTCTTGCCGAAGTCACTACGTCATTTGTGTTTAAGGGAGGATCTGAGGTGTTTTTATGATTTTGAGTGGGAGCAGGATGAGGTTGATGATCTGATTCGGAAGTTTATTTCCAATTGGCGTATTTATACCCCGCATTTGGAGAGTATTACCTGGAGATTGTGGGATCAGAATTATAGTACTGGATGGGAGGAGTTCCAGGAGGATTTGCGTACGGCTTGTGCGGACTCGGGTTTGACCTTGGAGATTGTCGTTGATGATCTTGGGACTGGGTTGTGGAGTCGGAAGTGCTCTTCTTTTGAGGAGGTTGTGTCACTACAGTAATACAGTTTAATTGAATAATATAAGTAGAGAAATTAATCCGAGTCTCTCAATGGGTGAGATAAATTGGGTAGGCTATACTTAAATAAAGACAAATTCCTAGCTACAGGATTGAAGGATTTGGGTACACCTGCACATAGTACTTTACTGTGTTCATAAAATGACATATAGGCCTTCTATCAGTTGGTAACCGAAGTGTGCTTTATGAATTTATACATTATATTGTGGTCTCTGTGGAAAGAGTGCACTTTGAATCATATACTAGTGCACGGAGGTTATCCTCATGGAGCATATTAAGTACATCGAACTGTTCTGACCAAGCCTGTGTGGCACATGTATCAGCATGGACAAACAACGCTGGAGCTAGAAGAGCTCCACGAGTTTCTCTCGTCTGTTACTATGAGGGCCCAAAAATATCACGGTGTCCCCTAGAGCCTCGATGTATAAAATAGGGTCAAGTGGTCAGTTATTCTTGCATATGCAGAGATGTCCACCTGATAAAATAATATATATCAATGCTAAACACGGGTTGAGGTGTGCCCAGTTCTACAAGATATGTCTCATACATATCTGCGGTCACATCATCACCATGTATATCCAATATATAACAGGCACATTCTTCACTTAAACCCAGGATATACTCTGAAGCCCAGGACAAGCAGTACATCTGACTCAGCTGCATAAATACAATACAGGTATCATGGACAGTACGAAGGAGAAACAGAACAAACCGAGCCAAACCCCTTCCTCTCCCACCATTGGCCAAAATATGGTTGCCTGACAACCACCCCCACATTGCCGTTCACCGCCAATTAGAACAAGATATTTTAGCCTAGTAGGGCTGAGGGGGTGGAGAAGAAAGGATAATTTTACAGTATGGAGCCGCGAAGAGCCGTTCACCCTACAAATTCAGGAGGTGATGACACCCGGGATAAAAAAAGAAATCCCTCCAGGGCAGGTGACCACTGCAGGCCAACCCTCGTTATGGTCAAATTTGAGATAGTGTCGTATCCCTCCATCGTCGAGACCTGACCAAATTCCGACAACCGGCGAACCCAGTACAATTCCACCAACGTGCTTTTAGTTGACGATAGTTGAAGTTTGATTGAAGTGGTGATTGCGTGTTTGCCTTATCTTTCCCCCGCGGTTTCGGTGCCTTTTCTTGGCGGGATTTATTCTTCCGTGCTATCCTTCTTATTTCCCTATCTGTTTCACTGCGATAAATTCCAATAAATAAACCACCCATCACGGAAGAAAGAAATCGATGGCCACACCCACGAATGGCTCCCTTTTATCCGCCGTAACCACCATCGCGAACACGTATCAGTCCCGCGGCCACACGGACGAATCATCGCGCCTGATTTCCGCGCTCGCCAATCTGCGCGAGGCACCGAACGATGACGCCATCGCGACCACACACACATTCGGCCTTCTCGTCGTGGCTTTCCTGGAAAATGGACAATGGAATGCTGCTGCTGATATTGGGACACTCGTCGTCGATGCACGGGTCGCCCTGCTCGGGTCAGAGAATCCTTCCACCCTGACCGCGATGAGTAATCTTGCGGCTGCGTACTGGGGGCAGGGGCGGTGGTCGGAAGCCGCGGAACTGGGGCGAAGAGTGACTGAGATCCGAACACGAGTACTGGGCGAGGAGCATCCACAGACGTTGAATTCCATGTCAAATTTGGCGTCCACGTATGCGAAACAGGGTCGCTTTGCGGAGGCAGAGGCGATTGGGTTGCGACTGTTGGAGATTCAGGGACGGACGCGGGGAGACGGCGATCCGTCCACGCTGAGTTCCATTGGGAATTTGGCGACCACATATACCGGCCTGGGGCGGTACGATGATGCAGAGCGATGGGAGCGACGGGTGGTGGAGCGGTCCGAGATGCTCTTAGGCGAGGCGCACACGTCTACGTTGACGTGGAAGTCGAATTTGGGTGTGACGCTCCGCGAACAGGGGAAGTTAGAGGAGGCGGTACGGCTTCAGTCGACGGTGCTGGACACCTGCTCGGCTTGTTTAGGGAGCAGGCATCCCCTGACTCTAAGCTCCATGGCGAATCTGGCGACCTCGTATCGCGACATGCAGCGGTTGAAGGAGGCAGAGGAGCTGGAGGTGAAGGTCGTGGAGGGTAGTAAAGCAGTGCTAGGGGAGCATCATCCAGAGACGCTGGTGGCGGTGGGCAATCTCGCCGCCACGTATCGGTGTCAGGGGCGGCTTGGGGATGCGGCGCGACTGGGGGCAAGGGCCATGGCGTCTATGAAGACAAGTCTTGGAGAGGAGCATCCGTATACTTTGACAGCGATGGCGAACTTGGCGTTGACATATCAGCTGGAGGGCAGATCGCCTCAAGCGGAACGGATGACATTCCAGGTGCTGCAGTTGATGCGGAGGTCCCTTGGCGAAGCGCATCCCCATACGCTGACCACAATGGCGAATCTCGGTGCCATCTACCAGACCCAAGGGAGATGGGATGACGCAGAAAAAGTGGCGGAACAGACCGTCCGCGGTAGAGAGATGGTCCTCGGGAAGGAACATCCGGATACGCTGGCCTCGATGGAGGACTTGATGCGGGTATACCGCGTCTTGGCCGCCGATCGGACGATGCAACGCGCTGCCATGAGATAGATCCCAGCGAGTCGTTGCGCTGTGCTGGACGGATCCGAGTGTCTGTCAGCATTTACGAGTTATGAACATTGCCATATTTGCAGTTATTCAATCTGAATTTTCGTAGAACGAGCATTGAGTCAGTCTGTCCATATTGAATTAGTAGACCATATAAGTAAGTCGACGTAAAACGGCGAGACCTAATCATTGTGTAATCAAATCAATTCCTCTGAGATCAGGTTGAGGTAAGGGATGACCCGCCTGATATAAAGTCCAGACACGCTGCACAGCCACACTGCCAAGTCCCTCAACCAGTCACAACCACATTTTGTTCCGCAACAAGTAAACATTCCACTTACCCACTCCCTGTCTCAAATCCTCCAATAGCCAGGCATTAGTTCTGGGCAAGGTTCGTGTGTGGGGACATCGTGTCACGGACCAATATTTGGTTAGAGTATAGAATAGATGACGGTACGAACCTTTCAATATCCTTGAAGCTTCCAGTAGCTGCCCGTCTGGCCTGGGATTCAGGTCATGGTACTTTGTTCTCTGGTTATTGCTCTTGACAGAGAAGCTGTACATGCTTATCCCATATGCCGGATGGGATTATCACTAGGGGTTAATGTAAATAAAATTCTTAAATCGCCGTATGGCAATGATGTCTTCTGTCTATCTACTAATATAACCATTGCGGATCGGAGTTCGCTGCTGACGCCCGTTAAAGCCTGCAGGTACTTCGAATTCAGGGTTCTAGCTTCAGAGTCATGAAAGAACTATCTGGGCATGGGGGTAGAGGTCCATAAGGATCACAAAGCTCAAAGCCCATGTTAGTATAAAAGCCTCTTACGCCTTCTGACGAAGCGTCTATCCTAGTCTCTAAACTCAATCTGGTATATCCTCTTTCCTTCGCCACCTTGATGAGATGCTCTACGATAGCCCTCCCAACTCCTTTGCGAAAATTGCGTTGCGACTGTCCTCATTGATTTCACTTCACCATGTGTGGTGACAATTCTTTGAGTGCTCCAACTCCCATTAGCTCATGGCCTTCCCAGGTAGAGTAAAAAGTGACATTTGATGCTTGCAGGCTCGAAACGTCAAGAACATCGCAGGAATCGACCATGCGATTGATTTCGGCCACATGCAAGGAAATCAAGGCAAGCACGGCTGGAGTGGAAATTGGAATTAATGTCGCCGATCTTGATGAGTCGGTTCTGGAGGAATGGCGTAGTGGGGCACAAGTCGTAACGCGCGAAGAGAAAGCTCGACTGCCAAATAGAGTGCAGAATGCAAATAGGACTGTTTTAGTGCCTTTTGGAATATTCGAAATGTTTCATATGTTTTTGTGAGAGCTAGTTATGTGTTGTGTTATGGTACTTCGTGCGAGCAGCGATATTGATTGGTCAGCGAATGATTGTGCCTCCACGGGACGGTCGATGCCTGAGTGCTGGTTGTGGCCTTGTGTATCAGGCACCGGTTTCATCGGTTACGTAGGATCGTGGATTGTCCCTTGTGCTAACAGCAAGATACAGCCCACACCTATTGTTATCTTTACAAAGGCACAAGCTCGACCTTGTCACTTCTTATCTCCCTTATTTATGTCAGCTTAACTCGGCCATAGCTCTTCTAGCTACGATATATCTTGCCTGTTCGTTGTTCTCCGGGTCGAGAATTCACTTTGTGAGTTGGATACATGATATTCAAGATTGACCTGTGTATTTCGATTTGAGGGTATACTATCCTAATGAGCAAATTCTGTTGTTGCTAACATGGAATAGACAAGCACAATAATGATCAGGGTCATGAACACGAAGGAATTCGCGCGGTTTTTCGATTCTTCTACCGTCCTACTACGCCCATGCTAAACAAAGCACTAGATCGAGCCAAGACTTCCATGGTATATTGAAATCAGCCCATTCACCCTATTGCTCCGACTTCAATATCCCAAGCCTTGAACAATGCCATATACTTTCACTTGGGGCCACTTTCCGGGTTCCGTACTATATGAATATTGGACAGGTCTTCGGCGCTAGTGGACGACGTTGGAGATCCCGTCCTAAGCTCTATGTAACCCTGGCCCGAGCCGGCTTGCACCTGAGGCAAGTGAATGTGGATCGCACGTTTGAGTTCTGCCTCGGCATTTCCTATCTCCTGCGATGTCTCATCAGCAGGAACCTGGGCAGACTCTACAACTCACTAGATCCTATTCTCGATTTTCCCCGATTAGTTGTACCTTGAAGAGGTTGCCAATGCGGGTTGGTGTAGTCGCGCTTGGCGGCGGCCCTATATGCACCGTTTCTGTGCCAAGCCCCAAATCGAGTTCTGGTCAGAGCATCAGACCAACCGCGCCAGTTCAAGAGGCGTCCTACAACGATGATACCAATAATATTACTCGCTGCTAACATGGTCTAATTAAGAAGCCAGTGCTTTTTTCCGTCATTCCGCCCACTAGAGCCACTACGTGGACAGGCCGGTATCACGGACCTTACGTTTTGCGGCCCGTGGTGTCAATGCAACATATCTCCACCGCCAGTGCAGGGTTCATAATTCTATTGTGTCAACATCCCTGCTCAGGGGCCAAGATGGGAGGTTTTTAATTTTCTCATCTATCCATGAGAGGAGAACACTGCGAAGGAATCATAGCCATGCCTCCTGGAATTTAGTTACAGTATAAACTCCAGTTGCCCTAACTGCTCCTGCTACAGGGAAATATCCTTGGTTTGTAAGCTCTGTTTTGCCCAAACTAGACCCCTGTCACCATGTGTTCCTGTCGGGAACTGTTCTGTCCGGCATGTTGGTTGTTGGGTTAATTAGTAGACGTAGTCAATAGTGGTATCTCGGCGTTTCTCAGCCTCTCTCATAAGTCCCTTCAGCCGCTGAAATTGACTACGTGTGTTCTCCCTCTGGCTACACACAAGCAATGGGGAGGTTCACAGATACCTGGAAACCCGCTGTCAATGTCTTGACTTGGTTTCTGATGGTGACCGCCATCCTTAGCGTCTTTGCTCGACTGGGGACCAAATACTGGATCTTTCGGCGGTGGACTACAGATGATTATCTTAGTATTGCCTCAATGGTAAGAGCATCAAGTGTCGTAAGCGAGTGAGGCTGACGACGAATGGTTATTCATATGCTTCTAGGTGATCTGTGCAGCACAGTCCCTCGTTCTGTCACTGGCCACAGCCAATGGATATGGTGATCGTTATGATACATTATCGGAAACAAATATTGAACACATCATGAAGGTAGTCATTCTCCTCGTTCTTTATCCCCCGGCACTTCTGATACCGAGTTAGGCACAATATGCTGCCACCATTTTCTTTATCCTCAGCATGTGTTTCTCAAAGCTGGCTCTAGTCCACTTTATCCGGAGCGTAACACCCGCTGCCTCGGACCGTCGCGTTGCCTCAGGCTTAGAGGCTTTGATTACACTCTGGGCAGTCATCGGTGTCATAACCTCTGCTTTCCAGTGTAAACCGCCTCAGTCATGGAATTATCTATCCGGGCAATGTTTCAATATCACGGCCTGGTGGGATTACATCGGAGTGACGAACATTCTAACAGACGGTGCAATCATAGCGTATGCTATCCTGATTATTACTCGCATCCAGGCCCGGTGGAAAAAGAAGGTCACTTTATCCACAGTATTTGGGCTTCGAATCTTGTGAGTGCATCCATCCTTATATGCTTACTTCGTTTCTAAGAAGCAATCCAAGCGTGATTATCGCAATAATAGGCCAACTAGTGTACGCTAATAGAGCTTCTGATTCGTCCGATCCGATCTCTGGCACCTGGCCTTTGGCGATATGCACGCAGCTCACTCAGTGCTTGAGTGTTGTTACCGCTTGCTCCCCTCAATTCAAACCCTTCATGGACAGTCTTCGTTCGACGGGCCTGCGCGTTGACGCAATAACACGCCACGACACCTCCCGTATTGGGTACAACTACTCCTCGTCCCATACCAAGTCGCAATCGCATATCCAGGATCAATCTGGCGCCGAGGTCCATGAGATGGCTTCCATCGGCCGTAACAAGAGTTATCGTCATACAGCAACAGTAATCACGGCAAAACGGGACTCAGACGCAGGTAGTGATTCAAGCGAGGCCCACATAATTCGTGAAGTCCGCACATGGGCTGTGACCGCGTCGCCGCGCAACTCATTTAGAGAAAGTTCGTATTAGGGTATAGGAGGGTTGCATTTTATTCATTTTCTTATTCTTTGTGTCAACATGGGGCTCTTGAGCCAAATAGAATATCTTCCATTCTTTCGGCTCTCTGAGATCTCAAACCCTTACAGCGTTCGTACTTTTGTTAGACCCTCCCTTGTGGATAGGTGATTAGACTAACAGTCTTATCCTTGTCACGTTGGAGCGCTAAGGATGTGTCGTTGCAACCCTGATGCTCCACTAGCCTCTCCGAACGTTCCAGATTTGATGTCCACGGCAGATCCACTTAGCCACCTATATACATAACTAGACAAGCCCCACCTGGTACATGATGGGCTAATCATGGCATAACGTGCGCCAACGGCGGACAAGCAGATAGAGGATCTAGCTTCTTCCTATCCCTGCAAGGTTGCACTTCTGCATTCCTCGGCTACAGGGATGCCACACCCGACACGCGAAATGCAGATGCTCCCAGTGCTTTTACCTAACAGGGGGAATCAGCTTCATAACCATGTAGGCCAAAATATAGGAGGGAGCAATGCAGCGAACAGGATTTGATCCTTGTTCTTCTATGTCTATCTCCTGCAGGGCGTCGAGTAAATTCTACATCCAAAGCTTCTTTTCTAAAATCTGTTTCATGTCCCTCTTTTCTGCTTCTTTGTTACTTCTGCTCTTCGAGTTTCTGTTTGGGATTTGATCGTTGCGTCAGACGATCTTCGAAAATTTATATTTGTGATCGGTCGATTTCTATACGTGTGCCATGGCTCAAAATGAGCTGAAACAAATGGGGGCTTCTGTCCTGCAGGAGGTTGAGGGGCAGCCATCCTATCAGAACAAGGACGACCTCTATCTTGCCCGTATGGGGAAGCGCCCTGTCTTGCAGGTAAGAATTCCATTTGTTTATCCAAAAGTCGCACTGGTCACTAATAGTGTACAGAGAAACTTTGGGTTGATGTCCATGGTCGGTTTCAGCTGTACTATTCTTATCACCTGGGAAGCCGTAACTACGTCAGTCATTCTCGCTCATCTGTCTTTGGATGGAAGTTCTCCAGCTGATTACAAATCTATAGTTTATTTCTTCAGTCTTTTCAGAAGTATGTGAAGTTCTCAGCCACTACAGCCTCAAGCGTTTAATAATTCTGTTCTAGTGGCGGTCCGGCTGGTTCAGTATATGGCTACCTTTTCGTCTGGGCCGGTGTCACGGCGACCTTTGTCGTGGTATCTGAGCTGGTATCAATGTATGCTATCTCTATCTTACACCCTAGGGGGATAATTTTGACAACAGCTCTACAGGGCTCCTACATCAGGAGGTCAATACCACTGGTGCTCAATGATGGCACCCAAGTCTGTCATGAAAGTCAGCAGTTATATCACAGGTAGGTGAATAGATCCTAAGGTGCCACTATCGGAAACTGACAGAACGGTATAGGTTGGCTCACGGTCATCGGATGGCAGGCCACATACGCCACCGGTTTGTATCTGAATGGGAATTTCATTGAGGCGCTAGTCATTCTCACCAACCCTGACTATACACCTGCACCGTGGCGGAAGACGCTCTACTCGTGGGCCACAGCAGTCTTTGCAGCAACTATGAATATTATCGGAGGGAAGCTACTGCCTCGATTTGAGGGCACAATTCTCATCCTCCATATCCTGGGTTTCTTCGCTATCTTGATCCCATTGACGTACATGGCAGAACATAAACCTGCCTCAGAGGTATTCACATACTTTATCAATGAGGGCCATTGGCCGACTCAGGGTCTTTCATTTTTCATTGGCATCATTGGTCCCGTCTTTGCATTTGCAGGCGGCGATGCAGCAGTGCATGTGCGTTGTCCCTCTAAAGAAAAGAAAAGAATAAATGAGAAAGGAAAGAAAATGAAAATGAGAGATACATACTAACATAACCAACACCAGATGGTCGAAGAAATGACCAACGCAACAGTAGCCGTCCCCTGGTCTCTAATGCTCACAGTCCTCATCAACGGAACCCTAGGCTTCAGTATGCTAATAGCGCTATACTTCTGCCTCGGCGATATCGAAACTTCCCTTAAATCCCCAACAGGCGTCCCCTTCCTGTCCATCTTCTACCAAGCCACCGAATCAACCGCCGGAACCGCAGCAGCCGGCTCCGTAATCCAAGCCATGTGCTGCTGCACAACAGTAGGCATGCTCGCATCGGCCTCGCGCCAATTCTGGTCCTTCTCGCGAGACAGGGGTATACCCGGCTGGCGTGTCTGGAGCAAAGTAAGCCCCCATACACATACCCCTATACACACCCCGTCAGTCTCCTAAAGAAAAGACAGGTAACCCCCCGCACCGCAATCCCAACCTACACCGTCCTCCTCACCAGTACAATCGGCTGCCTCCTAAACTTAATCAACATCGGCTCCGATGTCGCCTTCAACAGCCTCGTCTCAATGTCCACCTCGGGCCTCTACCTCTCCTATATGATCGCCGCAAGTCTCCTCCTCTACCGCCGCTGTACCGGAGAAATCAGCCAACCCAAAAGAAACTCCGAACAAACGATGGTCAATACGGCAGGCGCCAAGCTCATCTGGGGCCCGTTCCATCTTCCCGGAATATGGGGAATCGGAATTAACATCTTTTCGTTGATTTATATGTTCATCGCTACTTTCTTTAGCTTTTGGCCCCCGATTAATGATGTTAATAGCGAGTCTATGAATTATAGTGTGGTTGGGACTGGGGGAACGGTGCTGCTTAGTTTGGGGTATTATTTGGTTAGGGCGAGAGGGGTTTATGAAGGGCCTGTTATTGAGATTTAGATTGCTTGGTGTGGGGTGGGTAATGTGTTTCAGGTATAGATCGTGGAGTTGCTTGAGAATATCAACACATCCCTGGTATTGATTTCAGTGAGACTATTTATCAAGTGAAACCCTATTTACGGTTCCCCAAAGTGGGCTGAATTACTTTAGCACACCTCTAGTGTATCTTTGCAAATTGGGCTATGTATACGTTTGGACACGTATCATCTCTATCTGCATATTCATTTCATGGCTAGGTTCAAACATAACGAAGAGAAGTTAGTAGAATGTTCGACAAGATCAGTTTGTGGTTGTGAGTTATCCTTTGATCACGGTATCCAACAAGCTCGTGGGGTCTATTTAGGAATATTGGTTGTTTTTATCCTACAGCTATAACACTATTCGTCATGAAACATTGTGGTTTGACTCGCGGGTTGAGTTTCAGACCAATATAACAGTAAAAACAGAGACATGAAGAAACTCAGATATATCTATGATCTACCTTATTCTATGTAGTTTCGGATTAGTGAAGAAAACATCTTGATCCAGCTAGCTGCATAGATTATGACTAGGTCATGATTAGGGTACCGGAACCTCACCCACGTGGCACCACCAAGCCCTCTCCAGGTGGACCCTCAGCGGCGGCTAGCGTGTGCAGCTGATAGAAAGCCACCAATACCTGAGACATGGCTCCAGAACGGATATCTGATTGACTCGGCCTTCACTGAACCCGAATCTTAGTGCTTATTCAACAAGAATAAGCATGGCACAACCCGTCTTTTTGTGGGGTCTGCAGAAACTGACTGCTTTAGCCTTGTGCTGAGAGACTTTTAAAGTTTCCTGGCTCGTTTTGTGGGTTCATTTGAGCTTACTCCGTGTTTTGTTTGACAGTATATATGCTCTTCTAGTCGCTAGTTTTGATAGGAGTTGCTATGCTTCAAAAGAGTCTTCATCAGGTTACCGTCATGTCGTAGAATGAGGATCTCTCGTTTAAACCACTTGATGATTGGACTTTTACGAATGAGAGGGATTTGGATAAGGTTGTAGTAGAAGTATTGTAGAGAGATAAGTGTGAGTTTGTGTTCGTTGGCATAGTCAGATTATTGCTGATATTCTGCAGCAAGTGGAAAGTACCACAGTCGTATATCGACGTTGGATCGCGAGCTTGATGTGAGAACTGAACACAGCAAATTAGTGAAACAGATGAATAACGCTTTACACAGACTGGGGACGATATTCCGCAAGGTATACTGTAAGCTCAACTTCAATGTTGAGCCCCCAAATAACACAAGTCTGACAACACACAAATTTACAACCACGAAAGCCCTAGACACCTGGGCAACTCGACAGCACCGCAGCTATTCCCCATCACCGTTCTGGCCAGTCGTATTAAACAATCTCAACGGTACTTTTGGCTGCGAGTATCATGGAGATGAAACCGGGAAACTGCTTACACACGGTATGCTTCTTACCTGTCCCTTTTGGATGCCTAATGCTCCAAGCAACCGCATACTATTAAAGGATAGCCTCATGGAGCTGTTTCAAAAGCGAATCTGGATAATGTCCAACTCATTCATGGTCTACGACCACTGGACCCAACTCGCCGTGTTCGTCCGACATAATTCCCAACATCGACTCAACTTGTCATGTTTCTCAACTATCCAGATCAGATCAAGTCCCAGCTACGCGCGTCCATGCCGTCGATTCGAACCAGCGATCCGTATTCCTGGCATGCTTCTTTTGCAAGGGAAACTATGAATGTGTATGATCAGGCGATTTGGGACCTTCGAGGTGTGGTTTGGGAAGTTGACGCTGTACGTATTACTATCTTTGATTCTAAAGGATAACAATTAATGTGCATGTGTTCCAGTACCAAAAACAACTCGGAAGCTTTCAACCGCAGTTCACTCTCCTACATGACATGGTGAGACATATTAGTCACAATAAGGAAATTTTTGATGTTGCGGCTGATACCTTGGAAAGTATAATCTATGAACAATCGGTGTTGGATGGGCAGCACCCCCGTCCCTCGGATAGAGTACTTGGCTTGTCAAAGACGTTCATCGACAATTATGCCTTACTTCGAAAGGAATCAGAGCGACAAAACTGTGGTGTATTTCTCTTAACGAGCGACTTCAGAATGAGATCAATTTGGTGGGTTTATCATACAAAGCCCCTATGGATTGTGTTAATTAAATGACCAAGGCATTCAATATCGTCTCTCAACGCAACAACGAGGCCTCGGTGCAGATGGCCAAGAGCGCCTTCGTGGATAATACGATGATGAAGACGGATGCTATTGTTAGTCTGGTTTATTTACCGGGGATCTTTGTGTCGGTACGTATGCTATACTTGAGCGAAAAGGGTGGGATAAGTTGCTTATCGAGATAGGGTATCTTCGGGATGAACTTTTTCAACTTCGATACCAATGAGTCCGGGGCCATGATGTGGAGTTTGTCGGATAATTTCAGGTTATACTGGCTTGTGGCGATTCCCTTGACGCTTACTACGATGGCGGTATGGCTGCTATGGTTCAATCGGGATGTTATTACGCACATTATCTGTGGACGGACAAGTGCGAGCTCAGGAGTTGAAAGGACCAGTATGCTTGGCCACTAGCCATCATGATCATGTGCAATGGTTCATGTTTAGGATTGATGACTTTGAGAAACATTTGCTTTGCTAGCGTACATTGACGGTGGGAATGAATAAATGAAAAAACAATTCAGTAATGTTGGTATTCGGCAAACTTTCATATCTATGTTCATAAGTTGATTAAAATGTGTAAGGCCATAGCAGAAGATTTGCTATATATAGTGTTGAACTGGTCGAGTTGAAACGACGGGTAAAGCGCATTGCAAAGATCACTCCTGGCCGCTCTAGCGGCTTAAAGCACAGGCTGACATGAGGTTGAATCTAGTAATGGACGTAAAGTCATTAAATATGTTTCGGTCTACAACCGGAGCCATTAAAGTATTTCAGGAATCAAAGCCCACTGTCGCGATATATGACGGCAATGCGGATGGGTCTCGCTGGGCGTAAATGTGCACTGGCGCTCGTAGATAAAACGGAGAAGCACCTGGTACCACTAGTCGCAAATCCAAGGCGTAAACGCGGGACGTAAGGCAGGTGTGGAAAGACGGGATAAAGTTTAGACGCGGCAATGTGATGGGCACTAGTAGTGTTGCTACGTAGCAATTGTCTTCGGCGGGTATCCAGTCTAAGGATGCTATGGAGTACGAGAATGGCGGGAATTGTGTTTCGCAGTAATTCTTCGGTCTGCCAAAGAAATCTTTCTTTTTTGATGGTACGTCTTCATAATAAGATGCTGTGTAGAAGGTAGTAGCAACGAGTTGTCCCCGAAATGACTGAAGCTGAGGCAAGTCTGACTGCTCGCCTGTGACTCTGTAATGCAGGAACAGGTTGACTGTGCTGCTGATCAAACTATGCGGATCTCGTAACGGAAGACGAAAGCTCTTCGGTGGTTCCAATGTCACAGTCAACTGGCCGTACTCTTCCTTTGAGTGACTATCGAGGACTGCACGATCTGCTTCTAGGCAATAATCATTCGTGCTTTTTAAAAGATCTAAAGGCGGCCATTCGTCGACTGCTGGTTTGACTCTTAGCTTGATCTTGTGTACTAGCAAAATATCCCGCTTGTCGATAACGGGAATATTGCGGAACAAAGCGGCTTGGATTGTATACAAAATTTTGCATGCCGGAGGTGCATAGTCATCCTTTAACTTGCCTCCAAGGCCAGATACCGAGGGATCACCGAAGCTTGGGGGAGGCCGTAGATGAGCCAGGCGGATGGTTGGGCTGGTAATTTTATGGTTGCAGACATCCGGAGATAGATGGTCTGGCACCTCAAAGGTGAATTCGAACTGATATCTGTGACGTTCCTTGAAGAGCTTTCCAGGTGGAAAAAATGAGTCATCAATTAAATATTTGAGATCCTGGAATTGACGGTAGGCTTTTCCAGTTTGTAGTGTTGTACGTTCCTCTCCTGTTGCCATTGTTAGACACTTTTAGATTGCTATGGTCTATTACAAACATACCTATGAACGACATTTCGATCCCATCAACGCGAATATCACAATGAGAACGAATGGTCACTACGCCATGGATCTTATCCCCCGTCAGATGGGAGTAAAGATATGACTCAAGGGTATTATTTTGTCCAGTTCGGAGAGCGATGTCAACCGAAAAAATGTCCGTTATACTCATTATTCCGGACTCGACAGGATAGCGCGTGATTGGGACTTTGCACAGGATGAAGGGTTCTCATTGTAAATTCCAGACGAGTCCAGGATATGAGGAAATTGCCAAGATCGATGACTGCATTTCGTTATGGAGACCCTAAGGTAAGCTAACGAGCTTAACTCAGTCATGTGAGGAGTCGGTATCCCAATCTGGTTTAGGCCACGATGACTCAACTATGCAGCTGAGTCATCGATCCTTATTCGAACGTATAAATGGCTTAACAGCATCCACAGCTCTTATGGTTAGAGAAGACGACGACTATTCCCAATGGAAGACCTGTTACTAAACTACATGGAGTAATTTGTCTAAAAAGTGAAAGAAAACTCTATATCATGTCCAATGAATGTTTACCTATACCTCAGTACCACTAGTTGAGACGAATATATATAATTGAGCATATCATTGTCAAGCGGGAGTAGCTGGAGTCAGTGGATAAATTCTTCAACGAACACACTTCAAGTTCATAGCATATATGTATTTTATCGCCAACCTGCGGAGGTAAAGATCAATGGACCAACTCGCATGACGGCTTCGTAAGGACTATCATCTCCACGGTAATATCAGCACCAAATGCCGCACCAATCACCTTGGAACGACCAGGAAGCCCCTCTCGATACTCCCGTGCTAACCGATGCAAGATACTCAGAACAGTCGCTGAGCTGGTATTGCCCGCACTACGGTAACACTTGTAGCTCATCCGGAGGTGATCATGAGAGGCAAGTCCTAAAGCATGCTCAGCACCAGTCAAGATCGCGGCACCACCGGGATGCAAAGCCCAATCGTATGTAGTGGGATCAAAGTTAGACTCTTCCAAACGAAGGGAGGGAGAGTTAGTGATGAGGTTCCCAAATGAGGATGGCAAGGCCGACTTGATCATCCTCGGAACGTCCTTGGAGATGATTGGCATAACACCTGGTACATTAGCGGGCCTGCTTGTAATACATATATGTGCGGTCCTCACCTGTAGGCATCCACCGAATTCCGACACAGCCTGGCCTATCCAGCAGTGTTGATTGAGCACCGCATATATTCCATATGGGCTCTCTTTCTCCCTCTTTCATACCGATCCCATTACTGAGCACAAGTGCGCAGGCGCCATCTCCGAATAGAGTAGGGCCAATGTTCGGAATGGATTCCTTTGCGATGGTCTCCAGCCATCCTCTGATATAAACAGTCATGGTCTCGGCAGCAATCACCAGCGCACGGGCCGGCTTTCCTTCTTGTGTCGCACCACGCAGAAGGTCGTATGTGGTACGAAGGGCCGCTACGCTACCAGCACAAGTGACCCCACTCAGCAATGTCCGGCGAACGTGCTTTGAGAGCCCCAGTCTCTGACAAAGTGTGCAGTCGAACCCAGGGCTCGATGCACTTGTACAGGTCATAGCAACCACATGGGTTATATCCATGAGATTGCCGCCCCAGTCTTCGATGGCTTGCATCGCGGCGTCTTGTGCTAGGGGAATGCCATACGTTTTGAAGAGATCATCGCACTCCGTGTTTGTCAGGATATGATCCTGAAACCATAAGCGATGGTTTGATGGTAGGGCACTATAGCGGTTCTCGATTCTTGTTCTCTCGTTTATCTCAATTATCTTCAGTAGCCTAACATGGAAACGTAGGTTAGCGGAGATCGTGACCAGGGTAGGGGACGCTTACGCGGCATTATCCGTGTAGCAGTTGGACACCAACTTAGGTACAAACTCTGGTCCAAGCTTGTGCGGGGGATACTGGAGTCCAGTGCCCACTACAGAGACCACAGGAGGAGGAGCCATTATAGAGGTGGAGTTAAGCAACCGGCTAAGAATTGTGTGAAAGGGAGATGATCGCTGTTCATTTACGACGGCGGCTCGCTCAACTGATATATTTGCATGATGGAAACTAGAGGGCGGCATGTATGGAACTATGGTACGGGATACGTTAAGGGTAAGAAGGCCTCCCATGGCGCGAATAATCCAAGATCGTGGAGCCGCTCTGCTCCGTTTCCGGTTTGTGGTGGAGAAAGGATAGGTCGCGTGATATAAACACGATGGTTCCCTTCATGTTCCTGTCGTGGCTGTGGGTATGACAAGGAAACCTTGACACCGATTCTAGTAAACCAGATATGAACTTGATTGGGACCAATTGACCCATGGTTGGCCAGGCCGCAAAACCAACCTATACCTCGGCTTTTGGCATATGATGGTGATTACCACCTATTTAATCAATGATAGGGAATTAAACCTGTGACACGATATCTTACACTGTCTTAGGTCACTCACGATAATATGGAAACAAACGGAATTCAACAGGCGTTCATGACCGGGCCCACAGAGCCACCGATATGTCCAAAAACATTCGCGCAGTTCATCGATGAGCAAGCAGCTACCTATGACCAGAAGCCTGCAATAGTGTCGCCATGGCAGGGAATAAGCCTCTCCTATCATGACCTTTCGGAACGAAGTAAGCATGTAGCCAAAGCGTTATTGGGTATGGGTTTGGCACACGGCGACTGTGTCGGCATCATGGCTGGCAATTCGTGCCAGCATATCGAATTGCTTATGGGAGGGGCACGCATCGGATGTGCTGTTGTCTCCCTGCATAGCACATACACACCGGAAGAGCTGAAAAGGGCCGTACGGAGAACCTGTAAGTTGAGTGCTGGAATATAAGCATAATCAACCGATGAACGATGAAGCTGACACATAACAAAGCATGCAGGCTTCTTTTCATCGCGTCTCGTATCGGTCGTCGGGACCTATCTACCCATGTGAAACTGATGAAGAACTGCGTGTCTTCAAGCGCACTTCCAGAGCTACATGGAGTTCTTACCATCGGACCGAACGACTATAACGGATATGCCCAGGGCCTACAAACGTACGAGGCCCTCTTTGCGGAGTACAAAGAAGGTGTAAGGGGCCCTGATGTTGATGCAGCATTTTTGCTCAAATTGGCAGAGAAAGCTGTCACGCCCGACGACGTGGTTCGTATGGAATTTACTTCTGGTTAGCTCTTGAATACCTCTCCCGGTTATATCCCGTTAACCAGTCCATAGGTACCACAGGGACACCTAAAGCAGGAATGTTAACAGCTACGTATGCACAAATCCTAGCCATATGTTGACAGCACTCTAATGTTAAGCTAGGAACCTTCTGGGAGGTGGGCTTACAGTGGGCGATCGCTTAAGCCTCACTCCGAAAGATATCATTTGTTCTCCCGCTCCGCTATTCCATAGCTTTACTCTTGTAGCAGGGGTTTTCGCGTCCTTGACGCATGGTAGCTCAGTTATTCTCCCTTCGGATCACTTCGATCCACACACTGTCGTTGCAGCTATACAGAAGCAGGCTCCTACCATCTTACTCGGCGTCCCCACCATGTTTCTGGCGGAATTAGAGACAATGGCAAATGGACTGGTCGATACTTCGCTGCGAGCGGCTGTGGTGGGTGGCTCTGCTGTCACGTCCGCGTTAAGGAAGAACATCCGTACCATGATGAAGACAAAGGACGTTTATGCCGTGTATGGGATGACGGAAACAGGTGCTACATTCATAGGCTCTTTGGACGGCCTCGAGGAATCCACAGGCATGGTAGGATACGTGATGCCGCACATCTGCGCCAAGATCCTGAATAAAAACGGCCAGATTGCTCGACCCATGGAAAAAGGGGAACTTTATACAAGTGGATTCACATTGCAAAGGGGATACTTTGGAGAGGAAGAGAAAACGTTGGAGACGATGACGCAGGATCAAGACGGGAAGATCTGGATGCGTACCGGGGACGAAGCGGTCATGGATGAAAGTGGGTGTTGTCGAATTACCGGCAGGATCAAGGATATTATTATCAGAGGTAAGCATGGAATATTATTCTTCACTTGATAACATAGCTGACGGCCAATTAGGTGGGGAAAATATTTCACCATTAGAAGTTGAGAGTCGCCTAGCTTCGCATCCGTCCATCGCTGAAGCAAGTGTGTTAGGTTTGCCTGACGCAAAGTATGGGGAAGTTGTAGGATGCTTTCTGAAAAGCGCGCCTATTGTGCAGAGATTGTCAGACGAGGAGGTGCAGGGCTGGGTGAGAGAAACATTGGCCTGGCATAAGACGCCCGTGTACATATTTTGGATTGGAGACCCTGACGTTGCGGATGACTTCCCCAGAACAGGAACTGGTAAACATCAGAAGCATATCATGAAGAAAATCGGGGAAAGGATTATTGCTGTGAGGAGTAGTGGAATGTGTGACACCAGGTTGATGTGTGACAGCTTCTGCTCTGTTGCAACACATTCCTCTATTGGCAACCAGAAGTTGATAAACTGTGTGTAATATAATTATAACTAGTTGGTCTCATCTTCCAGGTCTAGGAAATAGAGGATGCCTCCACTCAATGCGGGGCTTATAACACTTCCATGATCTTCATCCAGGTATTCCCTTCTCTCCACAGCACCTAGATGTTGGCTAGCAACAAGTTGCAAATACAGATCATCGCAGTTGTCGGCCATACGACGCTTTGCCGCCGATCCCACTCGTCGTTCGTACTTTTCCAATGGCTCATGCCTGCGGCGTACCGGAAACTGCTCTCGGGAGCCGTATGACAGTCGTAGCGTCGGCTGCGTACTCGTCCTTGGCCGTTGTAGGAATTGTGGTACTTTGGTAAGGATGAATCTCTCATTCCACCATATCGATGGACTAGCTGCAATATATGTATCAAATGATGTCGGTTGCGTGAAAAGAGTGTTCAATACAAACAGTCCCCCATACGAATGGCCAAACAAGGCTGTCCGAGCAAATTTAACATTAGGGAAGATGGACGAGGCCATGAATGGACGCACAATATTGTTGATGAAAGAAAGAAACCGATCTGCACCGCCGTATGGCTCCGGTCGAGGGTTGCCGTCGGGTCCCTCAGGCGGAGTGTAGTGATCACACGGCGGAGTGAGATCCAAAGAGCGTTGAGGACTATAGACAGAATCCCTTAAGGGATACCCGATTCCAACAACGATGGTGCCAGGTTTGTTAGGGTTAAGTGACGCTTGTCGCCGAGCGACATCTGTTGCCGAGAGAAACATAGCATTGCCATCCACAGCGATTCTGCAAGTACATTAGTGCCACCACGGAACTAGACTCCACTGAATATCCGACTTACATTACATTCGCGACCGCTGATATATTTGTTTCTCCCCAGGTAAGTGGCCAAGAGACCTCCACCAAGTACGTCGCTTGTGTGCCGGTTGAGACCTCCCACGCGGCCATGTTACGGCCAGAGCCGCCCTCGGAGGGAGTAAATTTCCACTCTTTACGCATGGTGATGTAGTAGAGAGTACTGGAATTGTTGATGCCCAGTAGTTAAAGATCAGACCATCGGAAAAAGCTCGGCGGATGACCGTCAAGATGTGCAGACTCAGTTAGCCAGTCGGTATTTCAAGAGGAATTCGGAGCTAGGAATTCCGCAAAATAAATTGGACCACGCAAGCGTGAATTCCTTGGCCTTTTGGCCATTGCTCCGTGCCCACTATTACGATCATCCGCCCAATAATCGCTTGAACCTCGAGGCAGCAAGACGCCACATTCCGCGCGGAGGCTCTTGGCATTCATTATCTGATCTTAATCTTTTACCAGAACAAGCGAGAACGTGACTAGTTTGACTCAAGGCTGCGCCATTGGCCACAAGGGCGAATAATTATGCTTTTGTTCCGAAAGACAGAGAGTTTTGTCTATGGCTCAATGCGCGGAGTACGTCCGCTTGACTACTTCTAGGGCTATTCTAAAATGCGACCATGACTCGCTTATCAGTCCCGGATCAGATTAGATCCTGCAGAGACCCATATATTTCCCTTTTGGTCAGAACCTCGTGGGATGTTTCCCAATGCGAACTGGATGGGACGACTCACAACGCAGCCCTACTTGTTTACTCTATGCTACAACACGAGGTCCAAGTGGGGTGCCATCTTCGATCAATTTTAAGAAAATCTTTGCTGTATAGATTTCATAAAATAAGACTTCGTGCGCTATGTGAAGTTTATCTTCTGCGTTTTTCCGCCTTTACTTTCTTTCTCTTATTAATTTTATTTTATCAGGTGTACTGGAGTGTGGCCTAGTTCTACCGAAGGCCAGGGCAATGGACCGAGCTGCAGAGGTTTCTAAGATGGCAGATGATTCAATCTCTCCTCATGCCTCGCATACAATGTCAAACACTGCTCAGCTGGACAAATCCGGCAACAAGATAGTGGAACAGTCGACCTTAGCCGACGATGTGGAAAAGCAATCCGATACACAAAGTCTCCAGGCAGGTGTGCAGAGAGCAGAGATCTTGCGAAAAGGATGGACGAAGAAAGGTTTATATACGGCATTTGTCGGGTATGTGAGAGACAGATAAAACAATAGGGTAACAACGTCGTACTGACTTAGAATATTTTCTAGTCTGTTCATCGCGACACTCGCAATCAACTTTGGTGATTATTCCACCCAGGTTTATGTCGCGTACACCACCAGCGCTTTTAAGCAGCACTCGGCAATGAGCGCTGCTCGCGTAGTCATGAATATCACGCGCATTGCTGCCTATCCGATTATTGCGAAGCTTGGAGATGTATGTATACAGCAATTCTGGAAGTTTGGACTGCTAGGTTAATTGCTCTGCTTCCGATAGGTGTTCGGTAGAGCAGAGATGTTTATCCTCGCCATTGCAGCCTCCACCCTTGGCTATGTGATTTATGCCGCTTGCGAAGATATCGCGCAGTATATGGTATTTACTATACAAAACCGGGGGTATCCAACAAAACTATGCGCTAATCCATGAAACAGGTTGCTGGTATCTTTGAGGCAATCGGTTCGACAGGCTACGCGCTTACGCAACAAGTTTTCGTCGCCGACGTGACCAATCTGATAAACCGTGGTATCTGGTCTACACTCCCCGATTCCCTCACCACCGTCCCGACCTTATACCTGGGCACGATTGTTGCGCAACGGATGCTAGACCACTCGACGTGGCGATGGGGCTGGGGCATGTGGGCTATCATAACGCCAGTTTGCGCAGTGCCTTTGATCGCAACAATGCTAGTTTATCAGCGGCGCGCACCAATCAAGGTTCCTATTGCTAAGGCCATGGGCTGGAAGGATACAGACACATGGTATCAGCGTGCATACCGTCTACTCTGGATCGAGCTGGACCTACCGGGTGGTGTTCTCCTGCTACTCGGACTATCCCTATTGTTGGTTCCCATCGCCTTGACAGGCTCCAATAACAGCAACGCCTGGCACAAGGGCAATTTCATCTCTATGCTCGTTCTTGGAGTCGTGTTCCTCATCTCATTTGCTATCTGGGACGCCCGTTTTGCGAAGAAACCGTTCGTGCCTTATCGCATGATTAAACAGCGCACCGTAGCAGCAGCATGTCTCCTAGGTGCTCTCGACTTCTTCCACTATTCAGTCTTCTCCGTCTTCTTCACCAGTTATCTTCAAGTCGCTGGACACTTCAACGCAGGTAATGCCACAAGAATCGAGTACGCACCTACCCCTTCCCTCCCTAATAACAGCTCCGCAACCACAAAACTAACCAAAGTAACACAGCAACTCCCTCCGCGTCGCCTTCCAAGTCTCAGGAATCTTCGCCGCCTTCTTCATGAAATACACCAAACGCTCCCAAGTCTGGGTCCTAGTCGGCGTCCCCCTCTGCATCCTAGGCATGGGGATCCTCCTCTACCTAGTAGACATGGGCGACGGCAAAACTGGCAACGAAGCAGCCTTCGTAACCGCCAAATCCCTAATCGGCATCGGCCGCGGCTTCTACCAAACCGCAGCACAAGTCTCAGTCCAAGCCGTCGTCTCCAGACAGGAAGTATCAGTCGTGACGGCCGTCTTCTTCGCCTCGATGAGCATCGGCGGTGCCATTGGGACTAGTGTGGCGGGTGCTATTTGGCGGAGTAATCTGCCCCGCAAGTTAAGCGAGTATCTGCCTGATGAGGCGAAGGGTCAGGCTAAGTCGATCTTTGGGTCGATTGTTGTGGCCCAGAAGTATCCGGTTGGTGGACCTGTTAGGATGGCTATTGATCGGAGTTATCGTGAGTCGCAGCGGTTGTTGGCTATTGCTGCTATTTCAGCGCTTGCACCTATGGTTGTTATTATGTTCTTTTTGAAGAATGTGCATTTGGATGAGAGGCAGACTGCGAAGGAGGAGGGGGATAGGGAGATGGGAGAGCAGAAGAAGGGAGATGCGGAATGAGATGGCTGTTTTAACGGCTGGTGTGGTTGAAGTTATTTTATACGCGTGGTCTCTACTCTCTAGATATATCTAGGACTATTATAATTGCTTTATATATGGGTTTCAATTTACATGGTCACAAAATGAAGTACAGTAATTTAGCATAAAGGTTAGTTTACAATTTATATACCTAGTTAGGGCTTAAGAAGCATTCATGCTATACTTCCCTAAACAGCTCGCTGGTACGCCCTCTTCGCCGCCTACCATTTGTGATGTGTAGGTGAATATATATCCCGGTGTGACGGTCGACCCTTTTCCTTATTTGGTGGGTTTAAGCCCTAATAGATTCTCTATGTAGGAAGAATATAGAAGTTTGGTATTCCAAGGTTCCCTGCGAGGGTTCGGCCCGCCTCAACGGCGAATCTCCACCATCGGACTTGAATTTAGTACAGTATTGGTTTATTTCAGCCCCAACAGAACAAACAAATATCTAAGATAAGTATAGTGCATGCGACTACTGCTTAGCCCCCACCTGCTGGTACATGTATAAATATCCTGTCATGACCCATAGCCACTATGAAAACCGCCTCTCCGCCTTCTTTAGCTTCCGGGCTTCCGAGCCTTTTTCTTCTCAGCAATTATATTCCCACATTACCAAGTCGTAACCTGTTTCCAAGTCAGAATCCCCTCCACCATGTCTTTGGTGAACTTCCCGGTGATCGTGATCGTTCCAGGTGCCTTCGGGACCCCTCAAGGCTTCGAGAAATTGGTACCGTATCTGACCCAAGCCGGATACACAACACACCCAGGATCATACCCTAGTTGCAATCCCTCCGATCCGGCCCAAGCGTCCGCTCCTCAGGATATCGCTTTCCTGCGCGAAAACGTGTTACTCCCTCTTTTGAACGAACAAGATAGAGATGTCGTCATCATCGCACACTCATACGGGGGTGTTGTTGCCGGTGGCGCAGCGAAAGGACTGGCGAAGGGGACCAGAACTGCCCAAGGTCAATCGACTGGCGTTCTCGGCCTTATTTACGTGGCGGGCAATATTACACTAGATGGAGAATCTCTCTTCACTGCCGTCGGCGGCGCTTACCCTCCTTTTATCAAAGTCGACAAGGTACGGTCTACCCAGAAACAACTGAGGTCATAAGCAGAGGGTATTAATTATTTTCTTTTTATTTCCAGCCATCTCCGGGGCTTGCTGTCATCGAACCGGCAATGGAGGTTCTGTACAATGACTGCGACCGTGCCCTGGAGCCGGAATTGGATCAGCTAATGCAGCCACATGCCCTCCGAGCTTTCGAAACCCCCGCCACGGCCCCAGCCTGGGCGGAGAGTGCGTTTGATGGTAGGAGAGCGTATGTGCGGACACTGAACGACTGTTGTAACCCTTCATCGTTGCAGGATCTGTGGTTGGAGAAGTCCAAAGTCGAATGGGAAGTTGTGGACTTGAAGACCGGACACATGCCATTTGTGAGCCAACCTGAGGTTTTGGCGGAGCATATTATCAAGTTCATTGATGGTTTTATGGCAAAATAAATGGTTGGTATTATCGGTTCCGCTTGTTATGCCGGTATGATCAGTGTATGGAGAACAATTCATGCCACCGTGCTCTGTATTTGTTGTGACTATTTGTTGAACTTTTCTATCAGTAGGGTAGGACACTTATGGAGTATGCACCTTAGCGGAGGAACGATATAATATTATAAAAAGGTTAGGAATGGCACCGATGGTTGGCTATTTGGGTCTTCCTTGAAGCTTAGCATATGATATATTAGTGTACTTTATAGATAGGTCCTATATTCAAATGAGTATTTGGATCATTTGATTCTGACGCCAGCTTCACTTTGTAGAAGCGGGATTTAGGTCAGCGAGATTAGCAATTATATAAGAGAATGAAACTGTTAATTTGAATACATATGATCCTTATATGTATGACACCTTGAAACCCTAGACATAGGTGTATGCTGCATATTTCAACCTAAAAGCTTTGGCTTTACATTAATACGTACAAGTATATATACATATCAATTACTGGAAGCCAGAGCTTTCCAAAGGTCGACGTATTTAAAGAGTTATAGGCTAATGTATAAACTTTCAGGAAATATAGATATTAATGAACATGGTTCGATAGAGCTAGGCTAGGATTTACGGTTACGCTATCTCGCACACGCTCAGGTTGGACTACTCTGACGATCTCTCATGGCTCTGTTGCTCTTCCATCAGTTGAGATTCAGCTGACGGGTCCTCGGCATCGCTTTCGCCCTTACGATCCAGTCGAAACTTGAACCCACCGGCTTGTTCAATCCACGTCTCTGTCTTCGCATCAACCTCGCACACATCTGGATACACCAAATTCGTGTACAGGCGCCCAACGGAGCTCAAGTTCAGCTGCTGTCGCAGTTTCGAAAAGGAGAAGCGGGAGCCGATCAACGCAATGAAGAAGGCAACTAGTACCACGACCCACAAGGCTAACGTGATGAATGCTGGTACGGCATATGCGAGATTGTACTCGATTTTCCGTCGGAAAGGCTCAATGCGGACCATCTTGTCACCAGAAGGCAGTGAGCCTCCCAGACGACCGGTGTCGCTACCGCTGAGACCGATAGGGGTCTGCGAGCCGATTGTTGCCGTTGCCAGGATGTCGGTGAGGATCAGCTTCAAAATGGTAGCAGCGCCCTGCTCCCCACCGGCTGATAGCTGCTGCCAGCGTCGCGACAGCGCAAAGTTGGACTTTCCTGTGTAGTCTGTGATGGGCACATCCAGAGTCCACCTCGAGGTAATTTGCCCCAAAAAGCTCTCGCCGAGGGCTACATGCTGGGCCGCCATGGGTGCATAGCTGGCAGCCAGACTGTCCCTTGCGTTGACAACGGTGGCGCTGTATGGGTATGACGGTGGAAGGAGGAGCTTCTCCGATTTTATGGTAATGAGGTTCTCAGCAGCTGCGTATTCGTCGCTGATAAGGCCCCACAGAGGAGCAGTCACCGTGTTTGGCTGTCCGGTGATCTCAATCGCCCATAAAGGCTGCGCATCCTGCGATTTGTAGACCTTATCTTTCACGCTGGACACAGTAAGATCCTCCAGCGTGGAGGTTCCATTAAGAGTAAACTCCACGGTTTTGATCGATGCCTCGACAGCACTCGCGCACATATACATATCCTGCTCCCACTCCGAGCCTGCGTCATAGACACGAGGATCCGCACCATCTAACCGTCGCGGCGCGGCCTGGAGCAGTCCACAGTCAATGCCCACCGTGGCATTATCAAGAGGGTCCAAGGTGTACTGAGAAAGCAGTCCGCGACACATCAGAGCCGTGTCTTGGAAGCTCCACAAGTCATTCGTGGTATTAAGGTCCGAAATTATGAATAGGCCGTCGCTCCCAGGGATCTGGATCGAGTCCGGCCTGTAGGCATTGTGTTGGTTACCAGATGTGCTCCCGTTTAGGACCAGAGGGTATTCCGTCCTCGATGTGACATTGCGAGGACCGCTAATATTGGAACTAGCAAGTCCCAATCCCCACATTAACATGTTGTTATGAAAAAACGCGAGCTGTGTTGCTCGAGTATGCAGGTCAGGGTTTGCCTGTATATCGGTTATATTGTACCTTGGACCCTTAAGCGGAAGATTGAAGAACCCGCCGTTGTCTTTGAGGCGCACGTTGTGCGATTCCACCCTGTTGCCCATATAGTCTGTGTAGTTGAGGGTAAATCGTATGCTGAGATTAGTGTTCACACATTCTATCAGTGGCTGCAGCCAAGTGATATCCTCCGTCCAGCGTCCCCCCGTCGGAAGATTCGCCGGCACTGTGTGGTTGCGATATCCCAGTCCGCCCCTGGTGCTGTCGACGATGAGTCCCTCGATCGCTTCAATCTTATCGTGTAGGATAAGGCTATCCATCACCCGGTATGACCCAACTATATATGGCTCGCCATTATCCACTTGCGTCATGGACCTCGGGAATACCTGTCGGTATTGGATGTCAAAGGGCCCGGATACGGTATTGTTCGTCCCCGAGGTCGCGCTCGAGAAGATCTGTGTCAGGTTGTAGGGAAGTCGGGCGGAATAGGTGCCATTATTGGGGATGATATCATGGATCGTCTCGTTGACGAGGAAGTACGCATCGGTCCCGTTGGATCCAGGACAAACAACCCAGCCCGATCCTCCACAACTTCGTGAAAATGGTGCGTCGGGGCGAGGTGGAGTTCCTAGGCCGTACGGCGACCGATCTGGCACATAGACAAAGGGCACCGAGGTAGACGCGGCCGGCTTGATTCGATCGTGAAGTCCAAGGGGGGTAATGATACCGGCAATACTGACGAGCACATGGCCAACGGTGATCGCCCACCCAAGGCAGAACACAAGCCAACTGACTCGCTTCGACGCAGTACTGTCTGCTCCTATGAGGGATGGCCATGTGGTTGCTTGGAGGACGCGTGTGCCTACAGACCTATTGTTTCTTTCTTCTCAGCATAGCACCGAGGGGCGGTTTCGAGAGTCTCTAGAAAGAATCCCTACCAGGTAATGGCATTATTCTCCTCGGGGAGCTGCCAGCTCAGGATGTAGGCAATACCTAGTGGGAGGGTAATACCGACTTCATAAATGAGTTAATTCTTCGTCTTGCATGTTGCCAAGTGAGTATTTACCAATAGCAACGCCAAAATTGATTATACCAGAGACTTGTCCAACGGTTAATTCCATGGCATCGCGTATATCTGCCTACACCTTTTGTGTCATGGAGAAGATTTCGTAGCACAGAAGAGCCTTTTGTAAGGACTCTGTGATCACAGCGCAAGGCTGAGTATCATATGATGGGGATGAGGTGTTAATAGTGTTCTATGGTTAGTTTAGTCAAGTGGTAATGCGACTATATGTACTGCTGCCTGCCAAACCGCTAGCCCCAATGATCGACAACAAATACGAGCAACAGAGTTCACCAATACGATAATTTCAATTGCAAAATGCAGCCACGAGGGGCACTTGCAAATAGTCGTCATAAAGATGTTGTCTTTTCCGTCGATTCGAGAGCGTTTCGTGACTACCGTGGTGTGTCGCTGCTCCGGTAGTTTATATACAATTCTTGCTTGCCGTGAAAAATACGAAAACACATGCAGCTTCACAAATACTGCAGATGTCTTTATTTTATGAGTCATATATGCCTTATGACATGCTTCCCACTTGTACAAACCGAATTCTTGAGGTTTAAACCATTCTTAGTGGTGTGGTAAGTAGTTAAATCGCCTCCATAAAGGCCGGACGAATAGAGTTGACATACCCTGGTTGCCTCATTCAGCCGCTTGCCGGTTACATTAAGATGAAGTCCGGCAGGATAGAAGACGAATTATCAAAAATTGTACAAAAACATACAACAGCATTAGTATGGCTATGCCCACCCAAAGCCAGTCCTGGGCATCTCGCCGCTCTTAGCAGCTATTCAGGGCCTTCTTCAGGGACCTGAATATTCTTCAGACCACTAGGTTCCAACAGCGTACCGCTCGCTAGCTTGATTATGTACGCCGAAAGCGCCCTTACAAAGATCTCAAAAATTCCAATAGCTAGTATAGATAGATATATTGAACCAGTTATTTACATGAGAGATTAGTATACTAAACACTTATCAGGGACGGATGTTTGAAATAGTGTGATATTAAAGGTTGGCTTAGTCTCGCGATGACTCCGACTTATCTTTGGCTCGTCTTAAGGTATTGTCGCTTAAGTTCTAGTACGCGAGGGTTAAGAGATTCGCTCGCGGGATGCTTACTCAGCACCCGCGAGGCCAAGCCTCTACTGTTTTTCTATATTTTTTTTAGTAAAATATTATATACTCTAATATTAAGCTCTTTCTATTATAAATACTAAGAAGATATATTTTTGAATATGGTGGATAGAATAGGGCTGGCTTCCAAAAACATGCCGATTACTCGGATTTATTGTCAAGAACTATACATTAAAATGAGATGTTTTGATCAGGTGTTAATCTTAATGTTCCGAGGCCCCCAAGATTGGCGGTGGGTAATTGTTGCCGGAGGTAACTACCGCGACTGCAGTAATTTCAGCCTTTTAGCCAAGATATCAGGATCAAGCTGCCAAACCGATTTTTTGGCTTTCTACAAGCTTTGTCTATTCAATATTCAAGCCATGTATTTCATCTTTGTATGCAATTTTCTATGGCCAGAACAACTTACTGCACATCCCACTGGCGCCACCTACACCTCGACTGTTTCTCGATTGTTTCTCGAACGCTAGTTGCCAAGACACACTGGTACAAATCAGGAGCTTTCCAAAGACCCATGCCCACTGGATCTGTATTACATCATTACAGCGGTAGCTCGTATGTTCACTGTATCATCAATACACCCAACAGCTCGATGCCGCGTATGGGAAACCATCGTCCTTTAGTACAAAAGATCATAGACCATCAAACATAAGCACGACTCTAGATAGCGTCCAATATAGCCTCATGTGTATCTTACAATCAGACTTCAGCTTCCATGCGTTGATGGATTCACCTTGATCCATGCATGATACCTATCACGGTGAAAATCACCGGAAATAGTCAAGTATCCCAGGGTTATTAACCGTCTGATGATGTTAGATTAAGAGGATCTAGAGCAAACCACAAGGTTATTACAATATTTTCCACGGTTGATGTTTTAATTGCACCAAAGAGCTGTATTCCTATAATCATACGTTCTTTCTTTCATCTTGCATCGCCTCATACTTACGCAATGTGAGACTTTCCAATATGATAGGGTATTCGATTTCAAACGAACAGAGACCATCGAGTCTGGGCTTGAACAGACTTAAATATACAGGGCGCTATAGAAAGAGTAAATGGGCACATGAAATACAAACCTAACCCTGAAAACTGACTGTTTGGTGCATACAGTCCCTGTCTAAGATCTTCAGTCGACATGCCTACAATGATAGCAACGGCGAGATCTGTATCCCTCACCACGTGCAGATCTTCTGCTGTGAAGTTAGCGAGCTCATTTCCGAGAAACCTAGTCTTGACTAACTTTCCTGCTGCTGGAGTCTGTCGTCCATGCTTCCGTACCTGTGGTTTCCATTCAACCCCGCGTAAGATGATTATGTATCATTCGAGAATACCTTGAGACTTAGAGAGCTAAATGCATCAGGTATACAATTCGATGGCATCCCAAATGATGATCCAAAGAATCTCCTTCGTGACCTTCACACGCGAGTGGGAGAATTAAATGCAACGCGTCCTTGGAATGACTAACGAAACCCTCGAAGGCATGGCCAAGGATAAATGCAAATTGAGTGAGAATGAGAAAATCTTGACTAAACAGCTAGAAAGTAGCTTATCTAAGAGCAAGGAAATCTTGTCTTCTCGGTTCCGAGAGGACTTGGAGGGGAGTAAGGGAGAGTTGGTCTCCAAGGTCGAAGCTGAGTTTAATGTCAGCAAGAATAACTTGCTCTCCGAATTTAGAGAGCAGTTGCAGGAGAGCGAGAAAGAGTTGCTCTCAAATGTCAGAGACGAGTTTAGTGCGAGCAAGGCTGAGTGGGACAGGTAAGCTCGTGAGTATGAAGTGCGGCTGCAAAACCGCATTTTGATTAGGGTCCTTCTCATGGTAGATCACCTTGGCATTTCTCTACATACAAACTTACTAACAAAATGGAAAGTTTATTGGCTACGGAGTTGCAAGCATTTTCGTCCAAATCGATGGGCTGGTTTGGCACAAACAGCAAGGTAGTGACCGCACTGGGGGTCATGGAAACCAGCAGGCGTAGTCATGGAACGATCCACTACACTTAGCCTGTCAACGATAAAGTCTCTGATGCTCGATGGTACGGGTCCGTCTCACGGTGGAGCTGGGTAGTTAAAAGTTGTCTCGTTTTGACCGACAATGTCCTTCTATAGTACTGTATTTAAAATTGATCGTTCAGAGAAAAATCATTGGATTGCGACCGGTACTCCGAAGCGGAGATCAGGTTATATCTTACACTTAACAGTTGTTTCAAAAGTCTTAAATTGAAGCACTCTATTACTAATTATAACCTATTGAGCATAGTTACGTTAGTTAACTATATTATTATTCTTATTTAATCGAAATTAATGTCCATATAGAGCCACTTGGGCTATGATCGACACGACACATCTGTCTAGGCAGTAGTTAGAGTTAAGCAGGTAACCCGCTTAACCAACCCGAAACGGCCCCAACCCGGCTCTGGGTCGGGGCGGGTTCCAGATCGGCATACAAACCCGGCTCCGGATTCGGGCCCTAGAGCCAAGATCTATTCCGAACCTGGAAAATCTGCAAAAGTTATATAATCTAAAAATCTAGATGAGCAGAACTTTCGGAGTTTTTTATATTTCTATATCGATCTAGATTAGAGTTGATATCGGGTCGGGTTCAGGGCGGGTTTTGGCCGGTCCTAGATGTAGGGACCCAGAGCTGGGTTAGAACCGAAGTACTAACAACAAAACAATGCGAAGCAGTTTATTTAATTGCGACCGTGTTCAATAGTCTGCAGGGTAAATAGGAAAAGAACGGTATGCAACTCGTGAAAGACTAAAAGGAGAATTAAAAAAAATGATGGCGATTCGGACAGTACACGAAAGCACGTCAGCTCTCGGGGAGAAACGAGTAAGCTTCAGAAGACTTCAGGTTCAGGTGAAGAAGGGGTGAAAAAGAAGCGGCAAGGGCACTCACACATCAAATGTAAAAAAGGAGAAAAAAAGAAGAAAAAAATACATACAACAGGAGGGATTCGCTGGTGGTCACCCACCCAACTACTAACCTCCCGGCGTGTGGCTTAAGTACGGCTGAGCGGACGGGAAGCCCTGTTCTCCACACCCTATGGTCGTATGT